>QRFJ01000236.1:185810-732101 GCA_006176705.1 Cocos nucifera | reverse complement strand
CAAAAAAGAAGAGAGTTCTTCTTCTTTCTTTTCCAACCAATCACAACCCTTTTATGAAATTAGATTTCTAATCTGATTGTGAAATAGAGCCCTGGATTCTTCTAGAGGCCCTAGACAGTCAAACTTGAATTCTTAGAGAACTCTAATGGAATCCAAAAGGAGATGGGTCCTGTGTCCAACAAGGACTCTTTGGGCCTCAACTTGGGACTGCCATGGCGTGCGCCTCCTCCTTGCCAGTTTCTGAAGGGGACAGGCCCTCACCAGCTCTCAATAGGTGCTGACATTGGAAAAGTCAAAGTTCAATGGTCAACTGTTTGACCAGTCAAAGGTAGACTTTTGACCAAAGTCAAAGAACGAAGAAATGGCAGGTGACAAAATGATAGTAATGTTTACAAATAAGAAATATTTTAACTTGGACAACCTCCAGTCAGACCATATGAAGGCCTCTGATTGAGCAAAAACTCCTTTGCTCAGTCAAGAAACTTATTTTGATAGTAAAGAAAGAACGTTAGGTTCAATCGAGTGCTAGACGATTTCTTGAACCTAATTGAATCTTATTCAGATCAATTGAACTAGATAGTTCAATTTGATGATCACAGATTCAAACCTTTTTGTGTGACCAGTTAGGTTCAGTTCTGTATGATAATGGGATATGTCATGATCTCTATCATGACATCATCGAAACTTCTTTCAATGGACAAAACTTCTTTTGATTCGAACAGCTAGAATGATCGATCATCTAAATCATTCTAATTGCTCCAAAATCCACCAGTGACACCTAGCAGTATATGGTGGCAACCATCAGAGCTGAATGCGAACCTCTTGGTGCAGCTACCTGTGTGATTAAGTTCTTCTATCTTGAGCCGATCAGATTAGGATTAAGTAACTCGTCAAACCTAGTTTCTTCATATGATTTAATCATTCGATTCAGTCATGTGAAAACTAAATAGAAACTCTTTCTATTTTTCACTCTCCATGGCCATGGATTCGGACTTGATTCTCATGATCATCATAGGGCTCTCCTCTACACCGAGGTAGATAGATCCATCTTGATGCTATTCGGTTCCTACAATGAACATGCTATAGCCAACATACACCTCAGAATTTCATATGGCTAGAAGATCGAGTAATGATGTAGTCAAACTATAACACCCTCAAGGTGAACTACCAATGTATCTCAGGTCAAAGAACCAGACACACTACTGCAGCATCGAGTCAGTCATTGACGAGAAGGTAGACTTCCTAATGACTACTCAAGGTGGTCACGCTTAGTGCCCTCATTCTCTAACGAGTACCTGTACTCTCACTTCGGTATCTTCACACTGTAGACTTAAGACTCATATACTAAAGAGAAGCGATTGTACACCAACCTTTCGGATCAATCACCATCCTCGTGATGATCCTATGGTCGGAAGCTTTTTATGAGTTAATAATGATTATTCATGTCTTAAATTTTCAACTCTTGAAAATATGAATTATCATTACCATTAACTCAAAGGATGTATCAAAGACACTAAATATATATATGTGATAGAAAATAATTTTTTTTATTTATTATAGTCAAAATTATAATTTTGCCCCTAGAAGTGTATTACAAGTGTCAGCCAATTCTGACTTCTAAGGCACATATATCTAACAAGATCTATGTGCACTCTCCATTGGTAATGGCGAACACATGATGGATGATTGGTGATGGATGGAGTGTAGATGTGATGATGGATGCTTGGGTGGTTGATCTCCTATTGAGTTAGTGCCTGACCATGGTTGATGTGGGGATTGTGGATAGATTGTGGCTTAGTGATCTCCTATTGCCTGATAGGAACTGAGTCACTACTTTAGTCACTTCACTTTTTGGGGAGTAGTTGGTTGAGTAGATTCAAGTGATTACAGTTCTATAGTATGTCACCTTTGACATGTGGATTTGAAGATCTAATTCTAGCTCAAGGGTGAGGACTAGAGATTTGTATGATCTCTCCAGAGATGAGAAAACATAGAGGAGAGATGCCCCATGGATCGAGAAACTAAGTATCCATATGAGGGTTGCTTTGTTTATTTGGAAGGCAGCCTGGGGTCACCTCCCAACCAAGGGGGTTCTAAGTGGGAGGGGGATGGACATCCCTCTAGCTTGCCTATGTGGTGGTTTGGAGTCTATCGAGCACACCCTTTTTTAATATGAGAGGGTAATGCAGGTGTAAAGATTGGTAGATGCCTTTTAGGAGCATCTTCACTTGAAGATTCCCATGGATTTGTTTTTAGATAACCGAGGAGTAGTGCCACCAGGCTATAGTCTAGGATGACAGCCATCAAGGGAGCTTATACTGCTTATCGTATTTGGTTGGCCAAGAATATCTAGAACTTTGAGGGAATACTCAGTCACCAAGATTCATGGTTGAGAAAGCTTTGATTTGGGCTAAGGAGATTTCCGGCTCACATGACATTAGAGAGTTTTTGATGGCTCGGGTTATCTAAGATTCCATTACTACTAGTGTAGCACCCCAGATGATCTTCACCTAGTAGCCCCCATCTTCGAGTTTCCTTAAGGTTAACTTAGATAGAATCATGATTGAGAAGGGTAGCAGAGGTGGAGTGGGATTTGTAATATTAGGTCTGGATTCTAGAATTTTGGCAGCAGGGGAGAGTCTGATTTATAACACTTTAGCTCGAGGGATGGAATTGAGGGCAGCCGGAAGGGTGTTTGTTATGCTTAACAAGTTTTGATAGTGGACTCCATCTTTTTGAAGGATGATTTTACTACTATGATTAGATGGGTGCAAAGTTATAGCAAAAGGACTAGTGATCACCTCGTCTTGCAACATATTTGACATTTAATGAGAGAGTGCATGGTTTTCATTGCGAGGCATGTATATCAAGAGGCGAATGGGATGACAAACTAGATGGCTTTGTCCACCACTAACCATTTTGAGGAAGCGTTGTGGATTGCTTGTCACTTTGCTTTGAGAGCATTCGAGATATTTCATTTTTTTGAATTCTTTGGAAGTATTCATACTATAATTAGATGTTCCTGATCTTTTTGTGGGGCTCACATAGTGGTGGACATAGGGAGCACCTATTAGCATGGAGCTCCATTTGTTAGCCAATACGGGAGGAAGGCCAAGGTATCTAGTCACTACTAGTCAAGAGAGATGCTCTGATTGCCAGACGTATGCTAGATTTTTGTTAGAGTCTAAGAGCTTTTGGAGCATGGTGATGAGTCAAGTATAACTTATGGACATCCAAGGTAGATATCCAGGTTGATCGATGCTATTTGTTTGTCTGAAGGAAGATTTGTGTGCACTCTTCATTAGTGATGGATGGAGTGTAGATGTGATGAGGGATGCTTGGGTGGTTGACCTTCTGTTGACTTAGTGGCCGACAATGGTAGATGTGAGGATTATAGATAGATTGTGGGTCAATAATCTCCAACTACTTAATAGGAGGTGAGATACTACTTTGGTTACCTATCTTTTCAGGGAGTAGTTGGCCGAGTGAATCCAAGTGATTGCAGTTCCGTGATATGTCACTCTGACATGCAGATTTAGAGATCCAATTCTAACTTGAGGGTGAGGACTAGGGATTTGTATGAACCCTTCAAAGGCGAGCCGGTGTAGAGGAGAGATACCACATGGTCCTGGAGGCTAAGTATCCATCCAAGGTTGCCTTGTTTATTTAGAAGGTGGCTTGGGATTGCCTTTCAACCAAAGGGTTCTGAGGAGGAGGGGGATGGACACCCTCCACCCTCTTTTCACTATGAGAGTGCAGTACAAGTGTGGAGATTGATGGACACCTTCTAGGAGGTTCTTCACTTGGAGACTTCTATAATTTTGTTTGTAGTATAGTTGAGTAGTGCCACTAGATCACCATCCATGATGATAGCCATAAGGTGGCTTATATTACTTATCATATTTGATTTGCCAAGAATACCAGGATCTTTGAGAGAAATACTAGCCACCGAGGTTCACAGTGCAGAGAGCCTTTATTTAGGCCATGAAGATTTTTCACTCATACGACATTGGAGAGTTTTTAACATCTCAAGATATTTGGGACTCTTTACTCTTTATATAGCCTCCTAGATGATTTTCTTCGTCTGGCAGCCCCCACCATTGAGTTTTCTTAAGCTCAATTTTAATGGTAGCATGATTAAGAAGGGCATAGAAGTGGAGTAGAAATTATGATATGAGGGCCGGATTCTAAACTTTTGGTAGCATGGGAAGTTTGATCTATGGCACTTCAATTCCAAGAATGAAATTGAGGGCTGCCTAGGAGGGCATCCACTGCATCAATGAGTTTTGAGAGTGGACTCCATCTTTATAGAGGACGACTTTGCTATTATGATTGGATGGATGCAAAATAAGAGTAGGAGGACTAGTGACATCCTCTTTTATAGAATCTTTGGCATTTAGCAAGAGAGTGGACATATTTCAATATGAGGCATATTTATCGGTAGGGCTTCGTTTGTCATTGGAGAGATATTATGGACTACTTATGACCCAGCAGAATATTATAAGATATTTTATTTTTTAATTTTTTTAAAATATTCATATTATGGTTACAGGAAATGTTTAGTTAAAAAAAAAAAAAAAAAAAAATCCGCCGATTAGTTTTCCGCATGGTGGAACGGACAGCGTAATTGCTTTCTATTTTAATGGTCCTAGCGAACACCGGAACACCGTTGCCGGGACTACTGGTGGCACGGTGTATTCCCGTTGCTTTGCCTTTTACCTGTTCCGCTCGTCTTCCATCCTGAATCGCTCCGCCCTCTCGAAGCCTCGACCCGTCTGCCTTCCTCCATGGCGGGGATCTTAGCTCGGCAAACCCTCCAAGCTATTCGGGCCAGGCAATCGGTAAGATCTCAGATCCCATCCCTTTTCTCCTACAGTATGCTGTTCGCACGTTTCTCGCATCCAAGGCCGATTTCGTTGGACGATCTGAATTATTTCGTCGTTTATGGAAGCGAATCTCTTATTCTTTCTGAAAAAAGACCCTAGCGTTTGGTTTTGTTTCCTGAAATCTTGGGTCTGCTTCTAGTGGTTTCTGATTTTTTTTTTTTTTTAGATTTTTGTCATTTCTTTTAGAATTTATTCTGATCGGCGCGGGTGGTGTGGTTGAATTTGATGGAACGTTGAAGATTTACGAAGCTATATTCGAAAGTTTCTTGGAATTTATTTCGATTGGCGTGGGTGGTGTGATTGAATTTGGGTGAACGTTGAAGATATGCTAGAAAGTTGATTTATTTCCAACATTTTATGTTAGAATTTGTTTGTGATTAGCCTTTTTTGGAATCCTAGATTTCAAATTTTTTGTGCTTGAAATTGCTGTTTATCTTGTTGCCTCTTTTCTTGTTTATTATTTGATTTATTTATATACCGATCAATAGGACTATCTTCTCCTAAACAGATTAAGATTGGAGATAAAACACCTTTCCCGTGGTAAGAGCGCATATTGATTTGGCATCTATATGGCTCAAAAAGTTAAAGTATTTCATGGAGAAGGCCCATATGGCCGGGGTCAAGGTGAACACGGAGAGGAGTGTTCGGTAGAATTCATTTGGACTTCCTTGAAGATAAGATGCGTTTGGTTCAGAAGATTGCATTTCTGATTTCTTGGATTTTGGACTCGAGTAACAGCTATTTATTTACAAATTTTTAAAGGGATCACTGAACGACCCTAGTCTATTGGTCTAAGGAATGGGGGACCAAATGTTTCCTCATCTTTGAGTCTGAAACCCTCTCTTCGATGCCTCAATGAGTCTTAGGATTTCCTGCTTGTCCTTGTACTCTTTGCCAATAGCTGCCTTTCATAACAAGGACAGCATAGCTTCAGTCCAGCGTCCTTAAGTGCATGGTCCACCATGTTACTCCCTTTTTAGATGGTCACCGCAAGTACAGGTTAAGACCCGCCCTATTTATTCACCATGGACAACACATATTCATATCCTGATAACTGGAAATAAGGAACATAGCTAAATCAGGACCTATTTGTGGACTGCCATTTGGGTAAGTATGCCTAGAAACAATTTTCAAGGCCCAATGGATTAAATCAGGTACAGAGTTGGGGCTCGGAAGCTAAACTAGATACCAAGGTAGGGCCACTCCAGTGTCAATCCTTTATGTTATCCTTGTTTGTCTGGGCTCTGCTAGCTGGATTTTCTGATCTATCATGAATGGTATAAAGAAAAGCTATACCCCTTCCTCTGAGGGAAGGGGATTCTGGACAAGGAATTTGTTGGGATATATTTTTTCAACCTTAATAAGCTTTTGAAGGTCTTGGTATTTGGAGTATGTTCATTTGGAGGGCTGATTTTCTAGGCTGCTGGTATGAAAATCTTGTGGTTGACCTTGACTGTTTGGAGTAGGTTAATCTGCTTTAGCTTTATGGGCATTTAATAGATTTGTAACCCACCCAAGTGCTGTTGTTGGGCTTGAAAATAGTTGTTTATGTAGAGAAACTGATGAGGACATCACCCAGCACTATTATTGATGTAGATCTACATGTATTTTATTTTTATATTTTATCTGAGTATATGTATGGGTGTATAGAGAATGGATGTATCTTCTTATTTTCAACTCATGCACACATCTTAAAGCATAAGGTAGATAGTTTGTTAGATGGTTGGCTTGTTAGGATTTTGTTTATTATTTTGTTAGAAATTTGTTAGGAGGTTGGAATTTGTTAGTTTGTTAGGGATTAGTTAGGAAGTTGAAGTTTGTTAGGTATTTATTAGTAGGTTGAGAATTTGTTATGAGGTTAGAGGGTTGTTAGAGGCTTATAAATAAGGCCATAAATCTACATGAAAAGAAGAAAAAAGTTAAATTTTTGGAGTGAAGAACTTAGGTTCTCTTCTATTCTTTCTTGGGTTTCTCCCCTACTTCTCTATCGGCAAGTCTTGTGCCGTTCTTCTCCATCGACAGGTCCTGTGCCGTTCTTCTCAATCCCAACAAGTCCTGTGCTGCTGACTTTTGGGATGGATTTTTTTAATTTCTTTTCCTTCTCTCTTTTGGGATGGACTTTTCCAACTTCTTCCTCTTCCCTCTTTATCCCAATTCTCGTCTATTTTGTGAGAGAAATCTTATAGTTATCTCCTTTTTTATCCTAATCCGGACTGACTTCTTAGCTCACTCATGATCCTTTCCGCCATCTTGGCCTGCATCAATTTTGGTATCAGAGCGCAAGTGGATTAGGATATTTTGGAAAAAAAATTCTAGCTTCAAGCTCTTGAGGCCTTAATCATCAAATTCTTTCCCTGCTTCAAACTCTCCTCCCCACCTCCGCCATCAACCTCCATAAGTTTTCCATCTGCTACCTTGACTTTCTTAGCACCTGCTCGCCTTTGCGCCTATCCACCTCCATCGCTACGCCGCCTTGCACCGTCCGTCATTGCTCCGAGCCGCTTTTCTCACTAACCACCAAAGACAGGATTTCTGGATTACTTGAGATGAGCTACAAAGAATTAATCTAGATTTTTTTGAGCATCTCCAGAGCAGTATGATGCCTGACTCGATGGGGTCGAGTTTTCTCCACCCCAGAAAAAATTAATGATATCACCCAGTACTATTATTGATGCAGATCTACATGTATTTTATTTTATATTTTACTGGGTGTATGTATGGATGTATAGGGAATGGGTGATCTTCTTATTTCCAACTCATGCATACATCTTAAAGTATGAGATGGATCAATTTGTTAGATGGTTAGCTTGTTAGGATTATTTATTATTTTGTTAGAAATTTATTAGGAGGTTGGAATCTATTAGTTTGTTAGGGATTAGTTAGAAAGTTAAAGTTTGTTAGGAATTTATTAGTAGGTTGAGAATTTGTTATGAGGGTAGAGGGTTGTTAGAGGCCTATAAATAAGGCCATAAATCTACATGAAAAGAAGAAAAAAGTTAAATTTTTGGAGTGAAGAACTTAGGTTCTCTTTTATCCTTTCTTGGCTTTCTTCCTTTTTTCCACCTCGGCAAGTCTTGTGCCGTTCTTCTCCTTCGGCGGGTCCCGTGTCGTTCTTCTCAATCTCAGTAAGTCTTGTGCTGCTCACCTCTGGGATGGATTTTTTCAACTTCTTTTTTTCTCGTCTCCTCTGGGATAGACTTTCCCAACTTCTCCCTCTTCCCTCTCTACCCCAACACTCGAGAGAAATCCCATAGTTATTCCCCTTTTTTATCCTAATCCGGAGTGACTTCTTAGCTCACTTACGATCCTTTCTGCCACCTTGTCCTGCATCAAAAACTGTATCAGAAACTTAGTCTTGGCCTTGGAGATCGTGGTATTGGTGATCCCAAGGACATTGATTTGTAAGGAAATTCTTGGCTTTCTAAAACTTCTCTTGGAGGTATCTTGGCAACAGTGATCAATTGCAATGCCAGGAGAAGCATTGCTGTTTATTTGCCATGCAAGTCTCTAGATATCTTGCTTATCCAAAACCATTGTCTTTGATATCTCTTTTGAGCTATTAGCGACATTTTATTTTAACCATGGTGGCCTGGTTAACTTGGCCAACAAGTGATATGCCCAATTTTGTGATTACATAAGTGTGCAGAAGGACTATTCAGCCAGGTGATATGCCTGAATTGACTGACTTGGTTGATGCCTAATCAGGGTATTGGTTGAGTGGGTCATCTCAATTTGTCAACGACTTAAACAATTTGGGGGTTCCTATGGCTAAAAATATGTGTTTCAGTGCAGGTATTTCAGTTGATTGACTATTCTAAGTTGCTAACCACTTAACTCTGTACTTTCTTAAACAAAAATATTAAAGGATTAGTGCTCCTTGTTGCATTTTACAGCAGTGCATTTAAACTGGCTCATATGATTGAGCATCTTTCTTTTGAATCCATGTATACAAAGTTGTATGTATTCTGGGCTCCCACATTGTGTCAATCTTTGTCCAAATATGAAGCATTTATTGGTGGAAAAATTACTTTTTTTGTGCATGCTTGTCAGCCATCAATATTTTGGGATTTACATCATACAGGATTAACAGTGATAGGCGCAGGGCCTCTCCGTGGATTAGAAATTTAGGAGCTACAATGTAGTCACCTGGCAACCAGAATGGCCAAACGCAGAACTTTCAGTATTTTGTTGACGTTTCCTTGTGGCCATGGTTATCCTCCATTTAAGGCATAGGTCATTGCAACTAATTTTCAGCTTGAGATGATTGTGCCTTGTTTAAGTTATTGATGTATAGGATCCTCATTTGCAATTGGGACAAACAGAAATGGCTGGACATGAAGGGGTATCTGATCATATCATGAGACATCTTTGCATGCACTATTGATAACATGCAAAAGGCCAAGTACTTGTAAGGGTTTTGAATGTGTCTGGAGGTGAAAAAGAAAAAATATTAAGATTGGTCTGTCAATTCTGTCTTTGTTTATAAGTTTTAGCATGGGGTATGTTTCTGTTGTGATTTGCTTAAGATTAAACAAAAAACTTTATCAGAACAGATTGCTGGTTACTGAAAAGGATTGAAACTAAACAGAAGAGTAGAAGGGGATTCGTGTGTGCAAGAGTCACTTCTATTGGTAAAGTATGACTTAGAGAAATCAGGCCATCAAGAATTCTTAGAGGTTGATGAAAGGTCTTTTTTTCTTTTTTTTTTGGGGGGGCGGGGGGGCGGGGGGATCAACAAATAAAGTCTGTATGTAAGCTTTATTAATATGATCAGTTGAATAGAAGAAGATCAGTAAGAGAGTGGGTGGGGAAAACTTAAAATGGCAACAGAATCAATAGCTCGACTTAGGTCCACCACCAAAAATGTCAAAGCTATATATATCACAATTTAGAATCAACATAACTTCTAAACCACATAAAGGAGGCATTGTGCCAAACCCAAAAATTGTTCCAGTTGTCTTGAAGTTCCTCAAATTCTGGTATACCTTTGTAAACCAAATAGAATTGCTCTTTTAGTTGTCTTTTTATCACAAAACATATAGCAGCTACTGGAGTAGGATACAAATTGCACTTCTCTTCTCCCAGTTAGACAATTGCACGTGCATGCTTGCATGCAAAAAATAAAAAAATAAAAGAAATTTAGAAGTGCTGTCCTAGTTTCAATTTACAAGTGCAACTTTGATTCCAAGAGACTGTCATAACTTGGCCAATAGACCACCAATGATAGGGCAGGAGTTGTACACTTGTACCTTTCGTATGAAAGAGGGATTCACCTTCCTTCACATGAATCACTGTTGGATCATGTAATGATGGCTCTGAGATCTGTGCAGGCAGATGAATGAAGGAGTTTGGTGTGCTTGAAGATCTGTGCAGAGCATGATTCAGTCATCGACATTGTGAAAGAAGATCAATCATTTTTTTGCGGGAAAGATACAATCCAAACCCCCAATGATATGCAATTGTAAAACAGCAAAATTTTGAAAATGATTTAAAACCTTTTCTGGTAAGCCAATGATGATCCAGATCAATTTTTGGGTTGAATTTTCTGATGTTTTGACACTAACAGGAGAGCTTAAAGGACCTTTTCTATCTTTTATTCCCTGTTTCTCTCTCCTTTTACATCTCTTTTCCATTTTCCTCATAAATCTTACTTTCATTTGGTAATTGTTCCAGTTGCCAAAACCAAATGATTCCTTTATTGATGATCTTTCTTTTGATCATTGCAATCAAGAACCCTGTTTTAGAGGGAAAACTTCTTTCCTATTTTTCTCTTTCCTCCATTTTATTGGAAGCTCTGAGATCTAATGAAATCATGGTAATCTAAACTCTCTATCCTTTTGTTGAATTTTCTCTTCATATAAATTATATTTTATTGTTTTCTGGATAAGCTAACTTTGAAAAGAAGGCTGGGAAAGATCATTCTTGTAATTATCGTATTTATCTAGGAAAGGGCATTTCCAACTTTTCCTTCCTGTAATTACGTTATTTTGATATTTTGCTATATATATTTTTCATGTGTACCAACTATAATATTAAATCTTAATCTTATGTAGGTTCAACCAGGACAATCTGCATTTGTTCTACGGAACCATTGGCAAGCATTCAGCTCACGGCCATCTTCTAGGAAATTTAAAGGTTTGTCTTGTATATACATCCATTCTGGCACAACAATTTTTTTTCCCCTCCTGAAATAGATTGTGTTACTTTTTGGGGTGTTTATGTGTTCCAAGGCAAGTTATAATAGGTTTATGAGTTCATCTTTAATATCACGTTTACCACTGGCATACATGACTGTTTTTTGCATCACATGCCCACCATAAGCAAGGTGTATACAATTTGGGTTAAGAATATAGTGTCCGTATGTGTGATGACTTACCAACCATGATTGCAGGTTAGATGCCTATCAACCTTACGATCATATCTCTCAGCATGTGAGATTGTCTAGAAACTCATCTCCACATATATATTTTTCATATGTAAGGTGCAAATGCTCTGGTTTGAAAAGAGATTGTTTGTTGGCCTGATAAATTGATAATGAGAAAAGTAACACTCGTATCCATGTATATTTACCATAACCTGCAAGCTTTCACTGTCTATATAAGTCATCTTTATAAATCATAATGTTACATGGCAAAGTTTGGGAACTTCCATAACTGGCTTCAACTTGATCTGTCATTTATAAATTCCTAGTGTTTGCCAAGAGAGCTTTGGCCAACAGTGCAGCCTACTACAGAACTTGAACAGCCAGTTGGCTGAATTCTTGTAGGGCTACATACAACCCATCTCCACAGTTAACCCGAAAATTGTAGTAGTGATAACAGTGAACATTGACTTGTTAGAAAAGTGGTATAGATAAGCATATCATCACCAGATTTTTTGTCCAAAGGAAAACAAATTTGATCTATTAGTCTAGAAGTGTTTAAATGGTTTCTTAAATTATTCCCTTGCAAACCTAAAGAAGAGGAATACTGTTTGCTGGTTCTGGTTCAGGAGATAGTTGCCATACCCATAATTTTGAACTAATCCAATTGTTAATGGATTATGATGTATATGAGAAGATTTTGAACCTGGTCTTCCTTAACTAAAACCTCTTCTCATTCCCAGCTTTCCAGTGAACCAACCAGCTTTGTGCGGAGTCTGTAGCTAATAGAATGAGGTTATGCATGAGTCATTGGCTTGAGTAATTTAAAATGAAAAAAAAATAAAAATTCTGTGCTTTTATGCATGACTAATAAAGATTTTCTAAAGGTGATAGTTCAGGTTTTCATAGAACTCGGGAGAATTGACATCTGCCAACATTTCATTAAAATTTTGGAATTGTTACTATTGTCTGAACACAGAAGCTGCAGATCTAGAAGACTATTTTCTGGAACTCAAACTGGTTAATTCCATCAGACTGATAAAATTATACTTTGAAAGTATCTTAATGCTGACAATAGGGCTTTAGTATCTTAATGCTGACATTAGAGCTTTGAGCTCTGTGACCTGATTTTAGGACTCGCCAATTTGGTGATTATTTCAGAATCGCGGAGGGAGGGGTGCCTTTTGCAAGTATGTTGCCCCTATATGTCCTTTGTACCAAAGCTGATGAGACTTGTTGTTTGTTCCTGCCAGCTCTATTGTGCAGCTCAATCAGATTCTTATACTGATTGTGCTGAGATGTTGATGTCTGCATATTTAAATAAAACTGTTGTTTGATAGGATGACACTGAGATGTTCATGCCTGCATGTGTAGAACTGTTGTTCGATCAGGCAAACGGTTTACTCATGTCTGTTTACATGCAGAGGATGAGGAGAGGGAGCAACTTGCCAAGGAGATTGCTAAGGACTGGAGTGCAGGTAATCTCTTGCAGAATTTTAATTAGTTACGACATTATTCATCTTTGGAAAATGTGCCTTTGCATTTCTGGTCTGCATGTATTTCTGCAATATTTGCTAGCCCCATCTAATTTATAGAGGCTTGTCTGCAGTTTTTGAGCGAAGTATAAATACATTATTTCTGACTGAAATGGTGCGTGGGTTGATGCTGACACTGAAATATTTCTTTGAGAGGAAAGTAACTGTAAGTCTCACCATTCACTCTGTTACTTATATTTTGAATTCACATGATATCACTTATTTCTCATTTCTTATGGGTTTCCATGCATCTGGTGGTCACAGATAAATTATCCCTTTGAGAAGGGGCCTTTGAGCCCCCGTTTTCGTGGAGAGCATGCTCTCCGGCGTTATCCAACTGGGGAGGAGCGGTGCATTGCTTGTAAGCTTTGTGAAGCTGTAAGTGTCAAAGATGTTGCATGTTCTACACAGGATTAAAGACGTTGCATGTGAACTTGGAAACATAACGTGTATTCTGATAATCAACAATGTGATGTGCAAGCAAAACTTACAGTCATTGCTTTGCATAGTGACTTCAAACCTAAAACGAAGGAATCTGCTATGAATGTTGCATATCCTGCTGGCTGATATCATCAACCTTCTATCATGATATTACTTTTTGGGCCCTGCACTCAAGATGATTATTGTTATGACCAGATATGCCCAGCTCAAGCAATCACAATTGAAGCAGAGGAACGAGAAGATGGCAGCCGTCGTACTACGAGGTAAGTAGGCTACTCCATTCCAAATAAGTTTCTAGTTGATGGGTATAAAGGTTATCTTATTGATGATATCTATATGGATGCTACTATGCTAGTGACAATATCGATATTGATAATAGTGATGTTATTGATGATGACCTTGACATTCTACTATATGATACTAAAAGTAGGCAAATTGATATCACCCTACAATTTGAATTAGCAAAAACAATGTTTCCTTATGTAATATGGATTCCAGCCACTGATGATTTATACGTGAATGAGTCGAATTACTTATCCCTCTGTTAGAGAATTATATCTCCTAGGATTGTAAAAGATGTACCACTAGAAATATCCTTGTTATTTCTTCGGCTCATATTCCCCTAAAAGTGGATCGCATTCTAATAGCTCCAAATAAATTAAATACATGCATAGGGGGATATGAAAGCTTCTTATTGCACAACAACAAAAACATTTTTTTCATTCTTGAAATCAATTTTGTGTTTTCTAATTTTACTTACTGTAATTGCTTTGGGTGTTACTTCCCAGGTATGATATTGACATGACAAAATGCATCTACTGTGGGTTCTGCCAAGAGGCATGCCCTGTGGATGCAATCGTTGAAGGTCCGAACTTTGAATTTGCTACTGAAACTCATGAGGTGAACTTCCCAATTCCTGCGTCAGTGTTTTCTGTTCCTCCACCCTCATTTCTCACTCCGTGGCCTAACTAAAAATCAGTTGTCACCTATCTAATAATCTCTCAGGAGTTGCTGTATGACAAGGAGAAACTGCTGGAAAATGGAGACCGGTGGGAAACAGAGATTGCCGAGAATCTCAGATCTGAGAGCCTTTATCGCTGATTCCTTCTCGTTGCGAAGAAGTGAGACAGTTGAGAGGTCTATTTCTATTTAGAATTTCCAAAATAAGAAAGAAACCTTTGTTTTTGCAGCTTGCATTGTACTTCATTTGTGTTTAAGCAGTTAGCAGTTTCAGAGATATTTTAGGAAAGGAAGACATCTATTTGTCCATAATAACCACATCTAATGGAGGAGTGAATCAGAAACATACAATTTCACTTCATCGTGTTTAACCAGTTAACAGTTTCAGATATTTTTTGGAAAAGAAACACTTACTTTTTCTATGATAACTGCATCTAATGATGGCTGAGTTTCATATTTGTCTCATACCCATCTCACTATCTTGGCATGCCTCTATGTGGAGCCATGGGAGAAAAGCTTTAATAAAAGATGAGTGGATCTCACTGTTGCAGAAAGTGAGGCTGGGATGGCTGCTTGGAAAGGTAAATATTTATCTTTTGGGGGAAGGCTATCCCTAATCAACAGGGTACTCATTGCTATCGTTATTTACTGCATGCCTATTTTTAAACAACCGATATGCATGGTGCGGGGAGTCCGCAGATATGGAAGATCCTTGTTTAGGTGGAAGGGAGAGTGAACCCTCCGGCTATTTCAAGTAATCATCCCCGGCCCAGGAGACATCGGCAAATTAAATTAATCTCTCTTGGCCAAAATGGCGTTGGAGGTATCTATCAAATGATACATGTATTTTGGAAGCATGTGCACTTCGCCTATACCTCTCCACTAATAATACGTGTATTTTGGAAGCATGTGCACTTCGCCTAATTAGTGGAGGAGAGGTATAGGAAATGAGTACCTTTTCAAATTGGAAATGGACGAAGTATTCGTTTTTGGAAGGATAATTGGATACGTGATGCATCATCAAGGAGTATATTTCCAAAGTTGTACAATATAAAAGAAAGAAAATATAAATTGGTTGCTGATTTTTTCAATTCTAGATCATTGACCCGCAGATTAAAAGGCCTCAGTTGCCAATCATATACATTCCAGAATAATTCAATCAAATGCAAGCTCTATTGCACTCAGCCACTCCCAATTGAAATTTAGATCAACTGAGGTGGAAATTGGAAAACAGAAAGATCTTCTCAACTTCCTTCTCATACCAATTCCGTCCCTCTTAAGATTTGAATGTTTTCTGTTGGGACAAAAAAACGCTAAATACTAGGGAGATTCTTGGGAGAAAGCTAGAGGTGAATATTTATTTTTCCAGTCATCCTAATGAAAATGTAGAATATATCTTCTTGCCACTTTTTCTCCACTATTTGCTTGGATTGGAGGTGCAAATGCTTCTCCAAGTCAACCCAACCCATTATTCTTATGCTTCTTGCCGCAATAATTCAGGAAAGAAATGAAAGAATCTTCCTCAATTCACTCAGCAGCAGCGAAAGGTCTCACATTATTCAATGATGTTCAGTGTTGTGCAGTAAAAATCTCCTCCCTGATTTTACAAATGTATGGAATAAGGTTAAGGGTATTCCTTCACACTTCTTATCTGATGTTTAAAGGTTTCTCTAATTATGTTTAGTGCTCCGTACTGCAATTGCACTATCATATGCTTCAAGCTGCGCTTTGGAAGCTATCTGATCTAAATTCTGCATCGAAGGGAAAAGGATATTAGCTCATCTGAAGTTGCTGTTTCAAAATAGAACCAGAGAAAATGAGGCTTCACTTCCTTGGAAAATTCAGAGTAATTAAGGATTTTAGTTGATCTGAAGTGGTATTTGAAAAGTGGAACAGGCAAATTAGAGGGAAAGAATTCAGCTACCCTCGCTCAATCTTTGCCAATTTTCGTTTGTTTGGGCTTTCTTATCAACGCCTGCTCTACCATCTCATCTCACGGGAAATACTTCCTACACCGCGCGTGCGGTTTGGTGCGGCTCGCATCAAAACCAGATAAAGTGAAGGTTCAGCATTAGCCCTTGCCGTATCCGTTTTCTTCTCTTTTCTGTGTCCCAGTAGCTGAAAGCAACCACCTCCTAATAAGCCTTTGGCAGCGACAGCCGAAAAAAAAAAGAAGAAAAGAAGAAAAGCCCTCTCGTTCCCCTTTTTCATAAAAAAAGAAAAGAGAATCAAATTTTTTTTTTTTTTGTTTGCCATGGGAGAGAAGCTTCACATCCTCCATTTGGACTCTTTCCCTAGCATCCAGACATCTAATTGCAAAATAGAGCAACAATACGAGTTACCATTCCTAACACTGTCACAATATTCAAATCTCTGCCGCCCGTTTCTTAGCCGTGAATCTGTAGATGGTGACCCCATTCCGGGAGCCAGGCAGCGGAGGGTCGGTGTGGAGCACGGCGACGTCGAACAGCTTCCTGGCCTTGCGGAAGAAGACGGAGTCGCGCTTCTTCCACCGCCTCAGATGGGCCATCACGAATGCCACCTCCCCTCTCACGAACACCTCAAGAGTCTGCAGCAGTGGGTCGAAGAGGTGCTCGTAGTAGACGACGTCGGACGCCACGACCACGTCGAACACCGACTCGTCGAGGGAGTCGCCCCAACTGAGGGGGCGGACGTCGAGGGAGCCGCCGCGGGGGGCGAGGGCGGGGGCGTTGGAGTCGGCGTTGAAGCGGAGGTTGGGGAGGACGTGGGGGAGGTCGGTGAGGGTGACGTGGGCGCCGAGGATGGCGGCGGCGGCGATGCCGACGAGTCCGGTGCCGGAGCCGAGCTCGAGGATGCGGAGAGGGACGGGGGATGGAGAAGTGGGGAGGAGGAGGGCGGAGGGGTTGCGGTCGAGGAGGGAAACGAGGGAGGAGGCGGCGGGCCAGAGCTGGAAGGAGAGGCCTCGGGAGGGGAGCTGCCTTATTACTATCGTCTCACCGATGGATCTGAGGAGGTAGTGCTGCTGATTGGCCGTCCATTGGGCGGCGGCATCATCCATTGTGGCCTCTTCTCCGGCTTCGTCTTCGTCGTCATGAAGGGTAGAAAGGACTAGCAGGTCAACGTTGCTATCCTCGTCCTCGTCTGCCATCGCTTTCCTCCCCTTCTTTATTTCGTTGAAATGAAACCAAGGAGTATTGGGCCAATTTAGGGCATCAGGGCAGAAGAGAGATGGAGGGATCGTCCAGGGCATCAAAAGGCGGGGGGCACTCGGAATCTTTTCCGTTGTTTTTTTGCAAATTAAATTAGACGGATGGTTTAGTTAACGATGGAAAAATGGCACCTCCCAGGGTAGACTGCGCATCTATTTTTTTTTAAAAAATATATATATATAAACTACCTAGAATGCCCTTAATAAAGGGAGACATCTTATCTTATCCCACCTAAAAGTTTAAGGTTGTATTTGAAAAAAAAAAAAATCCTAATTTCTAGGCAATGAAAATTAAATTTTTTTATATCCTATAAAATTTTTTTTATCATAAAATATAAAAATTATATATTTATATAAATATTATTTTTTATTTTTTAACAAAAATAAAAAAAATATTTTTTTATTTTTTAATTTGATTTTTTTCCCCCTCGTTTTCAACTCTCAATGGCCATTATTAAATAAACAAATACGCACTATATATAATATGATATGCGCTTATAGATCATTTTATTTGATGACCATCCATCTTTTGATAACAATCATCAAGAGTTGCACAGGCTCGTAGCACAGATCTATTCCTATTTCTTATCTTGTGCAAGATCTTTATATAGGCTATACGGTAGGTGAGCTTATAAGGATAAGCTAGATTCAACATATAATGAATGAGAGTGGATCAGGTCAATATAATTTAACTTGTAATTGACCTTACAGCTCCCAGAGATGGGACATTTATTAAGCTCTGCTGGTCTACGTCTAAATTTGGACCCTTACCTTTTAGGATCGACCATGGGACAACTGAAATAAGACTCAACCAGGCAAAAAAAAAAAAAACGAAAAGAACAATTTAAAGCAAGATCAAGCAAAATTCAACCAGCACAATCAGGAGACCAAGACTTTAATCAATTAATCTAACAAACTTAGAAAATTAAGGTCTGAAAACTGAATCATAATCATAAATTCTAATGATTTGATTCGAGTCCATCATCACGGTTAAGAATTGACGTATCATACAAACCATCTGCTTTTCACAACCTACCTCTTCTACATCAAATTTGATGAAGGTTTCCTTAATGATGAATCATTATTTAGACACAATAAAAACATTAAGAGCCTATTGGGATGGTTAATTTAGTCTAAAATCCTCAACCACAAAAAATAATAGACTATAAGTAGGCTAGCCCTTTTGTTTATAAATATCTAGAACTACTTTTTAGTGAAGTGGCTTGAATCCCATAAGAAGAAAAAAATTTCACTCAAAAATGATCCTCGATGCTTATAAACATAGTCTTACATGTTTATAATCCAATATTTTTGATAGTTGGGCCATGAATCATGTAATAAGAAGATTTTAGCCCCAATCATCCAAACAGATCCCAATTATTTAACTCTTGAGTAACTATATTTTATGATAACTTCCCTAATTTTACAGATTTCCTAAAATGCATTATATAGAATAAAAAAATACATAGAAGTTAATACACCATGTGTATATTTTTATCTATTTGATGGATCCCATTCATAGCAAATGAAGCATGTGCCTTCGAAGTGACGAACTAGGTTGTCGAACGCCCATATTAGGGCTTTTTATTTTTTTTCCAGAAGTGTCATTGTATTAAGAAATTGTCCAGTTATAAATAGTTAAAGGTTGATCAAGAATGCGACAGTAGTTCAATACACCACTAAGAGATCCCATGGCCACCTTAAATTGTGTAAAGGTCAAGGTTACAAAACATGTTTGATGTATGTTATGGTTCATATAAAATGAATAAATAAGCTGATCACTTACATAAGGGCAATTTCTTTCTCTTAAAAAAACAAAAAAAAATACATGTGCACTAACATTTGATACATGTTAATTCCAAAACATCATAAATTTCAGCATGAGCATGCATCCAGAGCATCACAATATCTTAGTAATAGGCATCCATCAAGAATATTATTTTATACGTTCGGGAAGTAGGAAGAAAGGGTCTGCCTCTCACTGGTGTGGCAGATCGGGAAGAGGGTGGGAAAGGCCCCAAATTTTGGGCACTTGATAACCATCAACATGAAATTATATAAAGTTTGAGCATTAAGGTAGGCTTCCAGAAGCGTGAAATGCATGAAGTTTTTTGTTTGCTCTTTCCTTTCATTAATTTATTGGGCTATGATGAATTGAAAGAATCAAGAATATGAGTTGAGAAGCTCAGAAATTTCTTGTTTGATCGAGAACCACATGGAGCAACTTAAACTGGTTAATTTAGAAGGAACAATTAATCTAAAGAATTAACATGGATGACGTTTGCTTCTTGAATTGTATTTCAAATGCAGGGTTTGAGCTGATTTTAAAGGGGCTAAGAACATCGGAAAAGAATCTTTATTTATTTCATTTAATGAAAGATTTTTTTTTTCCCCCATAGATTTTATTTTGAGTGTTGTGATTATTGATCTAATCAAAGCTTATCCCAACCACTTAGTTATCTCGACCGAAGTAGGCCACCTCTGTAATTAAGTTTTGTTGAGAAACAATACGGTTGCTGTAGAACATTCCAGTCGTTACGATTCCGTTTTCAACCATACACGGATTGTAAGTGCAATTTTATTTTGTATCGGATACATAAACTGTCCTACCGTATGAAGAGATTTAAAGCCTGTCTCGAAAGTTGTTTGTGTGGCCTCTCCTTGTATGGACAACATCTCCTTGAAATAAAATATAAAAAATAACATATTGGTTGGTCTTCACGTAGCCACCGGAACTTTTTTTTTTTTTTTTTTTTTCGCGTGCGCGGCGCGAAACCAGCGGCAGCATGGAAAACGAGAAACGATAACTATATAACTATATATATATATATATAAACATATATAAACATATTGGTTGCCTTCACGTAGCCACCGGAATTTTTTTTTTTTTTTTCGCGTGCGCGGCGCGAAACCAGCGGCAGCATGGAAAACGAGAAACGATATATATATATATATATATATATGATTTGAAATTCTTCGATCTAATTTTAATTCATATTCAATTAAATTTTTAATTATTGAATCAATACGTATCTTCAAAAATAGACATCTAAAAAAATATATCTTTAAAATTGAAAAAAATAAGCATGTGTATGTATCTAAAAAAAATTTAAATTTTTTTTTCTTTTTTAAATATTTTTTTAGATGCTTGAAGATCATGTTTTTTTTAGTCCTAAAGATACCTTCGGAGCTAAAAAAAAAAAACTTGAAAAGGTTGAAAAAAATTGAAAGCACTTTTTTTTCGGGCATCACCTTTTTCAGTCCTAAAGTATTTTTTTTCAGTCCTTAAGGTATCTTCAATTTTTTTTAGACTCACACATGCATATATTTTTTCAGTCTTAAAGGTACATCTTTTCATAAGTTTATTTTCGAAAATGCACGCTAATCCAACGATCGGAGATCCAATTAGATATGAACTAAGATCCGATCGATCGGAGCCCAATCTACCTATATATAATCAAATAATTGATCATTTTTTAATTTTGATAAAATTTTAGTACCTTATTTCTAACATCGAAAATTATAAATTAAATAATTTTAATTTTTAAATTTTTTTATTAATTATTTTAAGCATTTATTTTATTTTTATTTATTATTTAAATTTATTTTATTAATGATGATTATTTTTATTATAAAAATTAAGATTTATTTTTAATGATATATATTTGTGTAATCTTTAGTTAATTTAGAAAAGATCCATAGTAATCCGATTATTCTAGAAAGATTTCTTTTATTATTAATTATTTAATTTTTTTTATTTATTAATTATTTCAATTAATTGTAAAAATTATTATTAATTTATAATATTTTATTAAATTATATAAAAAAATAAAAGAAGTTTATGGTATTATAATTCTTGATTATAATTTTTTTCAATAATCATGACATCAGACAACCTTACCTAAGTAAAAAGTAGAACTGCCTGGCAACCTTACTTTATTTCCGAGAAGCAAGGTGTGGAAAAACAGGGTTTGATTTCCAGGGCTCCCCTCCAACCTTTAACATCCTAGCTTCATACGTAGATGATAAGGTGCATGGCGCATATTAGTATTTCTTTTAGAGGTCAAATGAATTTTGGGATCTACTGTCACTCAGATTAGTGTTTAACTTTTTTCTCTTTTTTTTTTTTTTTTTTTTTTTTGTGTAAGATGCTTCATTCAAATAATTCTTATATAAATACAACTAAGAAAATCATAAAATAAAATATTGCAGAGTGGCCCAAGGACTACCTCTATCTCCATCCAAAGGATATCTATATAAGCTGCCATCGCAGTATTCATCTCCTGAAAGATATATCTAACGACCAAAGTAGTGTACCCTCTACAAAATCAACATATCATATAGTAAGGGATGAGTGGTGCCTCCCTGAATGCAGCATCGTAACTAGATCACCACAATGTCGAAGTTGCCCTTATTGACATAATGGCTAGCTCCCAAGGTCCACCTGGTATACACAATCCTAGCGCAGGTTGTATGAAGCTCCACTCCATGCATCGTGGGCTCAATCAGATGGTTCCCCCAGTCACCACCAGCTTGGAGTCGGGCCTATGGATCACAAAATCTACCATACCATACCTTCCTTTAGTACTCCAATCGAAATTGATCTTCAAGTACAATAAAAGAGGGGGCTCCAAGTAATAAATACCCATCGAATCACTACACAGGTAATGTAGGAGCCCCAAATCTCTAAAGGCTCGGAAGTCACGTCAGTCGACTCCACAGTCATAATTAAAGCTCTCTCTAGAATGAATCTTGCTGAGCACCTCTAGACTCAAACATCAGGCTATTCCTAGCCACCAACTATAGAGAGCTATATTGGCTGCACAGATATCCATCGCTCTAGGAGGCGACCATGCTCTAAGAATTCCAAAAATGCTTGGGTTGGAACCTTCGCCTGAACTATCTATTCTGCCAAAAACCAAATATGTCTCGACCTTGGGCACCATAATAAAACATGCACTAAAGTCTTATTTTCTAAGTCACAACTGAATATTCATGCCTCTAAATCTTAGGAGAGATATGGTCAGAAGCTGACCCCAAGCCACCGTCCAAAGAAAAAGGCTTATCCTCAGATGTACCCCAATCCTCCAGCTCCATTCAACATCCTGGCTCCTAGTGGGCTCTGTTGACCTAAGGATTAATTTTGATGATAACAACATTGAGTGCAAATGTTACTAATTGTATATTTCAGAATGGTTGTAGGATTTTTTAAGTACTCCCAAAGATACATTAAGTCAAGGAAGAAATTGTTTTAAAGAAGTCAAGCCAAAAGAGGTTTCAAGATGAATATATATGTTTGGGATGAGTTTGAACACTTAAAAGAAGTTTAGAGAAGGTTAGAAGGATAAATCCTAAAGTTGGAGAAGTATTTAAAGTATTTTGGAAGCATTTTTTAGATTGCACAGGTCTCGAGTCAACTCTCTTAGAAAAGATAAAGAGCAGGTTTTCTAAGTATAGTCCTTGAGATCAACCCTTGAAGACTTTGGGTCAACTCGAAGATAGCTCGAGTTGACTCCAAATCTACTCGATTCAACTTGATTGCAAGGGCAACCTAACTGCTAATTTTTCTGCAAGCTTCCAACGAGCAAATTTAAGTTTCAATGGCTAGTTTGGCCTTTTTAATAGTTAGTACACTTCTTCTAACTAAATTTAAGTGTATTTAAGACATGAAATCAATTGAAAAAATGGATCTAAAAGAAAAGAAAAGAGAAAACCTAAGTTCTTCATGAGGGCATTAAATATTTTTGAGCAAGTAAAAAAGAGAGGATTTAAGAGCATTTATTGAATGAGCTATCTTGAGTACATTTATAATAATCTTCGAAGAAGCCTCTCATTGATTGAAAAAAAGAAGTTCAAGCTTCAACGCATATTCATCATCAATTTCAATTGAGCTTTAATGAGTTTTACCTTCTTGTGCTGTTACTTATTTTTTATAATTTTTATTGTGTATCTTGTTTCTTCGTAAGTTTTTTTTGGATAGAAGCTTGTGGGATGGGCTTGTCCAAGCCCATAATTAGATTGTATTGACTAAGTCTAGGTTTGACTTAGTTGGAAAGATTTTGGTTGATTTTCTATACAAAATCAACTAAATTGATTGTGTACTCGCTAAAATAATCGATTAGATTGATTATGAGTTTAGTTAAAACATTCATACTATAATTAAAAGGATTATAGTAGAATTTCTAAGTAGAAAAACATAGAGAGTGGATGTAGGTGCTGAGTTTAGCATCGAACCACTATGAAATTTTGTGTTTATGTATGTCTTACTTATTTCTATTTTATTTTTATTTATTTTAGTATATTTTTTGTTTTGATTCATTGCTTTTATTACACACTCACTTAGTTTATCTTAATTGAGCATATTCTTGTTTAAGATTGTAAAAGTTTTTGAAAAATTTAATTCACCTTCGCTCTTGGGTTGTTCTATCTGGACAACATGCTCCCTCCTGTTGAGTCGGTAGAGATCATCCGGCACCACCCTCAAAGTGTAGGAGTGTCTCCAAACTCTAACATCTCACCTATTATGGAGAGGAATTGCAAGGGACATCACCCACTTCCCCAACTGCTCTCCAAATAGATGAGACACAGTTGCCCTGTTCCAACCCCCACCATCTATGAGAAGAAGATCATAAATCCTCGTGAAGTTAGTCACCTCAAAGCTAAAAAAAATTGACCATCAGCTCAAGGGCAGGTCTCCAACCCACAGGCCATGCAGAATGATCACAGAGCAACCATCTCCTACTAACCATCTCATTTGGGGGATCACATCGGGGGCTTGGACAAAGATCTCCTTTCATAGGAAGGAGGCATTCCAGCTGGTACAAATCTCACCACTGATGGACCACGGTCCAAACCTAGTCCTCATTATTGTACTCCATAATATCTTAGGGCTAAGCAAAAATTGGGCAGCATGCCATGTAATCAGGGCCTTCCTCCTCGCAGCTAAGGACTGGATATCCAGGCCACCATCCCTCAGTGGCTGACACACCATGTCCCATACCAGCATATGGACACCACCCCCACCTCCTAGGCAGGACCCCCACAAAATACTCTAAAAGAGTTGCTCCAACTTTGCCACCAAAGATCTGGATAATACCATATTCGAGAGTAGGTAAATAGGCATGGAGATGAGAACATACCTAACTAGAGTGATCCGGCACATTATAGATAGTGCATAGGCCTGCCAGCCCTCTAGCTACTCCAGGATCAACCACTCCACACCTACATATTTAGCTCTCCTTAACTTGCGCCCCGTGATAGGAACTCCAAAGTACTGTAGAGTCTCATTGTGCTCTCCAATCCCAAGCCTATCTCTAACTGCATGCCATAACTACACTAGCATCTAAGGACTGAACACAACACCAGACTTGAGAAGGTTCACCTTCTGACTGATGCAGCATAAAACTCCTCCAAGATCCTTCAAAATTGGTGGAAGCTTGGTTCACCAGTAGGCAGTCATCTATAAAATGTAGATGTGAGATCGATTGGACTCTTGGAGCTAGCATATAGGGGTCTAGAGCTGACCACCGGGCCACAGCACGAATGGCTTGCAAAAGAACATCAGAAAAGATAATGAAAAGGTATGGAGATAGGGGATAACCTTGTCATAGCCCTATGGGGAAAAAGAAGTCGGAGGCATCTCATTGATCAAAATAGCAAAGAAAAAATTGTGCACACACAAGCCATGACCCAACTGATCCATCGAACTTCACTTAAGAAAATGCCAACTCATGTGATCATAAGCCCGCTCCATATCGAGCTTGATCACCATAAGGTTGTGACAAGTAGCAACACGTTGAAGGTGAAGGAAAACTATAGAGGTTTCTAGCATGTATTTCAAAACTTTTTTAGAATAATTAATAGCAGAAGACAAAAGATTAATCTAATTAATCTAAACATACTGATGATTTAATCATAAAATATCCTACTCTAGAATCATGATATATATATGTATATTAAAATCTGAAAGCAGTAAGTAGTAAATCTTATTTACTACTCTATTCGTATTCAGAACATGATACCTGAGTATGGATAGACGATCTTCGCAATCAAAATCCATGGACTAGGGCTCCTCTCATCGTGATGCAGCTACATAGAGTGTCCGGCCTCTATGGATCATTCATACGAAGCTTTAGGTCTCGATTAGCTCCTCTGGAGTGCTAGTTCCTCATCGAAATCTTTGATGGCTGATTTTAATTGATCTCAGTCGATCGCCTTCTTTCGATCATCAAAATGCTCTAGGAGACCAGGAGGGATACTAGGGAGGATGAGGAGGAGTACTGAAAAGTTTGGTGGAGATATGATACTCATAGCTCTCGTTCTCACTTTTCAAACCCTAGGTCAAAACCTTAGGACGATACACACCCAGAAACCCTTAGCACCCTCTCTCTAAAATTTTATCTTATGAAAATCTCAAGTTTCACATGCCCAGAACCTAGTGTTTCACTCATAGAAGGACTCTCCTTCAGATGGCACATGCCCCTTTTCAAAACACCTTTTAAAATGGGTGATAAAGTGGATAATTCGAGTGAATGGTGTGTGTGTGGATAAGGATGAGTTGGTTTCTCATCCAAATTCAAATTTTATTTGAATTTAAATGCCAACTACACATTCTTATCCACATGGGTGTGAGTCCTTTGGGCACATGTAATGCTTCACGAGAATCTAAATTTTCGTGGAGGAAAGGTGGTGGTCAAAGGGTCAAAGGTTTGATAAGAAGTCCAATCCAATTGGACTCTAATATTTATCCAATTAGGTCTCCAACTAAACTAATTTGGCTTGATCCAATTAAATCAAAATAAATCCAATCAAATTAGGCTTAAACCATCTTAATTAAATTCTAATTAAATTAAAAATTAATTGAGCCTAAGTTTTAATCAAATTAGGGATCAATCTTTCTCAGTGATTAGGTCATCTTATAACCTAATCGGGTCAAATCTAGTTGAATCTAATTTAATTAGATTTGATCCAAACCTCATTACTTAATCAAATTGAGTTAATCAATAATCTAATTGTTAATAATCCTTCCATGATTATAGAGTTTTAATCTAGTGGGTCTTCAGATAATAGAGTCCCAGCCTAGTAGAACTCTTGATTGTAGAGTCCCAGACTAGTGGGGCTCTTGATCATAGAGTCTCAGTGCAGTGGGACTCTAAATCGGCCATTAGATTAGATAGAAATCTCTATTATGTATGATCTCATAGGTTCGAATTTAAGCCAATAGCATAGGAATAAATTTTTGTACCAATCGATATGACCATCTAGCAATGGTACTCGATGTTCGGATAGGTTGAATAGTCGCAACGTAACATTCAGAATCTACTAAAATATGGTTACCATATAATTCATCTCTTTGACCTCCATATTTAGGATGACTAAGAGTTAAATTATCAACTCTTGAAAAGTATATTCACAATGTGTCTCAATCTAATCAGTCCTATGACTCCTCACAAGGACTATCCTGATCAAGTTTTTGCTAAATTAAAATATAATATAATACATCTTCTAAAATCAAGAGTGGTCAATCCTATCTTGACTCACACACCAACTGTTGAAAAATATGTAGAGTTTCATACTTGAATTTTAAAATATTTTTAAAATAAATCATAGCATAAGATGCAGATTAAACTATTTAATCTATAAAAGTATGTAATCTAATTACTAAACCTAATATTTAAGACCTATACCAAATCATAATGGATACATAAATTAAAAAATAAATATTTTGATATTAATCAAATCAATACCCTAGATCTAGAGCAGTTCTAGATCTAAATCCTAGATCGCATCTAGGTGAGAGAAGAGATCAAATCTCTTACCTTTGCATGGATCAAGAACTCCATGGTTGATTCTTGATGTTGCCTTTGGAGCCCCACATACATCTGGTCTCTACAGATAATCCACACGAAGCTGTAAATATAGATTAGAGGTTTATCAAACGAAGATCCGCTCGAAGTGGTAGCTTCTCGCAGATCCCTCCTGATAGTCAATCAAAAATTTATTCTTCTGATCTCTTGGACACTCTAAGAGATGAAGAACATAAGGAGGAATAAGAGAGAAATCCAACTCTTGGATCTCCCAAAAAATAGAAAATAAATTGCTTGAAGAGAGATCATTAAAAGAAGACTCATCTTCTCTTCAGGACATCAACCATTGATGTCCTAAACTGATCTCCTTACCTTGACATGAGGAGATCTTCTCCTCTAGAATTTTCACACTCCATGGCTCGTTCTCTCTTTGATTTTTTTGATAGAAAAATCTTATAAAAAAATGGAGAAGAAAGATTCTTAAAGAAAATCCTAAGAGAAGATTTTCTTCTCTTCTTCTTTTCTCATCAGGACTTGATCAGATCATATCCAAAACAGATCATTATGCCCCAAATCCTTGGAGCACCTATCCTCTAGGTCCATATCACTTTCTCTCTGATTTCCTTCATGGAACAAATCCTTAAAGATGAAGAAGAAATGGAAATTAGAAAGAACCCCAGAGAAGACAATCTTTTCTTCATTGTTCTCAATAGGACATGATCCATATCATGTCCAAAAGAAAACCAAACCTCCTAGAAATATGGTGCCCTCCTCCCAACACCCCAACCTTCTCTTTTTCAGGTTTGTGCATGGAAAACTCTGAGGAAGACTCATGCAAAAAAACCCCTATAAAGAAGGTGCCCATAAAAATGGGAGGACCAAGTCAAATCCCTAACTTTTAGGGATTTAAATCAAGGAGGTTGGAGGCATCCAACTCTTGGATGCCTCCCCATCATTTTTGTGCAGGGGCTACCAGGAAATAACACCCAAAAGCCAAAAAAAAATTGCACAAAAGGAAATAGGTGGCATGAAACAAAATTCAAAAGGGAAGAGGAGGAGTTTTGGAATTCTAGGACTCTATCAAATAGAGTCCAAATCAAAACCAATTCCTATATTTGACCAAGTAAAATAAAATTCTAAATTCACCAAATATGGGGCATGGGAGACTTCTCTTAGGCATGGAAAAATTCACATACAAATTTGGAAATAAATATGTGGGAGTGGGCTTTCTAAAGTGGTGCAAGGGAGAAGATGGAATCCTAATCTAACTAGGATTCTCTTATACACTAGGTCAAACCCAATAAAATCCTTTTCTAATTAGATTTGAGTCAACCTATTTAATAGACAATTCTAATCTAATTAAAAATTTAGTTAAATTATATTTAAATTATATTTAAATTTAATTTAATTTTTAATCAAATTAAAAATTAGGTGCACTCAAGTCCTAATCGAATAGGAACTTATTCTTCTTTGCAATTGGCTTATCCAATAAACCAATTAGACTTAATCCAATTAAGTCCAAACTAGTTCTAATTGAATCTAATTCAATTAAACTTGATCTCATCTTGATTACTCAATTAAATTAAGCCAATTAGCAATCTAATTACTAATTGATCCTCCTGCAATACTTGCATTAGGTCAAACATCAATCGTATTGATAGTTTGACTTTAGAATGATTCTCAATCATCGATTAACCATCTGATCATGTTATAATTTTTTATGTATATGATCTCATAGATTTAAATCTAAGTCGATAGCATAGAAATCAATTCTTGTACCAATCAAAATGATCATCTAGCAATGGTATTCGACATCCAGATAGATCGAATGTATGTAAAGTAACATTCTTAGAACCCTAATATATGGTTACCATATAATTCATCTTTTTGATCATTAATGCTCAAGATAACTTCGAGTACGCTGTCAATATTCATACAAGTCATTTCTATTATGTCTCAAAATTTTGCAAATCTCGTGACTTCTCACGAGGATTACCTAGGTCTAGGTTTTGCTGAATTGAAATACAACGAGACATTCTCTTTCTGAAGTTAATCAGGAGTAGTCAATTCCATCTTGACTCACACACCAATTTCATAAGTACTTGATTGTATTCAAAAATCTTTCAAACCTATATTAAAAATATAGACAGTCTGATACCAAAGTACAGTGAGTTGCTTACAAGTCACCGTGATGATCTCAGGTCGGAGGGACACTTATACTTATTGGCCTTAGCTAGCTACTCTTAACAGTAGAGTAATACATTGATCATGTTCAGTATAGATGTACTTCCATATCTCACCTAAATATCATACCAGTGTCTCCACACCACTTGATTATGAGGACAATCAATGCATATGGCATACAGCAACCTACACTCGATAAGTTATCATTCTTGTTAATAACTTATCATTTGATCATGAATAGTTTAAGAACTATCCGATAAATTCTTCTTTATCGATTGATTGTAGTTCTAAGAATTTTATCATAATTTAGGAGTTTATTTAAGAAAGATAAAACTTTTATGATGAACCAGCCAAATAACTATTATTATTAGATAATTTATATACTAATTTCAATCATCTGTCACTTAGATGATTGACTTTAGGACACATTTTTCAACAACTCCAACTTGGACTAAAGCCAATCAAAACAATATCAAATATCCTATCTTTCACTTGAGTTCATAGAACTTCTTAGTTCCGAGGCCTTAGCAAATGGGTCGGTCAAGTTCTTCTTTTTTATTGATCTTTCAAAAATCGATGTTATCCTGATCTAAAATCAAAGGTGATAGTGATGTAGCATTTGCTGGTCCTTCAGTTCTTTAGCCTGAGTTATGGCTCCAATGCTATAATAGGACTGGACCATCAATGGAGGGTGCCACTCCCAATTTGCTAATGAACCTTAGTAACTACACAACTTACATTGCAGCATCATATGCCATGATGTACTTTACATCACTAACTAAATAGGCTACAGTATCCTACTTGAAACCTTTCCAGCAGATTGCTTCTACAATTAGGGTATGATCCAACACTCTCTTGCTGTCATCTTGATTTGACTAAAAATTAGAATCAAAACATCCATAAGTTTTAAGTCAGTATCTCCAAATTTGAGTCACTGGATCTTAGTATTTTTCAAATACTTAAGGATTGTCTATATAATTTTCTAATGATTCTCACTTAAATTAGATTGGTATCTACTCACTACCATTAGTGAATATACCATATCTAATTTTAAACATGTAGAAATTAGATAACAGCCAAATCTTTATTCCTTACAATGCTGGAATGCCATTCCTGATTAAGAGAATTTCATCCATAGACAACACAAGAAATAACACTATAGAATATTTTATCTAATTATAAATACAAGATTTATCTTTATTCATAACAAAGAGATACGTTCAAAATGTATGTTCGAACTCTGTGGTGATAGTCAGACAGGCTTTATAGGTCCTTATCTTCCCATCTTCACTACTCTGATCCTTTTGAAAATCCATTCATACCTAATGAATTTTATCCCTTCAGGTGAATCAACTAGTGTCTACACACTATTGATTTTCATGAACTTCAATTTGAATTTGATAGCTCCAAATCACTTCTCAGAGTTAGACCACTGCATTACATTCCTATAGGTGATCGGATCCTTGTTGTTCTGATCAAGCTTAATAGGATCGCCATTCCAGACCAAAATACTGAAGTATCTATCTGGCTAACATGGTACTCTACCGGATCTTCTTAAAGATGCCATTTTAATTGGCTCCAAATTTGATCTAATCAAATTTGGTTCTATAGGTTTACTAGATTATTTCAGTTCATTTTTTATCAGTCAAACTTCTTCTAGGCATTAGTTCCTTCTCTAAGAAATTCTTTTCCAAAAAGAATGCCCTATGTTGGTGATCATCTTATGTTCTTCAGCATGGTAGAATTAATAACCCTTAAACACCTATTGGACCAGGATCCAAGTTTATCTATGTGTAAACCTATAACATAGGCCGATTAACCCTAAATCTGAAGGTGAGAGAGTTTAGGTCTATGCTCGATCCATATCCCATATGGTGTCTTTACAATAGATTTACTTGGTATATTTTCAGAGTAAAACTAGTAGTCATAAGAGCACAATCCTAAAATAGACAGACAAGTGAATCCTATCATAGAATGAATCATGTCTAACAAAATTTAATTTTTTTTAGATACACTGTATTTTGAAAAGGAATCTACTGAAAGAGAATCCTATTCTTTTTTAGATATATTACAAATTTACTGGATAAGTATTCATCTTCTCGATCTAATCAAAGAGTTTTAATATCTTTTTTAGTTTATTTTTTTATTTTATTATTGAATCATTTGAATATTTTAAATGATTCAGGCTAGATGCACCATGCCCAGATAGGTCTTCTATAATAAAATATTGATATCTTCCTCTAGTACTTAAGTTCATAGGTCCACATACATCACTATGTATGAGACTTAGAACTTTATCGGCTCCTTCACTTTTTTTAGTAAAAGATGACTTTGTCATCTTTCCAAGAAGACAAGACTCATAGGCTATCAATGATTCATAATCATTGATATCGAGGTTTCTCTCTCAAGCTAATCCGTTTATCCTGTTCTTGTCAAGATGACTAAGCCTATAATGCCAAAGATAGACATTCATGATATAATCTAACTTGGGTGTTTATTAAATATGTACATTATACTTAATAGGTTGTATAAATATTAAATATCATTTTTTTATTATTCATGTATTATTATAATATTATTTATAATAATATCATAATAATCTTTTTTATTGATAAATGATAACCATCTCTGACCAAAAGATCAATAAAGATTAGATTTATCATAAATGATGGACAATAGTGACAGTCACTCAAAATGATATCTTTTAAAAATAAGCTTGATAATTCCTAAAGTTAGGATTGGAATAGGACTTCCATCCCCAACTTTTAGGTATTTCTTATCACTTTTAAACATTCCACTTATCTATAGTCCTTACAACAAATTGCATAGGACTACCAATATCCAATACCCAGGTAGTAGAATTATATATAGAAAAATTTTAAGGTGTTATCATATAATATTCTTGATAAGCAACTCTTGCTTCTTTCTCTTGTTCAGCCCGTTATGATAAAAAAAAGCAAGACAATTCTTCTTTCTATGATCCTGCTTTTAACATTAGAAGTACTATGCTTGATTTGGATCAATTTTGAACTAATTATTTTGATTGGACTTAGAAGCTCTAGTACGAACCCATTCGTACTGCTAAACCAAATTCAACTTTTGATATTAATTATCAAAGTTGAGTCCCATAAGTCATCACTATCTAACAGTGATAGGAGCAATTAGGGTTTAGCCTTAATTTGAGAAAAGAGAATATTGACCTAATGTATATGAATTATTTTAAGCCTAGAGATTTAGACTTTAGTCTTAAGGTTCTTTCACTATTTTATTTGAATTGATAGTCTTTACCTCCAATTTAAAAAATTACTTTAATTTTTTAGTAGGTACTAGAATCTACATAGACTGCACACAAGCCCAACTATGATTGGTCAACCCATGTACATCTAAGGATAGGTTCATAATCAATTATTTCTCCAAACAACTCTAGTAATTTAATTTTGCCTTAGAAACCTAATCAGTAGCTAGGGCCTCCACTATAAGGATCCAGTTAGATCCAACCACTAACATGACTATACTTGGTGCATTTAACCAATAAATGATTAAGTCCAACTATGGTTGGTCAACCTAACTATCATTAGAGAGACATATTCAAGTCATCGTATGATGAATGATAATTTTATTAGTCAACAAGCACCAGATCTATGGGCCTCCAATGATTATTAAGTTAATGGATCCATTATCAAACACCTTAATGAAAGGCTATGACTCAGTTATCCCTATAACTTTATCATTTTAAGAATCTAATAATTTTAAAAGATTTAAAATTATTTATGATTTAAGGATAGAAAGGATATGGACCAATTTGCTCCAACTGACTTCATCAAGTCAACTTCTCCTACTGACTTCTCAAGTCTTTAATAAGAACTAGGATGAATATCAATCCATGGGCACCTAAATTAGTCTCACTAAATAAAATCAGTCTCACTGATTTTCTATTTGACATGGATTAGTATGAATCAATGAGCAACCTAATCAAGATCTGATTAACCGCATTGGTCAGGTAAGTGAGATCAGTGGGAGGGTCTACCAAGACTTGCCTTAGATATCATAAAAAATGGTCAGATAAGTAGGCTATCAATTAAAAATTACTAGTCTAAAAATGTCAGACTTATCTTAGACACTAATTAGTTTATCAGTTTTGATTTGATCTGCCTAAAGACTCAGGCTCGACCACTGAGCCACGTTCAGTATCCATTTATTAGATGTATGGACTTTGATCAACTACAACTATTAAAGTGATCTATAGAAATGACCTAATCCTAATTAACTATTAATTAGATTTGATCAAATTTTTAACTTAGTTCATATTTAATTTAACCCTAGGTCTAACCCAATTAAGGACTTGATCAAAGCTAACATATTATCCTTTAATCCATATTTTATGAAATTATCTTAGAATTTTTAAATTACAAACCTAGATCCTAAATAATCACTTAATTCTCAATTAAGTTCAAGACTTATGAATTTGGATTTTTGAAATCTCAGAACTAATTTCTTGATTTGATCATTTGAAATATTTTTAAATTATAAACAGTTTACATTGAATCATATTCAATACATGATTTTAGATCTAATTTATTTTAATATTTAGATCACATCCTATGATTTCAAATCTAGAGTTTTGTAGAAAGTAAGTTCTTAATTTAAATTCTATGAAATAAATATATCATACATATATATTCTAGATTCAAAATAAAAAATACATATCAATATATGTAATAAGATAATCTAGATCTAAACATAAAACACATCACATGGATCAGATAATAAACTATTTAAATTTAGATTTAAAATATAAAAATAAATTATAAATTATTTTAGATCTTATATAACATATTTATGATTTATTCAGATCAGCACATATTAGGACAACCTCTCCACTATAAGGAATAAATTTTATAGCAGGATAACCTTATAATCAATATGTATGATCCGATATTATTTAGATCTAATCTAAATAATCTAAAATAGATCTAACATCTATTTAATTTTAAATTTAAAATTAAAAAAATAAATTATAAAATTATTTAGATCATATCTAATTTATTCATATTTTAATAATAGATCAGCACATACTAGGACAACCTCTCCACTATAAGGGATAAACCTTATAATAGAATAATCTTATAATCAGTATATGCGATCTTTAAAATTTTATTTTTAAATTTATCTTAATACAAATATGATCATGTTATAAAAAAATCTAAATGCTTTGATATCACTATTAAAAAATATGCAGGGTTTCATGGTTGAATTTCAAAATATTTTTAAAATAAATTATAGTAAAAGATGTAGATTAAACTATTTAATCTACAAAAATATGTAATCTAATTACTAAATCCTACATTTAAGATCTATAACATGTCATAATGCATACATAAATTGAAAAATAAATAATTTGGTATTGATCAAATCAATATCCTAGATTTAGAATAGTTCTAGATTTAAATCCTAGATCGCATCTAGGTGAGAGAAGAGATCAAATCTATTACCTTTGTACGAGTCGAGAACTTTATGGTTAAATTTTGTTGTTGCTCTTAGAGCCACACACACGTTCGACCTCTACAGGTAATCCACACGAAGTTGCAAACATAGATCGGAGGTTTATCTAATGAAGATCCGCTCGAAGTCCTAGCTTCTCATGGATTCCTTCTGATGGTTCTGATCTCTTAGATACTCCAAGAGGTGAAGAACACAAGAAGAAAAAATCTAACTCTTGGATCTTCCAAAAAATAGAAAATAAAATGCTTGAAGAGAGACCATTAAGAGAAAACCCATCTTCTCTTCAGGATATCAACAATTGATGTCCTAAACTGATCTCCTTACCTTGACATGAGGAGACCTTCTCCTCTAGAATTTTCATCCTGCATGGCTCATTCTCTCTCTAATTTTTTTGATAGAAAAATCTTATAAAAGAGTAGAGAAGAAAGGTTCTTAAAGAAAATCCTAAGAGAAGACTTTCTTCTCTTCTTCTCTCATCAGGATATGATCAGATCATATCCAGAATAGATCATGATGCCCCAACTCCTTAAAGCACCTATCCTTCATGCCCATATCACTTCCTCTCTGATTTTTTTCATGGAACAATTCCTTAAAGATGAAGAAGAAATGAATATTAGAAAGAATCCTAGAGAAGACAATCTTCTCTTCATTGTTCTCAATAGGACATGATCCATATCATGTCCAAAAGAAAACCAAACCTCCTAAAAATATGGAGCCCTCTTTCCAATGCCCCAACCTTCTCCTTTTAGGTTTGTGTGTGAAAAACTCTGAGGAAGACTCACACAAAAAAAACCCCTATAAAGAAGGCACCCACAAAAATGGGAGGACCAAGTCAAATCCCTAACTTTTAGGGATTTAAATCAAGGAGGTTGGAGGCATCCAACTCTTGGACACCTCCCCATCATTTTTGTGCATGGGCTACTAGAAAATAATGCCCAAAAGTCAAAAAAAAATCATACAAAAAGAAATAGGTGGCATGGGAAAAAAATTCAAAAGGGAAGAGGAAGAGTTTTGGAATTCTAGGACTCTATCAAATAGAGTCCAAATCAAAACCAATTCCTATATTTGACCAAGTCAAATAAAACTCCAAATTCACCAGATATGGGGCATGGGAGACTTCTCTTAGGCATGAAAAAATTCATGTAGAAATTTGAAAACAAATATGTGGGCGCGGGCTTTCTAAAGTGGTGCAAGGGAGAAGATGGAATCCTAGTCTAACTAGGATTCTCTTATACACTAGGTTAAACCCAATAAAACTCTTTTCTAATTAGATTTGAATCAATCTATTTAATAGGCAATCCTAATCTAATTAGAAGAATAATTAAATTAAATTTAAATTATATTTAAATATAATTTAATTTTTAATCAAATTAAAAATTAGATATACCCAAGTTCTAGTCGAATAGGAACTTGTTCTTCCTTGCAATTAGCTTATTCAATAAAGCAATTAGACTTAATCCAATTAAGTCCAAACTAATTCTAATTAAATTTAATTTAATTAGACTTGATCTCAGCCTAATTATTTAATCAAATTGAGCCAATTAGCAATCCAATTACTAATCGATCCTCCTATAATACTTGCATTAGGTCAAACATCAATCGTATTGATAGTTTGATCTTAGAACGATTTTCAATCATAGATTAACCATCTGATCAGATTACAACCTCTTATGTGTATGATCTCATAGGTTTGAACCTAAGCTGATAGCATAGAAATCAATTTTTATATCAATCAAAATGACCATCTGCAATGGTATCCGACATCCGAATAGGTCGAATGTATATAAAGCAACATTCTTAGAACCCTGGCTTATGATTATCGTATAATTCATCCCTTTGACCAATAATGCTCAAGATGATTTTGAGTACGCTGTCAACACTCATATAAGTTATTTCTATTGTGTCTCAAAATTTTGCAAATCTCGTGACTCCTCATGGGGATTATCCAGGCCTAGGTTTTGCTAAATTGAAACACAACGTGACATTCTCTTTCTGAAGTTAATTAGAAGTGGTCAATCTCATCTTAACTCATACACTGACTTCATAAGTACTTGACTATACCTAAAAATCTTTCGAACCTATATTAAAAATACAGACAGTCCAGTACTAAAGTATAGTGAGTTGCTTGCAAGTCACCATGGTGATCTCAGATCGGAGGAACACTTATACCCATTGGCCTTAGCTAGCTACTTTTGACAGTAGAGTGCTACATTGATCATGTTTAGTACAGATGTACTTTTTTATTTCACCTAGATGCCATACTAGTGTCTCAACACCACTTGGTTACGAGGACAATCAATGCATATGGCATACAGCGACCTACACTTGATAAGTTATCGTCTTTGTTAATAACTTATCATTTAGTTATTAATAGTTTAAGAATTATCCGATAAATCCTCTTTTATTGATTGATTATGATTCTAAGGACTTAATCATAATTTATGAATTTATTTAAGGAAGATAGAACATTTATGATGAATCAGCCAAATAACTATTATTATTAGATAATTCATATACTAATTTTAATCATCTACCACTTGGATGATTGGCTTTAGAACACATTTTCTAATAACCGACTTCACAAGTATTTGATTATGCCCAAAAACTTTTCATAACTAAATTAGAAATTTAGGTATTCTGGCACTAAAGCATAGTGAGTTGCTTGCAAGTTACTATGGTGATCTCATATCTGAGGGATACTTATACCCATATCTCTTTTAAGCAAATCTTAATAGCAGAATGCTTCAGAGTTGGTCATGTTCAGTGCAGGTATACTCCTATATCTTATTTGCATGCCATACCAATATCTTCACACTCCTTGGTTAAGAGGACAAGCAATTCATATGGCACACAATGATCTATACTTAATATAACTATCATCTTTGTAATAGTATATCATTTGGTCACAAACAGATTTAAGGGCTAAACGATGAATCCTCCTTTATCGATTTTAAATAATCCTAAGGATTTCATCATAATATAGAAGTTCTTTAAAAGAAGATGTACACAACTTATGATAAAAAAGCCAAAAAATATTTTATTCATAAATAATTCATATATAATTATAAAATTAGCTCAACTATCAACAAGCTAATGATTAGCTTTAGGATACAATTTTTAACAACTTTCACTTGGAGTAAAGCTAATCGGTACAGTATCGTATATCCATCTTCAACTTATGATCATCAAACTTCTTGACCACAAGGGCTTTAGCGAATGAGTCAATCAGGTTCTTCTTTCCATCAATCTTTTGAAGCTTGACGTCACCTCAATCCATGATCTTGCAAAAAAAAAGGTAGCGACATAGAATATACTTCATTCACTAATGTACCTTTGATTTCTTTGCTTGAGCAATAGCTCCAGTGCTATTGTAGTAGAGCAGAATTGGACCATCAAGGAAGAATGCTACTCCAAGCTTGGTGATAAATTTTCTTAGCCATACAGCTTTCTTACCAGCATCAGATATCATAATGTACTCTGTCTCCCAAACTAAGTCGCCATAGTGTGCTACTTGAAACTTTTTTAGCAGACAGCTACATCATTAAAGATAAACATGTATCCCGACATACTCTTGCTATCATCATGGTCAGATTAAAAATTGAAGTCTATAAACCTCCCAAGTTTTAAATCTGACCTACCATAAATGAGCCATAAATTTTTAGTATTTCTTAAATACTTAAGGATGATTTTTACAATCTTTCAGTGGTTCTTTTCTTGATTAGAATGGTATCCACTCATTACCCCTAGTGAGTTTGTGATATCTAGTCTCGTATATATCATGGCATACATGATAGAATCCATTATTGAGGTATATGAAATTCTATTCATATGCTCTCTTTGTTGAGATATTGTCAAACAATCCTTCTTTGAAAAAAAAAATTTATGGTCTATCGATAGATAGTCTTTCTTGAAATTCTTCATATTGAATCATTTCAGTACAGTATCAATGTACGTGAATTGGGACAATCAAAGCAACCTCTTAAATCTATTTTTATAGATCTTCATCTCTAGGATGTAGGATGCTTCTTTCAAGTCCTTCATAGAGAACTATGACGACAATCAAATCTTTTTTCCTATAATGTAGGAAGGTCATTCTTGATTAAGAGAATATCATCCACATACAATATAAAAAATATAACCACTGAACTATTGGCCCACTTGTAAATGCAGGACTCTTCTCCATTCTTAATAAAACCATTTATTTTGATCATCTTATCAAAATGTATGTTTCAACTCTGAGATGCCTGCTTCAATCCATAAATAGATCTCTGAAGCTTGTGTACCTTAGACTCTTCTGTAGATGTGAATCCTCCAGATTGTATTATATATACTTCTTCATCCAGCTCTTCATTTAGGAAAGCTATTTTCACATCCATTTGCACTACTACAAAAAAGGGTTACGCAGCGGCTCGTAACTGCTACCGTAGCCTAAAAAATCGCTACCATAGGCTATGATAGTGATTTTCTAATCGCTGCTACTGCGGCCGTCATCGTAGCTCTATGGTAGCAGTTGTTGTAACAGTTGTTAGAACCGCTATCATAAATAGCCTATTACAGCGGTTTATAAATCGCTGCAATAGATCGACCTATAGCAGTGGTTATGTAACTACTGCTATAAGTTATCTATGGCAGCGGTTGCCATAAGTAATCTATAGCAGCAGTTTCTTAACTGCTGTCATAGGTCTAATGCAGTGATTGACACCGTTTGCATCAAAAATCTATGGCAGCGATTGGCATGGATATGGCAGTGGTTATAAAACTACTGCCGTAGATCTTGAATAATTAAAAAAATAAAATTTTTATTTTTTTTATATATTTTATTTGATAAATATAGATATATAATATAAGAAAATATAATAAATATAAAAATTATTTTAAAATACTAAAATTTTATTATCGAATAAAATTTATTATAATATTTTTTTTAAAAAATAAAATACATCAAAAGTCTCCTAAATCTACATCATCGTCGTCGTCGTCGTCATCGAAAGCTGAAGCCAGAGCTGGAGTTAGAGCTGGAGTTGGAGCCAGAGCCGGAGCTGGAGTCGGAGCTGGAGTTAGAGCCAGAGCTGGAGCTGGAATATGGGCCAACATATCTTTGAAGCTCATGACTTCAAAATACGTGCTGAGCATCAACATCATGTCTCTCACGATGCCCTTCAGATGAGATGTGTGCTTCTTAGCCCAATTTGCCCACATCGCAGCATGATCTATCCATGCCAATGCCTCCTCAAGCTTCTCCCAACTGACGACACCAAAAGTCTATGAGGAGACACTCGCCTTAGATTAGTAGCTCGTCGATGTGTGTTCAGACCTGCATCGGTTCCTCCTAGAGTGCTTAGGCCCCAAGACCTGAGATAGATGGTCATGGGGCCTAGAGGTATCTGGGCCCTCACTTGCAAGCGCATCTAACTGATCCTATAATTATAAATTAAAATAAAATTTTATAAGAAATGCTATAATACTAATCATATATACTAATATATTTAATAGTTACAAAAATACGCCCGATCATAATATTTATCGACCTGCCCATCTTATCCGTACGGCTGAATCATAAGATCTCGCTATGGCTGGGCATCACTCTATCTCTCACCAACTATAATAAAAAATTAATTTATTAGAAAGATGATAAAAAATATAAATTTAATTTATCTAGTAAGATTTAGAATTAATTACCTCTCTATGCACACGATTGGCCATAGACTCGCGGCCTAAAGTGTGCGTATACTCCTGGACTGCACGGTTCTTTCGATTCTAATGGAAGGTAGTCTAACAAGTATTCAAATAAATAATTAATATTTTAAAAATATTTAAATAAAATTTTAAGCATATTGAAAAATTTAAAAGTTAGAAATTTTACCTCGAACTTCTAGCTTCTCCAGTGTCTAACCATCCTCTCCCATTGACTTGGAGGATAGTCCTGTATCCAGGAAAAAAGCTCCTCTGAAGTGTCTCGTCAATGCTTGAGCCATCCTCTATGGAGCTTGACCTTGTAACCCTGGTATAACTCTTCGATCTTCTTCAGTCGGACATCTTGAGCCCTCTCATGATCGAGGAAGTTGTACCTCTTTTGCACAAATTTATCAAAAATTAGTTATAAAATTATTCTAATCAAACATATATAGTGTAAACATATAAAATACATAAATATAACTAAGATGTGCGTACTTACTCATATCTCCTTCCATACCCGATCCCTAACGGCAGCATCCATCAAACGCTAGTCTCTAGGCTCTACGAAAATGATGTCTGATTGCCCCACAAGCACTCCAAAAAAGGAATGCATCTCCCACGCATTCTCTCCTACCGACCTTCCCTCCGCATCATACTGCACCATCATCTGATGTTGGTGGTTTCACACATGTGCCATACATGTGGGATCGCAAAATGTTCGATTGGATGATGCACCTATAATGCAATTACGTTATGCAAATATATAAGTATACAAATACTATATAAAAAATAAAGTTATTCTAATATAATAAAAATGTATACTCAGATGCCTGTGATGGTAAAGGCTCAGCTGTCGATGGAGTAGATACCGTCGGTGGAGCCGATGTCGGTGGTGGAGGTTCCTGAGCAGCCGATGTTGAGGTGGATAGAGTATGCTCCGACTGCTCCTTGGATGCTGAACTGCGCATAACCTACCGAGGGGCAGGGGTGAAAGCTAGATGACATTTTGGTGCCATCGTGATCTGCAATATTAATGAACAATAATCAATATAGTATCGTGACATATCAAATTCTATTCGCTCGAAAGCCGAGTCGGCTCCATGCCTGAGATAGTCGGCTCTATGCCTAAGACATTCGACTAGGGTCCTCTCCCAGCCAGCTTGATCATGGCCTGAGTTGGCTCGACTGCGTATCCGAGTCGGCTCGACTATGTGCCATCCCCTCGATCACTCCCTCTCTCTCTCTCTCTCTCGATCTCTCTCGCCGATGATGGCGGCAAGGTCGAATCCCTCTCTTTTAGCTTTTTCATCTCTCAATCTTCCTCTCTCCCTCTGTCGATCTCCCTTGTCGGCGAGGCTGGACCCCATCCCTTCCTCTCTCACTCTCTCAATCTCCCTCGTCGGTAAGGCCAGCCCCCATCCCTCCCAGTGATGCTAGTGAGGTCGGACCCCTTTTCTCCCTCTCTCGCTCTCTTGATCTCCCACTCTTTCTCTTTCGATCTTCCTCGTCGGCGAGGCTAGACCCCCTCCCTTCCAATGATGGCGACGAGGCCGGATCCCTTCCTTCCTCTCTCAAGTACAGATCCATCGGATATTCGGATTTGGATTCGGTATCAGTAATTAAAATTGAGTCCAGATCTAAATATTCAAGTTTTGATCTGAACCCAATTCATTGATAGATCTAATCCACAGTCGCCGACATGGCACGGCCCAAGGCTACTGCCACGGCATGGTTCAAAAACTATGGCATGCAAATAATTATAATATTTATAATAAATATTTATAATATTTATTATAAATATTTTATAAATTATTATAAATATACATGATTAATAAATAATACTATAAAATTAAAAAAAATATATCTGTGGCTATTGAGAGTGGGTCGCACCGAAAGCTCTGAGGGTAGCCAACGACAATGCTAGAGGAGGACGACGGCACTAGAGGTAACCTACGAAATAAAAGCAAGATAGTGAGATAGAGAAGAGAGAAAAAGAGAAAGAGAGAGAGCAGGGGCGGTCAGGGATGGGGGGCTAGGAGAAGGGGGCATAGTGACGAGGAGGTGGAGGAGGCTTCGCACGGCTTCTGGCTGGGAGGGTCAAAATGGTGGTGGTGATAGGGGTGGGGTTTTGCGGGGGCCGAAGGAGGGTGGAGGGGGGCTCGTCGAAAGAGGGTTTGATTTCGCACCAGGGTCGGAGGAGGATAGAGTATGGGGAGGGATTTCATGGGGGGTCGGTGGAGGGTCGAGGGTGGATAGGGGTTCGTCGGAGGGGGGGTTTCATAGGGGGCCGAGGGAGGGTCGGATGGGGTTCGTCGAAGGGGAGAGTTTTCGTTGGGGACCGAGGAGGGTCGAATGGGAGGTGGGGGTGGGGTTTCATGGGGGGCTGCGCAAGGGTGTAGGGGGTTCGTCAGAGGGGTTTCATGGAGGGCGATGGAGGGTCGGATGGAGGGTGGGGGGCAGGAGGGTCGGTCAGAGATGGGGGGTCGAAGAGTGTGGGGAAGGAAGGATGGCACCGATCGAGGGGAAAGGAGGGGCGATGTCGTCGGAAGGGAGGAGGGGCGACGCTGGTCGGGGGGTAGGAGGGGCGACATCGGTCGGGGGGAGGAGGGGCGATGTCGATCGATGAAGAGGAGGGGAAGAGAGAGAGCGAGAGAGATCGAGTGCACATGGAAGGGAAGAAAAAATTTAGAAATTTTAAACCTAACCTACGGCAACGGTTATCGAACCATTGCCATAGATCTACGACAGCGATTATCGAACCGCTGCCATAGATCGACGATAGTGGTTATCCTAAACTACTACCATGCTGCCATAGATCTACGATAGTGGTTATCCTAAACTACTGCCATAGATCTACGGTAGTGGTTTTATAACCGCTGCCGTAGATCTATAGCAGTGGTTTTTGATAACCGCTGTCATAGGTGAAAAATAATTTTTTTCTCATTTTTTTTAAATATTATATAATTTTAAAATTTAATATCTATCTTCATCATTCATTATCTAAATAATTATCATTAGAGTATTATTGCAAAAGGTCGTCTCGATCCGATGGCCCTAGCTCATCGATCAAAAAAATTTGATTTCAATGATCATGAATGATGATGCGATGATCTGATAGATGTAGATCTTTGATGGATTTAAAAATCTGAAACAATCATCTTGATGATATTTATAGCATACTATCAAAATTTTACTTCAATCAGATATCGTTATCATGGTCAATTTAGTACAGAATGATTTCGACCGTTAAATTAGAAACAAGCGATCAAAGGGTTAAACGATGTTCGATTATGAGATAATTTTTAGTTAAATAATTTTTGTTATAATTTTAAATATTTTATATGATGATGATAGTAAAATTTAAATTATTTTTATATAAACTATTCATGTTAAGTAGATATTGCAAAAGCACGAGCATAACAACCAGTGAAGTTTCAGAATAGTTATCAAGAGATGTACAGTTTTAGATCGTTCTTCATCTTACGAGTTAAATTTTATAATCATCATCATAAAAAATGATTAAAGTAGTTGCCAAGATCATTTATAAAAAAATTTATCTCATAATCGGATACCATTTGGTCTTTTGATCACTCATTTATCATTTAACGGTCGAAACTGATCTATACTAAATTGACCATGATAACGATATTTGATTGAAGTAAAATTTTGATAGTACGCTACAAACATCATCGAGATCATCGTTGTATATTTTTGGATCCATCGAAAGTCTTCATCTATCAGATCATCATATCGACATTTGTGATCATCGAAATCAAATTTTTCTAATCGACAAAGCTAGGGCCATCGAATCGAGGTGACCTTTTGTGAAGAAACTCTAATAATAATTATTTAGATAATGAACGATGAAGATGAACATTAAATTTTAAAATTATATAATATTTAAAAAAATAAAAAAATATATATATGGCAGTGGTTACAATTAACTGCTATCATAAATCAGCTTATAGCAGCAGTTCCTACTAACCGCTGCTATAGATCTGACTTATGGCAGCAGTTATAATGAATCGCTGCTATAGGTCCAACCTACGGCAGCAATTTTCTGTAACCATTGCTATATGTCGGACCTATAGCAGTGGTTACAAAAATCACCGTCATAGGTCTGACCTATAGTAGCGGTTCCTAAAAACCACTATCGTAGGAACTATGACAGCGGTTTTTAAAATCATTGCCATAGTAAGCACTGCCATAGGCCATTTTTGTAGTAGTGTTGCTAGATTTTATAATCAAGATGTGCTGCTATTGCAAGCATGATCTGAATGGACTTGAGCATTGTCATAGAAAAAAATATCTCATCATTGTCTATACCATAACATTGGTGATATCTCTTGCAACTGACGAACTTTATAGATCTTCACCTTTCCATCTGCACTTCTTTTTCTTTCGAAGATTTACTTGCACTCTATGGGTTTCATTCCTTCAGGTGGATTAACTAATATCCATACATCGTTGACTTTCATAGAATCTATTTTGAATTTTAGAGCTTCAAGCCACTTATCAAAGTCGGATCTCTGCATTGCATCCATGTAGGTGATCGAATCCTCATTATTCTCATCGAGTTCGATCGAATCATCATCTTGGATTAAAAAATCATAGTATCTATCTAGCTGATGTGGTACTCTACCAGATCTTCTTAAGAGTGCAGGAATATTAGGCTCTAAATTTGATCTAATTAAATTCGATTTAGGTTTAGTTACTTATGTCATTTTTATTACCTATCGAACTTCATCAAGCTCAATCTTAGAGGCACTAGTTCCTTTATCCAGAAACTTATTTTCTAAAAAGATTGCTTTAAGACTAACGAACATTTTTTATTCATCAGCAAGGTCGAAATAATATCTTTTATTTTCTTTCAGGTACCCAATAAAAATATACTTACAAGACCTAGGTCCAAGCTTGTCCATCATTAAACATTTGGCTTATGCCCTATTTATATCTCATATGGTATTTTAGCTACAGACTTACTCAAAATTCTATTAAGAACATAACAAGCCGATTCGAGCATATATCCTCAGACGGAGATCGATAGATTAGCAAAGCCAATCATAGAATAAATTATGTCTAATAGGATCTGATTTCTTCTTTCAGACACACCATTATGTTGTGGTGACCCAAGAGGAGTCTATTGGGAGAGAATCCTATTCTCTCCTAGATATGTCAAAAACTCACTGAAAAGGTACTCATCCTCTTAGTCAGATTGAAAAGTTTTAATACTCTTTCTAGTTTGTTTCTCTATCTCATTACAAAATCATTTGAACATTTTAAACGACTTAGACTTGTGTTTCAACAAGTAGACATATCCATACCTAGATAGATTGCCAGTAAAGGTAATGAAGTAAAAATATCCACCTCTAGTACTTATGCTCATAAGTCCATATACATCAGTATGTACTAGATCCAAAAGCTCACTAGCTCACTCATCTTTTTCAGTAAAAGATAACTTAGTCATCTTTTCAAGCAAACAGGACTCATGGATTATAAGTGATTCTCAATCACCGACTTTAAGGATTTTCTCTTAAGTCTACCTATTTATTCTATTCTTATTAATATGACCTAGCCTACAGTACCAAAGATAGATTTCAGACACATTATCTACTCTAGAGCATTTGCTGGAGGAATAGACCATATTAATAGGTTGTGATAATATATAAATTTTATTATTCAATTATTCATTAAACATAGTAACACCATTCAAAATGATATTACAAAAGTTTCTTTTTATTGAAATTTCATAACTATTTTTAGCCAAAAGGCCTATAGAAATAATATTTAATAAAAAACTTGAATAGAAGTGACATTCACTAAGAGCAATAGCATGAGAATTTAATATAAGTTTAATGATTTCTAAAGCTAGAATTGAAACTGATCTTCCATCTCCAATGTTTAGGAATCTCTTACCTTCTTCAAATCTTCTTTTGACTTGTAAACCCTGCAATGAATTACAAATATGATAAGAACTTTCGGTATCTAATATCCAAGCAGTAGTATCACATATTGAGAAATTGCAAGAAGTTATCATATAATTATCTTGCCCAGCAATAGCTTGCTTTTTTCTCAGCCTATTCGGATCTAGGAAGGTAATGTACTGAGGATAGTTCCTCTTTCAGTGCCCCTGCTTCTTACAATAGAAGCATTCCGTCTGGCTCTGATTGGGCTTGGGTTTCTTAGTTTGACCCTACATAGGTGTCCCAGCATACTGCTGCACCTTCTTATTTTTTTCTTCTTATTCTTCTTTTCTTTCTTAAAGGATCGACAACTAGAAGAAGACCCTCCCACGACATTCACCAACTTCTTGTGGAGTTGGTGATCCTTCTCGAAGTTCTATAGCAATCCCAGTAAACCATGATAGTTGAGTATAGGCTTCGTCATTCTATAATGAGTAAGGAATGTGAGATAGGATTTTGGTAAATAGTTTAGTATAGCATCTTTTCCAAGCTACTCATGCAAGAAAAAGCCAAGCTTGCTCAAGCGCTCAATTAGCTCGATCATGTACAGTACATGATCAGTAACTAACGCCTCATCTCTCATCTAAGAATTGAAAATAGCATAACTGGTCTTATATCTCTCAACTTCATTAGGAGTATCAAAGGACTCATTCAATATTTAAAGTATGTCCTCTAGCTGAGCATTCTCAAACTTGTGACTGAACTTGTTACTTATAGCTGCCAGCATAATACAATAAATCATGATTCAATCATTGAGCTACTTCTGGTAAGTATCTTAGACCATCCCATGTGCATTTGGAGCTGGCTCCTTTGGTGCCAGATTTGTCAAAATATATAAATCCACTCATGTTTCAGGACTATCTTTAATTTTTGATATCAACTATTAAAATTAGGTCCCGTTAACTTATCACTGTCCAATAGTAATCAGAGCGATAGGGTAGTGGCCATAACTATACAAAAGAAAATCAAAAGCCTAATTAGTATATGAATTATTAAGCCTAAAAACTTGGATTTTAGTCTAAAGATTCTTTCACTATTTTATATGAATTGGTAGCTTCTACCTCCAGTTCAAGAAATTATCTTAATTTCTTAGTGGATGCTAGAATCCACACAGACTGCACACAAGTCCGACTTTGGCCGATCAACCCATGTGCATCTATGGATAGATCTTAATCAATTATTTTTCTAAATAATTTCTATCAATTAATTTTGCCCTAGATGCTAATTTAGTAGGCTTTGGCCTCTACTAAAAAGATCTGATTAAGTCCAACCATTAACATGACCATACTTAGTTCATCTAACCAACGAATGATTAGGCCTGACTTTGGTTAGCCAACCTAACCACCTATTAGAAGACACAACTGAATTATCATATTATGAATGATAATTCCAATAATCGATAAGCACCGAGCTTTTGGGCCTTCAATGATTATCAAACTAATGGATCCATTATCACTCAATTTAATGAAAGATTATGATCTAGTTATCACCATAACTATTTCATTTTTAAGGATCTAATAATTTTGAGGATTTGGTTAGCACACTTTAAGAAAAGAAAAAAGATTGACTAGCAAATCATGATCCTCCCACTAATTTTATCAAGTCAGATCAAAGAAGATCAGAGATAAGCCAGTTCAAGGGCACCTAAATCAATCACACTGATTTACTTAATTGATATAGATCAGCTCGAATCATCAAGTAATCTAATCAAAATCTAATCCATCATATTGGCCAGATAAATGAGATCAGTGGAAGAAATATACCATTAACTTTCTATAAATTGAATCTATGTGAGTAGCTCTCAATTAAAAATTATTGGTTAAGACTGTCAGACTTATCTTAGACACACTACTATAGAACAGAGCTATAATAGCAGATCATAATCGCTGTCATAGTTTAAAAAATTACTGTCATAGGTTATAACAGCGGTTAGATAACCGTTGCCATTGTAGCCATCATCATAGATCTATGACAGTGGATATTACAGTGATTATGAAAACCACTGCCATAGATTGACTATGATAGTGGTTATAGAATCACCGCCATAGATTGAGCTATGATAGCGATTTTCTAACCGCTGCCATAGGTTGAGCTATGACAGCAATTTCGAAATCACTGCTATAGGTCTAGTACAATGGTTCTATAACCGCTGTCATAGGTTAATGATAGCGGTTGGCATGTAACTTTCTGCCTTACTTGGCATACCTACGGTAGCAATTTTACAACTACTGTCATAGCTTTTGAATAATAAAAAATATAAAATTTTTAATTTTTTATATATTTTATCTGATAAATGTAGAGATATATATAACATAATAAAAAATACTAAAAAATATTATAAATATAATAATATTTTTAAAATACTCATATCTTATTATCGAATAAAATTCATTATAATATTTTTTTAAAAAATATATCAGAAGTTTCTTAAATCTACATCATTATCGTCACCGAAAGATGGAGCATGAGCTGGAGGAGCTGGAGCTGGAGCCAGAGTTGGAGATGTTGGACCTAGAGGGGTTGGAGCTGGAACGTCGGCCAATATTTCTCCAAGGCCCATAAAATCTGCTCCAAAATGCATGCTGAGTCTCATCAACATGACGCTTGATAAGTGGTAAAAATATACTAATAAAAGTATTAAATTATAAAATAAATTAATCTATTTTTTTAGAAATTGATACTTTTATTAATCTTATGTAAGAAAGAAGGCCACCAATGTAAAGATCTTATTTTTCTAATTTTTATGAAATAAATTTTAGGCAAAACGGACTTCAAATGAGCCCAAAATTGAATTTCAAAAAAAAAAGGGTTCGGTTCAAACCAGTTTAGAAAACTAGCTCAGTGGTTCGGCCCGGTTTGATTGAAATAACAGACCAACCTGTCGATGCAATGCTGACGTCAGGATGACGTCAGCATTTTTCGTGGCTCACGGTGGACCATTCGAAGGATATTTCGAGCATTTCACATCAGAAAAAGCGCTCCGATTGGTTGAAGAACGCGGTGGTCCATGCAACACCGGGCTCGCGCATGGTCCATAAAGGATAATTTGAGAATTTTATCTGATCCAACGGGCGACATTCACTGAAACTCAATCGGACGATCCAAGCGAAGGCGCTGATGGATGGCATCTGCAACTCTCGGTCAAGATCCAACGGCTGAGATTCATTCCAATGTTAAACTATAGATCAGAAGGCTTCTTTCTACGTGATCGGATGGTCCAGATTCGATCCAACTATTGATCCAACGGCTGATATGAAATTCAACTTGATCTGGATTATTTTAAGGTGTTTTTGAATAATTTTTGGACTATTTGATCAACATCTAATGGGCAGAATTATCCAAATCTTAATTTGAGTTGTTTTGGAAGTCTTAAACCAAATTTTTGATGGATTTTGGGGGAAAATCAAATTCTTTATTTATAAAAACCTATTGTTGCCATAAAAAAAATCATAAAGAAGGAGACGGAGAGAAAGAGAGAGAGAGGGAAGTTAGAGAAAAAGAGAAAAAGAGAAAAAGGGAGAGAGTTAGAGAAATAAAGAAAAACAAAAAGAAAAAGAGAGGAGAGAGATAGAAAGAGAAGAGTGATTTATGAGAGAAAAAAAAAGGATTTTTCTTCGACAATCAAGACATCGATCAAGGAGCCTCTTCTTCTTCACCAAGTTCTCCACATCAAGAGCAGTAGACAATCAATTTCAGCAATCAAACAGTCTAATTTCTCTATGCTTTTTATTTTATTCATTATTTTTGAATTTGTTATCATGAACTAAATTTTCTTTTACTAAGGCTAAGGTGTAGCCACTCTTTTGATGCAATATTCAGTGTGATTTATTTTTAAATTTTATTCATGAGGAGTATATAAATCTGATCTTAATGCTTTTAGATTACTGGCCATCTTCTAATTGATCTGATGAACATAGATGTTACGGACCAAGTACATCTATGTTATTGCTTCTTGATTATATACCTTGTATTATGAATCAAATTAGAATTCATATGCATGCAGAAATTTTAGTGCGCTTTGGATGCAGCGTATTTTAATTAGAGGGTTTCACAAAACTTAATGCATTAATATTTATTTAAATTACACCTGGACCAAAGGATAATTAATAAATATTGATAGTTTTGCTATGCCTGGACCAAAGGATAGTGAATAAATTAGGAGACTCCACCGTCACATGAAATAAAATTAATCTAAAAATCTGAATATTGTATTGACTGAGTTGGTGAACCGATTGCCTTAGTAATCCATTGCTCTTGAGTTTAAAACCCTAATAATTTACACTCTCTCTATTTTCTTAAAAACTTTTAATTATTTTTTTATTTTGTTCTTTAATTTCTTATTCTCATAAATCGATCTTCTAAATAAAGCATAGGAAAGAGCTTTTCAGTACTTATTTTTCCAATCCTCTAGGGATGATACTCTACTCATTCACTTTATTACTTGATCGACTGGTGCACTTGCCATAGCTATAAATTAGCACGCATCAAGTTTTTGGCACCGTTGCCGGGGATTGTGTCTAAAATAATATTAAAATTTTGATCCTAGCTTTACTTTAGAAATTTATTTTTAATTTTTATTATTTAAAAAAAAAATTTTAGTGCATGACACGTACTGGACATAGTAACTTACTACCTCTAGATCCAGAAATTGAAAGGACTATTAGAAGACTACAACAAGAGAGAAACATGGCAGCTGAAGATCCTAACGACATCAATCTAGGATTGGATATGGCGACTGAAGGACAGCATGAAGCTATTCGACCAGTACATCATCCATTAAATGATTACATCACACCATCTATAGCCGATGCAGCTTCGAGCATCAGGAGACCGCCTGTACGAGCAAACAACTTCGAAATAAAATCGACGATGATCCAGATGATTCAATCAACTGTCCAATTCAGTGGACACGTGCATGATGATCCGAATGCCCATATTTCTAATTTTCTTGAACTTTGTGATACTTTTAAAATTAATGGGGTGTCGGATGATGCTATTAGATTAAGGTTATTTCCTTTCTCTTTATGGGACAAAGCTAAGAGTTGGCTTCATTCTCTTCCTGCAGGTTCTATCACAACTTGGGATGTCCTAGCCCAAAAATTCTTAGCCAAGTACTTTCCACCTTCCAAGACTGCCAAGATGCGCAACGATATCACTTCTTTTATGCAGATGGACATGGAGACACTATATGAGGCTTGGGAGCATTTCAAGGAATTGCTGAGGAGATGTCCACATCATCAACTACCCGTATGGCTTCAGGTACAAACTTTCTATAATGGTTTATCTCCTACTAATCATTCTATGATTGATGCAGCAGCAGGAGGAACCATTAATCAAAAAATGGAGGAAGAAGCTTTCGATCTGATCGATGAGATGGCATCAAATAGCTATCAATGGCAGACAGAACGTATGATGCCAAAAAGACTAGCAGCTGTGCAGGGAGTAGATTGCGTGCCAACCTTACTAGCTGAAATTGCAGCCCTTAGAGCCGAAGTCAACAACTTAAAGGGAACAGCTATGCATGTTCAGAGCATTACTTGTGACCTGTGTGGAGGAGGACACGATACGAGCAATTGCCAGACAGGTAATCCTTTTGCTAAAACAACTGATACAGCTAATTATATTGGTAATTTTTTCAGGCCGCAACAAAACAATCCCTACTCCAACACATACAATCAAGGGTGGAGGCAGCACCCAAATTTCTCATGGAGCAATCAAAATGCAGCACAACAGCCACCCCCGGGATTCCAAGTACCTGAAAAGAAGTCCAACATGGAAGAGCTGATGGTCAAATTTATGCAAAACCAAGAAGCAACTATAAAAAATTTGGAAGCCAAACTTAGGCAGGACCAAACAGCAGCAATTCAAAACTTGGAGATGCAAATAGGTCAAATGGCTAAGATAATCTCCGAGAGACCTCAAGGATCCTTGCCCAAGCAATACGGAGACAAATCCAAGGGAGCAAGTCAATGCTATCACCCTAAGAAGTGGTACAAAGCTGGAGGAGCCACATCAGAAGAATGAGACTGAAGAGCCAACTACAAATAAGGAACCATCAACTAAAATTCGTCAGTCATCAATACAACCAGCAGATGGATGGTCTCCAGGTATACGATTTGCTGATCCAAATGTGAAGCCCTACGTGCCGCCACTACCATTCCCAGAGAGACAAATACAGCATCCAGATAAGAAATTTTCTAACTTTTTCAAAATTCTAAAGAATTTACATATTAATATTCCTTTTGTAGATGCTATTACTCAAATGCCCAGGTATGCCAAGTTTCTCAAAGAAATCTTAACAAATAAGAAAAAGCTGAAGGAGCATGAGAGAATAAATTTGAATGAAGAATGCTCAGCAATACTTCAAAATAAATTACCACAGAAGTTTAAAAGATCCAGGGAGTTTTACTATCCCCTGCATTATTGGTGATTGTAGTTTTGATAAAGTTTTATGTGATTTAGGAGCAAGCATTAATCTCATGCCTTTTTCTATTTTCAGGAAGCTGGGTCTAGGAGAACCAAAGCCTACCACTATTACTCTTCAATTAGCCGACAGATCCATTAAATATCCAAGAGGTATAGTGGAGGATGTCTTGGTAAAGGTAAACAAGTTTATTTTTCCTGTTGATTTTATTGTTCTTGATATGGAAGAAGATTATGATGTACCCCTTATTTTAGGGAGACCCTTTTTAGCTACTGGAGGAGCTTTAATAGATGTTCAACAAGAAAAATTAATTCTTAGAGTCCAAGATGAACAAGTTACTTTTAATGTTTTCAAAGATACTAAACATTCCAATGATAATCAAACTTGTTTTCGTAATAGATGATTATTGACAATTTAGTGCATGAGTAATTTTTTAGAAAATAGGTTTGAAGACCCTATTGAAGCTTGCATTGTCCAATCACAAGAGGGTTCAGCTGAAGATGAAAGGCAAACAGAATGCATAAAATTGCTAAGGGCCAGACCATATATTCCACGCACATACAGACCACGATTTGAAGAATTAGAAAGATCATCCACTCCTTTTCCAAAGACATCAATTGAAGAGCCACCTACTCTTGAACTTAAACCTCTCCCTTCTCATTTAAAATATGTTTTCTTGGAAGGTTCATCACACTTACCTATTATTATTTCTTCTTCCTTGACAGATTTAATGGAAGAAAAATTATTAAGAGTACTAAAGAAACACAAAAAGGCATTTGGATGGACAATAGCAGACATCAAAGGAATTAGTCCCTCAATTTGTATGCACAAAATTCTCATGGAGGACAACTATGAGCCTACGGTCCAACCCCAAAGAAGACTCAACCCCAAGATGCAAGAAGTGGTCAAAAAGGAGGTAATCAAGCTACTGGATGCAGGTATTATTTATCCTATCTCTGATAGTTCATGGGTGAGCCTTGTTCAAGTAGTTCCTAAGAAAGGTGGGATTACTGTAGTTCAAAATGATAATAATGAATTAATCCTCACTAGAACTGTTACTGGATGGAGAGTGTGCATGGATTATAGAAAATTAAATGATGCAACTAGAAAAGATCATTATCCTCTTCCATTCATTGATCAGATGTTAGAAAGATTAGCTGGATATAATTTTTACTGCTTTCTAGATGGATATTCTGGTTATAATCAAATTGCCATAGCACCTGAAGGATCAAGAGAAAACTACTTTTACATGTCCTTATGGTACATTTGCTTTTAGAAGAATGCCGTTTGGTTTATGTAATGCACCAGCTACTTTTCAACGATGCATGATGGCTATTTTTTATGATATGATTGAAAATTATCTTGAAATATTTATGGATGATTTTTCTATCTTTGGATCCACATTTGATAAATGCTTGCATAACTTATCTCTTATTTTACAAAGATGTGAGGATACTAATCTTGTCTTAAATTGGAAAAAGTGTCATCTGATGGTACAAGAAGGCATAGTGTTAGGCCACAAGATTTCATATAAAGGTATTGAGGTTGATAGAGCTAAGCTTGAGGTGATCGAAAAATTATCCATACCGACCTCAGTTAAGGCCATTAGGAGCTTTTTGGGGCATGCTGGATTTTACCATCGATTTATAAAGGACTTCTCTCTAATTTCTAAACCTTTATCTAAATTATTATGCAAGGATGTCTCTTTTCATTTTTCTGATGAGTGTTTGTAGGCATTTAACACCCTCAAGGAGAAGCTGGTCACGGCACCTATTATGGTAGCACCAGATTGGTCCCTACCTTTTGAGTTGATGTGTGATGCTAGTGACACAGCCATAGGAGCAGTACTTGGTCAAAGAAAGGATAAGATTTTTCAAACAATATACTATGCTAGCCGCACTTTGACTGAAGCTCAACAAAAATATGCAACCACTGAAAAGGAGCTTCTGGCAGTAGTATTTGCATTAGACAAATTTCATTCTTATCTTATTTTATCTAAAGTTATTATATACACCGACCATGCAGCTCTAAAGTATCTCCTTACCAAGAAAGATGCAAAACCCAGATTGATCAGATGGATTCTTTTGCTACAAGAATATGATTTGGAGATCAAGGACAAGAAGGGCACAGAGAATTCAGTTGCTGACCACCTTTCCAGACTGAAAAACATCATAGAAGAAGGAATTAGATATTTGCCCTATCAAGGAGGAATTTTCAGATGAACGCCTCTATGCTATATCAGGTAGAACATTTCCATGGTATGCTGATATTATTAACTACTTGGTTGGTAAGGTTTTTCCACTTGGTCTTTCTTTTCAACAAAAGAAGAGGTTCTTATCTATTGTTAAACATTATTTCTGGGATGAACCCTTTTTGTATAAGTGTTGTTCAGATCAGGTCATTAGAAGATGCATTCCAGAGGAAGAAATGGAGAAAATTCTGCATCATTGTCATGATCGAGAGGCAGGAGGACATTTCGGCCCAACTAGAACAGCATATAAGGTTCTTCAATCAGGTTTTTATTGGCCCTCTCTATTTAAAGATGCTCATACTTATGTCTCTTCATGTGACCACTGTCAAAGAACTGGAAATCTCTCTAGAAGACATGAAATGCCTTTAAACAATATTCTTGTGTGTGAAATTTTTGATGTTTGGGGTATTGATTTTATGGGACCTTTTCCTAGTTCTTTTTCAAATCAATATATACTTGTGGCTGTAGATTATGTTTCAAAATGGGTAGAAGCAGCACCCTTTCCAACTAATGATGCAAAGGTAGTTGTCAAATTTTTGAAAAAACATATTTTTACTCATTTTGGCACTCCTAGAGCAATCATTAGTGATGGAGGTAAACACTTTTGTAATAAATAATTTAAAAATCTATTAAACAAATATGGTGTCACTCATAAAATAGCTACCCCATATCATCCACAAACCAGTGGTCAAGTAGAGGTGTCTAATAGGAAATTAAAAAGAATTTTAGAAAAAACTATAATTGCATCCAGAAAAGACTGGTCATTGAAATTAGATGATGCATTATGGGCATATAGAACTGCATATAAAATACCTATTGGTATGTCCCCATATAGGCTACTCTTTGGAAAAGCATGCCACCTCCCTGTTGAGCTAGAACATAAAGCATATTGGGCCATGAAAATTCTTAACTTTGATATACAAGATGTAGAGAAGAACAGGTTAATGCAAATAAATGAGATGGATGAATTTCGCCACCATGCTTATGAGAATGCCAGGATTTACAAAGAACGTACTAAGAAATGGCATGATAACCATATCATAAAAAGAGAATTCCATGAGGGACAGCAAGTTCTTTTGTATAGTTCACGGCTACATTTGTTTCCAGGAAAGCTAAAATCAAGATGGATAGGTCCCTATACAATTACTAAGGTATTTCCATATGGAGCAGTAGAGATCTTTGATGAATCAAAAGGTACCTTCAAGGTAAACGGTCACAGGCTGAAAAATTACATTAATGGAAGTTTTGAAAAGGAGAAGGAAGCATTTCAATTACAAGATCCACTTTAGAATTCAAAGAAAGTCAAGCTGAAGACTATAAATCAGAACTACTAGATAGGTTGTTTCTTTTCTTTTTAGTTTTGATCATTTTTCTTTTCTTTTATTTTTCAGTAATTTATTGTTGCTCTTTTACTGCTTTGGTGTGTATTTTCAATTTTGCAGAAAAATCAATGAAAACTCAAGCAAAATTTCAAAGCTCCAAAGAACCAGACTGAACCAAATCAGGTGTATTCCTTCCTATCCTTTATTGCACCCTTTATTTTTCTTTCTCCTTTAAGACAATGTAGAATAAGTTAAAAAAAAAAATCATGTGTCAAGAAGAAAATCTTGAGCAAGATAGACTGGATAAGTGATAAAAGATAGAATTATTTGCTAATGAATGTAACGAGTTAAAGAAGTAGATTAGTTTGGTCAACTTTTAGCAGCCTACTTAGGTCATTAAAAGACTATTAGCACTTCTGATTGCACATGCACACTAACAAGGCAAAGTAGGTATTGATTATAAGGCCAACTGAGGATTCAATTATCACTGAAAATTGGTAATTAATATACATTCTAATCAAAGAAACTTGAATTTAAGGAAAGAGCTACCTGCCTATAAATAAAGTGCAAAAGATAGAGTATATGTGGATTGCCCAAAGCCTAGTAACTAGGTCTCTGCACCTAGGTCAAGTGTGGAAATTCATATAAAATGGTGAAGAAAAGGCCAGGATGCTCAGCACAAAAAAAAAAAAAAAGAAAGAAAAGAAAAAGGCAGTGTGAAAGCTACCTTAATTCATGAGTATAAAATTGAGAATGTATAGAAAATTGACCAAAATAGGTGATAAGAGAAGATACTTTTATTCTTTTAATTTAATACTGAAATGCTAAAGTTAGTCATCACGAACACAAGTGCTATAGATCTTTGATGTACTCTAAGAAAGTTTTTAATTGTATTGACTAAAAAATTTGCTTCTGAAGCTCAATGCTTAGTTAGCAGTATTTTCTAAACTTTTTGACCTTTAGTCCTAGATTTTATCTTTGTGATAGATAATCTTATTGAAACATGGTATTAAACAAAATATTGCTAAGGGACTAGCAATGACTAAGTTGGAGGGTGTGATAAGTGGTAAAAATATACTAATAAAAGTATTAAATTATAAAATAAATTAATTTATTTCTTTAGAAATTGATACTTTTATTAATTTTATACAAGAAAGAAGGCCATCAATGTGAAGATCTTATTTTTTTGGTTCTGATGAAATGAATTTTAGGTAAAACGGACTTCAAACGAGCCCAGAATTGAATTTAAGAAAAAAAAGAAAAATTGATTTGATTCAAACCAGTTCAGAAAATTGGCTCAGCGGTTCAGCTCAGTTCAACCGATACAGCAGACCAACCCACCGACGTAATGCTGACGTCAAGATGATGTCAGCATTTTTCATGGCTCATAGTGGACCATCCGGAGGATATTTCGGGCATTTCACATCAGAAAAAGTGCTTCAATTGGCTGAAGAACGCGACGGTCCACGCAACACCGGGCTCGCACATGATCCATGGATGATAATTTGAGAATTTTATCTGATCCAACGGACGGCATTCACTGAAACTCGATCGGACGGTCGAAGCGAAGGCGCTGATGGACGGCATCCGCAGCTCTCGATCAAGATCCAATGGCTAAGATTCATCCTGACGTTAAACTATAGATCAGAAGGCTTCTTTCTATGTGATCGGACGGTCCAGATTCGATCCAATGGTTGATCCAATGGCTGATATGAAATTCGACTTGATCTGGGTTATTTTAAGAGATTTTTGAGTGATTTTTGGATCGTTTGATCAACATCTAATGGGCAGAATTATTCATATCTTAATTTGAGTTGTTTTGGAAGTCTTAAACCTAATTTTTGATGAATTTTGGGAAAAAATCAAATTCTTTATCTATAAAAACCTGTTGTTGCCGTAAAAAAAATTAGAGAGAAGGAGTTAGAGAGAAAAAGAGAGAGAGGGAAGTCAGAGAAAAAGAGAAAAAGAGAAAAAAAAGAGAGAGAGTTAGAGAAATAAAGAAAAACAAAAAGAAAAAGAGAGGAGAGAGAGAAAGAGAAGAGTGATTTATGAGAGAAAGAAAAGAATTTTTCTTCGATAATCAAGATATCGATCAAGGAGTCTCTTCTTCTTCACCAAGTTCTCCACGCCAAGAGCAGCAGACAATCAATTTCAGCAATCAAATAGTCTAATTTCTCTATGCCTTTTATTTTATTCACTATTTTTGAATTTGTTATCATGAACTAAATTTTCTTTTACTAAGGCTAAGGTGTAGCCACTCTTTTGATGCAATATTCAGTGTGATTTATTTTTAAATTTTATTCATGAGAAGTATATAAATTTGATCTTAATGCTTTTAGATTACTGACCATCTTCTAATTGATCTGATGAACATAGATGTTACGGACCAAGTACATCTATGTTATTGCTTCTTGATTATATACCTTGTATTATGAATCAAATTAGAATTCATATGCATGCAGAAATTTTAGTGCGCTTTGGACGCAGCGTATTTTAATTAGAGGGTTTCACAAAACTTAATGCATTAATATTTATTTAAATTACACCTGGACCAAAGGATAATTAATAAATATTAATAGTTTTGCTATGCCTGGACCAAAGGATAGTGAATAAATTAGGAGACTCCACCATCACATGAAATAAAATTAATCTAAAAATCTGAATATTGTATTGACTGAGTTGGTGAACCGATTGCCTTAGTAATCCATTGCTCTTGAGTTTAAAATCCTAATAATTTACACTCTCTCTATTTTCTTAAAATTTTTTTTAATTATTTCTTTATTTTATTCTTTAATTTTTTATTCTCATAAATCGATCTTCTAAATAAAGCATAGGAAAGAGCTTTTCAGTACTTATTTTCCAATCCTCTAGGAACGATACTCTACTCATTCACTTTATTACTTGATCGACTGGTGCACTTGCCATAGCTATAAATTAGCATGCATCAGCGCTCAGAAAATCATCCAGATGAGATGTGCGCTCCTTAGCATGAGTAGCCCATGCTGTAGTCTGATCTGCTTGCGCCATAGCCTGAGCTGCCTGCACCAATGCCTCCTCAAGGTACTTCTAACTGACGACACTGGAAGCATGTGAGGAGACACTTGCCTCTGACTAGTAGCTCATCGGCATATATCTAAGCCTGTATCGATCGGATCCTCCTAGAATGCTCAAGCCCCAAGACCTGAGATAGATGGTCATGGGGGCCAGAGGTATCCGGGCCCTCACTCACGAGCGCATCTAATTGCTCTTATAATTATAAATTCAAATAAAATTTTATAAGAAATACTATAATATTGATAATATATACTAATATATTTATTACTTATAAATTCGATCATGGCGTTCATCAGCCTATCCTTCTTGTCCGTACGGTTGGATTGAAAGATCTTGCTATGGCTGGACATTACTCCATCTTTCATCAGCTATAATAATGAATTAATTTATTATAAATATAAAAAAAATATTAATTTAATTTTTTTAGTAAGATTCAGAATTCATTATCTTTCTATGCATACGATTGGCTATAGACTCACGATCTAGAGTGTGCATGTACTCCCGGGCTGCCCGATTCTTTTGATTCTGATGGAAGATAGCCTAACAAGTATTCAAATAAATAATAAGTATTTAAAAAATATTTAAATATAATTTAAAGTATATTAAAAAATTTAAAAGTTAAAAATTTTATCTCGAACTTCTGGCTCCTCCAATGTCTAACCATCCCCTCCCACTAACTCTGGGGATAGTTCTATATCCAAGGAATAAGCTCCTTCAAAGTGTCTCATCGGTACTCGAGCCATCCTCTACGGAGCTTGATCTTATAGCCTCAGTACAACTCTTCAATCTTCTTTAGTTGGGCATCTCGAGCCCTCTTGTAATCTAGAAAGTCGTACATCCTCTGCACAAAGTTATCAAAAGTCAATTATCAAATTATTCTAATCAAACAAAGTGTAAACATATTAAATGCATATATATAATTTAGATATACTTATCTATATCTCCTTTCACACTTGGTTTCTAACACTGGCATCCATCAATTATCAGTCTATAAGCAATATCAGAATGATGTCGGACCGCCTCACAAGCACTTTGAAAAAGGAATGCATCTCCTACATGATTTTCCTACTGGCCTCTCCTCTGCATCATACTGCACCATCACCTAATGCTGGTGGTTCTATACATGTGGCATGCATGTGAGATCGTGAAATATCCTATTGGATGATGCATCTGCAATGAAAATATGTTATATAAATATATAAGTATACAAATACTATATAAATAAATAAATAACATAATAAAAATATATACTTAGATGCTAGTGTAGAAGCATGTGTTGGAGATGTGACTGATGGTGGAGGCTCAGATGCTGGTGGAGTAGATGTCAGTAGTGGAGTAGATGTCGATGGTGGAGTAGATATTGATGATCCCTGAGTAGTCGATGCGGAGGTAGATGGAGTATGCTCCAACTGCTTCTCAGATGCCAAGCTCCGCGTAACCCATCAAGGAACGAAGGTGAAAGCTAGATAGCATTTCAATGCCATTGTGACTTGCAACGTTAATGAACATTAATCAATATAACATATTGAACAATAATATTAGTATAGCATTAATAATAGACTATTATTTATATCAGAATGTTGAAGTATCATCTAGTGGCATCTATAATATGGACATCACCATCGCTCCTGATAAATATATTTAGAACCTCGACAGTACTAGATAAGTTTTATCCTAGAGGAGCACTTTGCATGCACGGTCCAACATCGTCATCAACTTCGATTTCATAAAATTTATGCCTAGGCGTCATCCTCATAATAACACTCTATTGAGGCTCCAAGAGATCACTAATGTAGAAGACTTGATTATGTTGGGAGGCAAGTATATATGGTTCTTCAGTATGGAGATGGCATTGCATGTTAATGAGAGTAAAACCATACTCATCAGTCATCATCCCTGATTGTGACTAGATGTCAAACCAATCGCACTTCATCAATGCAATCCTCCCTTTAGAATAATAGTCTAAGATGACTATTTTCTCCACCACACCATAATAGTTCAAATCCTCCGTACGAGGCTGTGAATCCCTCGAGCTAGTATAACACCTAGTGGTCGTGCTCAACATCATGCCACTATTTTGTGTTGCCATGTTTACGGACCTACTGTGAATATTAAATCTATAGCCATTAATGATGAGCTATTTATACTCACTCACGGTACGATTAGGACCCATTGAAAGAGCATGCACTTTAGGACTCACATCATCGAATAATAATTTTCATACCTAATTAAGAAGATTATACCTAATTAATAAATATATTCAAATAAGTTGCACAAGACAAGAATATATAATTGCTTACATGATCTTTAAACCATTCAGAAAATTTTTTGCTATGTATTTTTTCTTTCTTCCACATACTTAGAGCAACGTATTTTACTCTTATGATCTTCTTATATTTACTGCATGTACGAAGAACAAATTTAGGTGTAATTCAATATTTTCTTCTAATTATTATAAAATAAATAGGGTTGAGTGACTCACCTTATGTATGGATCAATGATATCACAGTTGAAGAGCACGTAGTGATGTGCCTTATCCCTTTCCTTAATGTTCAAATCAGTGAGGCGGTATGAAGTAAAAAATCCACCTGGCTATAGAATATATTCAAATATAGGCTTAATTGGCTCATACTGATCATCTTGATTCCTCATTGGTCGATTAGATATGTCTCGAACTTATTTAAGTATATGGTACAAAAATTCATACACTCTTGACCCAAATAATCTTCTGCTATGGATCCCTTCAGGTGATTCATATTTTTTACATAAGATTTTAAAGTTTGAATATTTCTTTTAGTAGGATACATCCATCGGTAGAATACTGGGCCTCCAAGTGTAACTTCTACAAGGTGCACGGTGAGATGCATCATAACTATAAAAAATAATAATAAAAATATCTTCTTCAGATCACATAATATAGTCACCGCTCTTGCCTTTATTTTCTTCATGTCTTTCTTAAACAACCTCTTTGCACAAATATCTCTATAAAAGTTATAAAGATGAATAACTATCATTCTGACATTTTTTGGCAACACACGATGAATAGCTATTGGGATCAATTCCTGCATCAGCACATGATAATCATAAGTCTTGAATCCCCCAAGTTTGACATCCTTACTATTCACATACTTTAATATGTTGCTTGAGTATCCATTTGGGATCTTTATATTCTCCAACATATGAAAAAATATGGACCGTTCGGAGGCATTTATAACATAGCATGCATAAGGGAGCCTCCACTGTTCTTCTCTTATCGGCTTTGAATGGAGTGATCTCCTAATATCCCATTTTTTCAAATCAAATCAGGAATTCAAGTCATCCTTGATCTTATCTTTGATATTCAAGATTATTGATAATAAAAGCTCACACACATTTTTTTCAATATGCATTACATCTAAGCAATGGCACAATCAGTTTATCTCCCAATATGGCAAGTTAAAGAAGATACTCTTTTTCCTCTAATTAAAGTGTATGTCATCTTTCTTTGATCGATGCTTCCTCTTCTTATCATGAATCGGATCATCTTTTTCAAATTCAATACTGAGACCATCCAACTCTCTCAGTACCTCACTTCCAGACATCCGACTAGGCACCTCACCTTCTTCAACAGTGCCATCAAAGGAGCATGCATCCCTTTTGTATGGATGGTTTTGATGGAGAAAACATCGATACCCCATATAGGTAAAACTCCTCCGATGTGTCAACCTTCTAGATCGGGTGTTTTTTTTACAAACCGAGCATGGTAGCTCATCTTTCATGCTCCAACCCGACATTAGAGCATAGGCTGAAAAGTCATTTATTGTCCAAAAAAGCACTGTGCGCATTAAGAATGACTCATTCAATAAAGCATCAAAAGTTAAAATATCTTGAATACTTCATAACTATTTTAGCTCGGCAATAAAAGACTACAAATAGACATCAATGTCATTACCTACCTCCATCAGTTTAGGGATGAGCACTGTCATGAAAGTAAAGGATTTTTTCATATACATCTATGGTAGAAGGTTGTAAACATGAATAAATACTAGACATACACTGTGGATGATATTCATATGCTTGAACGGGTTGAAATCATCGCATGACAAGCTCAACCTCACATTACGTATCTCTTGTGTAAAATCGGAATGTATTTCATTAAACTTCTATCTTACCTCTCCATCGAGTGGATGCCTCAATGCATCATCTTTTGTTCGATCCTCATCACGCCATCTCATGTCTTTCGATGTTCTTGCTGATATAAATAACTTTTATAGTCTCGAAATCAAAAAACATGCTACATCAACTTTTACAGTACATGGGTCAATGTGCCATCTTTATTCTCTTTTCATTTTGATACACCGCACCTCGTGCACTCATTTTGGTTGGCATCCCCTTTCCAATAGAGCATGCAATCATTAGGACATGCATGTATCTTGGTATAAGTAAAGCTCAACTGTTTAATAATCTTTGATGCCTCATAATTCTTCTTCAAAATTTGTGCATTGTCTGGAAGAATGTCTTTCAAAAGCTCTAGTATATAGTTCACTCTATTATCACTGAACCCATTGAAGCATTTTGCATGGTATAACTAGATTAAGTACTTAAGCTTCATCATCTTTTTACATCTGGGATACAACAAAATATTAGCGTCTTTCATCAACTTGTGGATCTTCTCCACATCCTCACTATTTATCATTCTACCAACCATAGGATCAGGCATGGACGTAGATGCACTATCATTGTGGCTAATAAATAAAAAAATATTATGAACCATTTATTCCACTCTTTCATCATGTTGATCGCCTTCTTGCGGCTTGTCCTCATCATGTTGTTCCCAACAAATTTTATAACTGGGTTTAAAGTCATAAATAGTGAGGTGATTATTTACACCTTGATGAGATAGCCACAGCCCACCCATACACTTTTTACAAGGACATTGGATAAGTCTATGTTTCCTAAATTTTTCTATAGCAAAATCAAGAAATTTTTGAAGTCCAATATTATATTATGACGAGAGCCTACTAAACTTCATCCACTTCTTATCCATTATAAAAATTGATAATACTACAATTAAATCATATGTGAAACTTACAATATATACTAATGCATTATAAATAAATATGCATTATAAATAAAAAATGCATCATAAATAGGGATTGAAATAAATATCATGTGTGAAACTCACATTAAATATCATTTTCAGATATACAATAAATGCATCATATTACCAACTAATAGGTAAAGATAGATCCTATCCCATTTAAAAATTGCATTAATTCTATAGGTTCATTACAGTAATCAAACAATATACAATAGGGATCAAATAAAATTTTGATAGCATTTCTCCTTAGTTCTTCCATGAATGAAGAACAAAAGAAAAATACTATCCAAAATTTCATTCAAAATTCTTAGCATATCGTTTGATTACTGCAATTATCTATAGAATTATTTATAATTTTTAAACTATCCAAATTGGACAATCAATTGATCATTGCACTATTACAAAAAAGGGCTACAGCAGTGGTTCATAACCGCTGCCATAGCCTAAAAAATCATTGCCATAAACTATGACAGTGATTTTCTAACCACTGCTACTGCGGCCATCGTCGTAGCTCTATAGTAGCAATTATTGCAGTGGTTGTTAGAATCGCTATCATAGATAGCCTATTGCAATAGTTTATAAACCACTACAATATATCAACGTATAGCAGTGGTTATATAATCGCTGCCATAGGTTATCGATGGCAGTGATTAACCACTGCCATAGATAATCTATAGTAGCGATTTCTTAACCGCTGCCATAGATCTAATGTAGCGGTTGGCACCACTTGCATAAGGAATCTATGGTAGCGGTTAGCACGGATATGATAGCGGTTATAAAACCGTTGTCGTAGATCTTGAATAATTAAAAAAAATAAAATTTTTATTTTTTTATATATTTTATCTGATAAATATGGATATATAATATAAAAAATATAATAAATATAAAAATTATTCTAAAATACTAAAATTTATTATCGAATAAAATTTATTATAATATTTTTTTAAAAAAATAAAATACATCAAAAGTCTCCTAAATCTATATCATTGTCATCGTCACCGAGAGCCGGAGTCGGAGCTGGAGTTGGAGCTAGAGTCGGAGCTAGAGCTGGAGCTAGAATATGGGCCAACATATCCTTGAAGCTCGTGACTCCAAAATACATGCTGAGCGTCGATATCATGTCTCTCACGATATCCTCCAGATGAGATGCATGCTCCTCAGTCCGATCTGCCCACGTCGCAGTATGATCTATCTATGCCAAAGCCTCCTCAAGCTCCTTCTGACTGACGACATTGAAAATTTGTGAGGAGATGCTCTCCTCGGATCAGTAGCTCATCAATATGTGTCCGACCTACATCGGATCTTCTCAGAGTGCTCAGACTCCAAGACCTGAGATAGATAGTCATGGGGTCTAAAGGTATCCGAGCCATCACGAGCGAGCGCATCTAATTGATCCTATAATTATAAATTAAAATAAAATTTTATAAAAAATATTATAATACTAATCATATATACTAATATATTTAATACTTATAAAAATACGCCCAATCGCATGTTCATCTGCCTGCCTGTCTTGTCCGTACGGTTGGATCAGAAGATCTCGCTATGATTGGACATCACTCCATCTCTCATCAGCTATAATAAAAAATAAATTTATCAAAAAGATAATAAAAAATATAAATTTAATTTATTTAGTAAGATTTAGAATTAATTACCTCTCTATGTACATGACTGGCCATAGACTTATGGCCTAGAGTGTGCGTATACTCCTGGGCTGCACGGTTCTTTCGATTCTGATGGAAGGTAGCCTAGCAAGTATTCAAATAAACAATAAATATTTAAAAAATATTTAAATAAAATTTTAAGTATATTAAAAAATTTAAAAGTTAGAAATTTTACCTCGAACTATAGGCTCCTCCAGTGTCTAACCATCCTCTCCCACTGACTCAGAGGATAGTCCTGTATCCAAGGAACAAGCTCCTTCAGAGTGTCTCGTCAGTGCTTAAGCTATCTTCTGTGGAGCTTGACCTTGTAACCTCGGTATAACTCTTCGATCTTCTTCAGTCAAGCATCTCGAGCCCTCTCGTGATCGGAGAAGTCGTACCTCCTCTACATAAATTTATCAAAAATTAGTTACAAAATTATTCTAATCAAACATATATAGTGTAAACATATAAAATGCATAAATATAACTAAGATGCGCGTACTTACCCATATCTTCTCCCATACTCGGTCCTTGATGGCAGCATCCATCAAACGTCAATCTCTGGGCTCTATGGGAATGATGTCCGACCGTCTCACAAGCACTACAAAAAAGGAATGCATCTCCCATGCGATCTCTCCTACCGACCTCCCCTTTGAATTGTAATAGACCATCACCTAATGTAGGCGGTTCCACACGTGTGCCATACGTATGGGACCATGAAATATCTGACTGGATGATGCACCTGCAATTCAAATACGTTATGCAAATATATAAGTATACAAATACTATATAAAAAATAAATTTGGGCTAATATAATAAAAACGTATACTCAGATGCCTGCGTAGTAGTATGTGCCTCAGATATAGGCGATGATAGAGGCTCAACTACCAGTAGAGTAGATGCTGTTGGTGGAGTAGTTGCCGTTGGCAGAGTAGATCCCGACGGTGGAGGTCCCTGAGTAGTCGATGCTGAGGTGGATGGAGTATGCTCTGATTGCTCTTCGGATGCTGAACTACGCATAACCCATCGAGGGGCAGGGGTGAAAGCTAGATGATGTTTTGGTTCCATCGTGACCAGCAACGTTAATGAATATTAATCAATATAACATTGTGACATATCAAATTTTATTCACTCGAAAGTCGAGCCGGCTTCGTGCCTGAAACATCCAGCTTCATGCCTGAGACATCCGACTAGGGTCCTCCCCCAATCGATGTGATCACAGCTCAGCTACATATCCGAGCCAGCTCGGCTGTGTGCCATCCCCTCGATCACTCCCTCTCTCGATCTCTCTTGCCGACGATGGTGGTGAGGCCGAACCCCTCCCTTCCAGCTTTTTCATCTCTCGATCTTCCTCTCTTCCTCTCTCGATCTTCCTCGCTGGCGAGGCCAGACCCTCTCCCTCCCAATGATGGCAGTGAGGCCGGACCCCCTCCCTCCTAATGATGGCGACGAGGTCAGATCCCTCCCTTCCTCTCTCAAGTATAGATCCATTAGGTATTCAGGTTCGGATCCGGTATCAGTAACTAAAATTAGGTTCAGATCTAAATATCCAAATTTTGATCCGAACCCAATCCATTGATAGATCTAGTCCACATCTATTGATATGGCACGGCCCAAGGCTACCACCACGGCACGGTCCAAAAACTACAGCATGCAGATAATTATAATATTTATAATAAATATTTATAATATTTATTATAAATATTTTATAAATTATTATAAATATATATGATTAATAAATAATACTATAAAATTTAAAAAAAATTATACCTACGGCTATAGAGAGCAGATCACATCGAAAGCTTCAAGGAAAACCGACGACGATGCTAGAGGAGGACAACTGCAATAGAGGTAACCTGCGAAATAAAAGCAAGATAGGAAGATAGAGAAGAGAGAAAAAGAGGAAAGAGAGAGAGAGCAGAGGCGGCCGAGGATGGGGGCCAGGGGGAGGGCACAGTGACGAGGGAGGCCAAAAGGAGGCTTCACACTCGACCGGGGAGGGTCAGAATGGTGGTGGTGGGGGATGGGGTTTCACGGTGGTCGAAGGAGGATGGAGGAGGGCTCGCCGAAGGGGGTTTTTGTTTCGCACCGAGGCCAGAGGAGGATAGAGTGTGGGGAGGGTTTCAGGAGGGGTCGGCGGAGGGTCGAGGGGATGGGATTTTTCGGAGGGAGGTTTCACAGGAGATCGAGGGAGGGTTGGATGGGGGTTCACCAGAAGGGAGGTTCGCTGGGACGGAGGGGAGGGTTGGATGGGGGTTCAGAAGGGAGGTTCGGGGGGGGGGAGGTTGGATGTTTTTTTATGGGGGGTTGAGCGAGGGTGGAGAGAGGTTCGCCGGAGGGGGGTTCGCAAGAGGTCGAGATGGTCGGATGGGGGTTCGCTGGATGGGGGGGTTTCATTGAGGTCGAGGGAGGGTCGGATGGACGGATGGGGGGGGATGGCGGGTGGCGGGAGGAGCAGCCATGGAGATGGAGGGGGTCAGAGAGGGAGGGGAAGGAGGGGCGACGATTGAGGGGGAAGGAGATCGAGGGGGGAAGGAGGGGCAACACCAGTCGGGAGGGAGGAGGGTCGACAGCGACCTAGAGGGAGGAGAGGCGACATCGGCCAGGGGGGAAGGAGCCTCACCAATGATGAAGAGGAGGGGGGGAGAGAGCGAGAGAGATCAAGCGCGCATGGGAGGAAAGAAAAAATTTAAGAATTTTTAACCTAATCTACGAACCACTATCATAATCTACGGCAACGATTAACGAACCACTGCCTTAGATCTATGGCAGTAATTATCGAACCACTACCATAAATCTATGATAGTGGTTATCCAAAACTGCTGCCACAGATCTATGATAGTGGTTCTATAATCGCTGCTGTAGATTTATTGCAGCGATTTTTGATAACCACTGCCATAGGTGAAAAATAATTTTTTTTATTTTTTTTAAATATTATATAATTTTAAAATTTAATATCTATTTTTACCATTCATTATGTAAATAATTATTATTAGAGTATTATCGCAAAAGGTCGTCTTGATCCGATGGCCCTAGCTTCATCGATTAGAAAAATTTGATTTCGATGATCGCAAACGATGATGCGATGATCTGATAGATGAAGATCTCTGATGGATTCAAAAATCTGTAATAATGATCTTAATGATGTTTGTAGCATACTATCAAAGTTTCACTTCAATCGGATATCGTTATCATGGCTAATTTAGTACAGAATGATTTCGATCGTTAAATTAGAAATAAGCGATCAAAGGGTTAAACGGCATCTGATTATGAGATAATTTTTTAGTTAAATAATTTTTATTATAATTTTAAATATTTTATATGGTGATGATAGTAAAATTTAAATTATTTTTGTATAAACTATTCATGTTAAGCAGATATTGCAAAAGCATGAGCATAACAACCAGTGAAGTTTTAGAATGGTTATCAGAAGACGTATAGTTTTAGATCATTCTTCATCTTACAAGTTAAATTTTATAATCACCACCATAAAAAATAATTAAAATAGTAGCCAAGATCATTTATAAAAGAAATTATCTCATGATCAAACACTATTTGGTCCTTTGATTACTCGTTTATCATTTAACGACCGAAACTAACCTATACTAAATTGACCAAGATAATGATATCCGATTGAAGTGAAACTTTGATAGTATGCTACAAATATCACTGAGATCATCATTGCAGATTTTCGGATCCATCGAAGGTCTTCATCTATTAGATCATCGTATCGTCGTTCGTAGTCGTCGAAATTAAATTTTTTTGATCGATGAAGCTAGGGCCATTGGATCGAGGCGACTTTTTGTGACAACACTCTAATGATAATTATTTAGATAATAAATGATAAAGATGGATATTAAATTCTAAAATTATATAATATTTTAAAAAATATATATATGGTGGTGGTTACAATTAATCGCTACCATAAATTAGATAATAGCAGCGGTTCCTACTAACCGCTGTTATAGGTCCGACTTATGGCAGCGATTACAATGAACCACTGCTATAGATCGACCTATGGCAGTGATTTTTTATAACAATGGCTATAGGTCCGACCTACGATTGTGATTTTTTGTAACCACTGCTATATGTCGGACCTATGGCAGCGGTTACAAAAACTGCTGCCATAGGTTCGACCTATAGCAGCGGTTAATGAAAACCACTGTCATAGGGGCTATGGCAGAGATTTCAAAAATCACTGTCATAGTAAGCACTGCCATAGGCCATTTTGTAGTAGTGTTGTACATAATTCTTCCATCCGTATAATTATATATAAATGTACGAATATTAAAGATTATGTATACTAATCAATTGACGGGTCTATCGTTATGCAATATAATAAATTATACTGAAACCAAGAAATTGATGGATCTATCATTATGCAATGCAATGAAGCAAGATATAAACACCCAAAAAATTCTTTTTAGAATCTTTTTCTTAGCTTATACTGAAACCAAGAAGTAAATATTGCATTACTATATTATATATTTATATGTGTTTTAAGACACAAAAAATTGTCAAGAAGCTTTGCGGGTTCTCGATATCATCCTAAGGCAGCATTCAGCATAGTAGTAAGTTGATTTGTTTATGTTTTCATGATTTAAAACTGAGAGTCATTGGATAAGTAAACAAGTAGTAAGTAAACAATCTATTATTCTAGGGTCCAAGGTTGCTGGCACATCACGGCCCAAGGCTGTCGGCACGGTTCAGAACCTACTAGTGGGGATGAGGATTCTCTTAGCAACTAGCATAGCTCACGACCACTGATACGGCCCAAAATCGACCAGTGGAGATTTTTTTATCGACCAGTCTAGTACAAGGGTCGTCCATGGCTATCGACACGATATGGACTAGGATCATCCACGACTACCAACAAGGCATGGCCCAGCTCAGAACCCATCGGCACGGTCCAAAACCAGCTTGCACGACCCACGACCATCGACTCATCCCAAAACCCATCGATGGAGATTTTCTTATCGATCAACATGACCCAAGGGTCGTCCACGACCGCCGGCATGGCATAGCCCAACCCAAAATCCACTGGCATGATTCAAAATCAACCGGCAGGAGTTCTCTTATCCACTGGCATGATCCACGATCGATGGATAATTATAATTTTTATAATAAATATTTATAATATTTATTATAAAAAATATTATTAAATATTATTATAAATATTATAAATAATAAATAAATAATACTATAAAATTTTAAAAGAAAAAATCATACCTGTAGCTACAAAGAGGGGGTCACATAGAGAGCTTCAAGAGTTGCTGGCAGCGATGCTAGCAAAAGATGAGGGCACTAGAGATCACCTATGAAATGAGAGAGATAGTAAGTTAGAAAGAGAGAAGAGAGAGAAAGTAGGGAGGGGGTCAGGTCAAGGGAAGAGAAGAAGAGGTGGTGGAGCCGACGGTCGGCCAGCTAGGGAAGAAGGAGGAAGGGTGGCGCGGTGATGGGAAGGCTAGGGGGTGGGAGGGTGGGTTGCGGGCGGGTGACCCGTGGAGGAGCCGTGAGCCTAGGCCGGGGAAGAAGGAGAAGGAAAGGGAGGAGGGGGAGGAGGGGGAGGTGGCAGCGCTAGCTGGGGAAGAAGGGGGAGGCACGGGTGGTGGCGGCACCGATCGAGGAAGAAGGGGGAGGAACGGGTGGAGGCGGCGTTGGCCGGAGAAGATAAAGGAGGGGTGACGTCTCACCTATGGCAAAGAGGAGGGAGGAAAAGAGAGAGCGGAGGAAAAATAAATTTGGGGGTGGGTGGGCAAATATAAACTAATCTATGGCAGCACTTTTTGAACCACTATCATAGACCAAGGACAGCAATTTTCGAACCGCTACCATAGATCTATGGTAGCGATTTTCAATAATCGCTGCCATAGATTGCAAATCAATTTTTCATACTTTTGCATTAAAATTATGTAATTATAAAATTTAATATCCATCTTTACCATTCATTATCTAAATAATTATCATTAGAGTGTCGTCACAAAAGACCGCTTCGATCCGATGGCCCTAGCTTCATCAATCAGAAAAATTTGATTTCGACGATCACGAACGATAATGAGATAATTTGATAGATGAAGATCTTCGATGGATCCAAAAATCTGTAATGATGATCTTGATACTGTTTGTAGCATACTATCAAAGTTTTACTTCAATCGAATATCATTATCATAGTTAATTTAGTATGGAGTTATTTCGGTTGTTAAATGAGAAACGAGTGATCAAAGGAATAGACGGCATCCGATTATGAGATAATTTTTTAGATAAATGATCGTAGCTACTATTTTAATTATTTTTATGATCATGATCATAAAATTTAAATCGTGAATCTAAGAACGATCCAAAATTATACGTCGCTTGATATCCATTTTTAAACTCCGTTGATAATTATGCTCCTGCTTTTGCAAGATTTATTAACATGAATAGTTTTTATAAAAATAATTTAAATTTTATGATCACCACCATAAAAATAATTAAAATAGTAGTCAAGATCATTTATCTAAAAAATTATCTCATAATCGAACGGCGTCTGATCCTTTCATCACTCGTTTCTCATTTAACGGCCGAACTAATCCTACATTAAATTAACTATGATAACGATATTTGATTGAAGTAAAATTTTGATAGTATGCTACAAAGATCACCGAGATCATCATTGTAAATTTTTGAATCCATCGAAGATCTTCATCTATTAGATCAAGGTATCGTTATTCATGATCATTGAAATTAAATTTTTCTAATCGATGAAGCTAGGACTATCGAATCAAGACGGTCTTTTGTGATGACACTCTAATGATAATTATTTAGATAATAAATGATGAAGATGGATATTAAATTTTAAAACTATATAATATTTAGAGTAAAAATATGAAAAGAAGATATCACAGCGATTACTCCTAACCGCTGTAATAGGTTGAGCCTATGACAACGGTTATAAAGAACCGTTGCCATATATATGACCTATGGTAGTGGTTTACTCTAACTGCTGACATATATCAACCTATAGTGGCAGCAGTTAGTATAAACTGCTGCCATAGGTCAGATCTATGGTAGCAATTCTTTATAACTGCTGTCGTAAATGATATTACAGTAGTTTAAAAAATCATTGCCATAGTATGTGCTATCGTAGCCCTTTTCTGTAGTAGTGACATAAACTAGTTAATTAGTTTTAATTTAATCCACCTAGTAATTAATCCGAGCTCAACCACTAAGCCAAAATCAAGTCCATTTGGTTTAATTAAAGATATATGGACTTGACCAACTACTACTATTACAATTGATCTAGAGTGTCCTTGACCTAATCTAAATCAACATTTGGTTAGATTTGATTAATTACTCTAGTTAAGTCCATTCTTTTATTCTAACCTTAGGTTTAACCTAATTAATGGACCTGATTCATACTAACCCATTATTCTATATGTTATGCGACTGTCTTAGGATCTTCTATTCACAATTCTAGTTCCTAATGAACAACCATTAATTCTTAATTAAGTGTAAGGCTGATGGATTAGGGTTTCGATATTTGAAATAATTTTAAAATTTTATAAAATATTTTTATAATTTTATATATATTCTATCCACTAAATGGATTAACTCATCTCAAAAATGAATCAGCTCACTTCAGGCTATGGGTTGACCCATTGCCTGAAATGAGCCGACCCATGACAGGCAATGGGTTGACTCATCACATGCACCACAACCAATTGCATGTTCTAATAAAAAAATTATACATAAGACATAAATTAAATCATGAATCCATTTTAGATTTAATCTAAACATATTCATGATTATAATTTTTAGACTGAAATAATTTTAAAAAAAATTTCTTTCACTATTCATCTTCATGGATGAGTTTATAGTGGTAGCCCTACATGCTATAAGAGATCCCCATCGAATGGTAGAGATGGCCTTTAAACCATTCTTTATCTTATGAGTGGACAGCTTGGTAACTCACCCAATTCAATTACTAAGCTAATCAGATACTAAAATATATAATATATGTTAGAATTCATATTTCTAAGTAGCATATATATCATATCATTCGACCTAGACTTTGATACCAATGAACAAAAACTGCAAAGATTTCTAGCATCCATTTTGAAATTTTTTCAAAATAATTAATAGCAAAAGGCTAAAGATTAATCTAATTAGTCTAAACATGATAATGATTTAATTATAAAACATTCTACTCTAGAATCATGGCATGATATATATGCATATTAAAATATGAAAGCACTAAGTAGTAAATCTTATTTACTTACCCTACAAGTATTTAGAATACGATACCTGAGTATGGATAGATGATCTCTACAATCAAAATCTATGGACTAGGACTCTTCTCATCATGATGTAGCCGTATAGAGTGTTTGACCTCTATGGATCATCCACACAAAACTCTAAGTCTCGATCAGCTTCTCCGGAGTGCTAGCTCCTTATCGGAACCTTCGACAACTAATTTTGATTAATCTCTTTCTTTCAATCACTGAGATGCTCCAAGAGACCAGGAGGGATACTAGAGAGGATGAGAAGGAAGACTGAAAAGTTTGGTGAATATGTAACACTCATAGCTCTTATTCTCACTTTTCGAATCTTAGGTCGAAATCCTAGAGCAGCACACACCCAGAAATCCTTAGCACCGTCTCTCTAGAATTTTCTCTTAGAAAAATCTCTAGTTTCACATGCCCTGAACTTGGTGTTTCACTTATAGGACTATCCTTCAGATTGCACACATCCCCTTTCAAAACCTTTTTTAAAATGGGCGACAATGTGGATAATCTGAGTGAATAGCATGTGTGTGGATAAGGATGAGTTGGTTTCTCATCCAAATTCAAATTTTATTTGAATTCAAATGCCAATCACTCATTCTTATCCACATGGGCATGAAGAGAAGGGCGTGAGTTGTTTAGGTGCATGTAATCCTTTAGGAGAATCTAAATTCTCATGGAGGAAGCGCAGTGGTCAAAGGATCAAAGGTTTGATGAGAAGTCCAATCCAATTAAACTCTAATCTTTATTCAATTAGATCTCCAACCAAACTAATTTGGTTGGACCCAATTTAATCAAAATAAACTAAATCAAATTAGGCTTAAATCATCTTAATTAAATCTTAATTAAATAAGAAATTAATTGAGCCTAAGTTCTGATCAAATCAGAAAAAAAATTTTCTCAGTGATTAAGTCATCTAATAACCTAATTGAGTCAAATCCAATTTAATTTAATTTAATTAAATTTGATTCAAATCTCATTACTCAATCAAATTAAGCTAATTGATAATTTAATTGCTAATTAATTCTTTCATGATTACAGAGTTTCAATCCAGTGGATCTCTAGATAATAGAGTCTTAGTCTAGTAAAACTCTTGATCATAGAATCCCAAACTAGTAGGACTCTTGATCATAGAGTTTCAGTCGAGTAGGACTCTAGATTAGCTATTAGATCGATAGGAACCTCTATTATGTATGATATCATAGGTTCAAACCTAAGTCGGTAGCACATGAATAAATTTTTGTATCAATCGATGTGACCATCTAGCAATGGTTATCATATAATTCATCCCTTTGACCTCCATGTTTAGGATGACTAAGAGTTAAACTATCAAATCTAAAAAAGTATATTCATAATATGTCTCAATCTAATCAGTCTTGTGACTCATCATAAGGACTATCCTGATTAAGATTTTGCTAAATTGAAATACAATGCAATATATCTCCTAAAATCAGCAGTGGTCAATCTCATCTTGACTCACACATCGATTTCATAAGTACTTGACTGTGCTCAAAAATCTTTCATCATTGAATTAGAAATTCAGGTAGTCCAGCATCAAAGCACCATGAATTACTTGTAAGTCACTGTGATGATCTCAGATCAGAAGAACACTTATACCCATATACCTTTGGAGCAAGTCTTGATAGCAGAATTCTTTGAAGTTGGTCATATTTTTTTATGTAGATGTACTCCTACATCTCACCTACATGCCATACCAGTATCTCCACACTCATTGGTTAACAGAATAACCAAGCTATATGGTACACAATGATCTATACTTGATATAACTGTCATCCTTATAATATCATATCATTTGGTCGCGATCAAGTTTAAGAACTAAATGATAAATCCTTCTTATCAATTTTAAATAGTCCTAAGAACTTTATCACAACATAGAAGTTTATTAAAAGAAGATGTATATAATTTATGATAAAAAATAAAATAATATTTTATTCATAATCAATTCATATATAATTATAAAATTAGCTCAACCATTAATAAGCTGATTATTAGTTTTGGGATATAATTTTTAATAAAAGATCATGCATAAACTCCTGAGCAATGAGAATATTGTCGAAGATGCTGTGCCTACTAATAAACATTCCTGCTCGAGGTAGATCAGTCAAGAGAGAATGGGCTTCATCATGCTCATCATCAATTTGGAACAGATCATGTATAAAGTGGTGCATAGGCTAATTGGTTTGAAGTCTCCTGCCTCTTTGGAACTAAAGCAATAAAAGTCTGCTTCCACACCTAAAGCATCTAGTTGGTAACAAAGAACTCCTGTACTACTACCGTAACCTCGAACCACTACAAGAATTTTGAATATTAGCAATGAAAAAATTTTTATCGCTAATAATACCTTTTTACCATCATAACATCGATGAAGAAAAAAGCCATCGCTAAAAGTGTAATTTTTTTAAAAAAATATTTAAATATTAAAAAATTATTCATAATGAAAAATTTGGCTTATTAGTGACATAAAAATTGCCATCACTAATAATAAATTATTAGCAATAACTTCTTTTATTATTAGGAATAGCTTAAGCTATCACTAAAATTATTTATATTTTTTATAATATTTAAATATAAAATAATTATAAGCGATGGTAAATTTTACTTATTAACGATGAAAATTCTTTCATTGCTAATAATTTTTTTAAAAAAAATCTTAATAATAAATTAAAAAAATTATTTAAAAAATATTATTAGTGATAGAATTAGTGATAGCTCTATGCCATCGCTAATAATCCAGAACACAACCCAAGTCTTATTCAAATCCAATTCGAACCTGATTTAAATTCAATTCAAAATTCTATCAAACCTAATTTAATAAGATTTTGAATCCAAGTGCTACTTGGATTATAAAATTCAACTAGCTTTAAATTATGTCAAGATTAATTAAATTAAATGTAATTTAAATTAATTTTAAAAAATAATTTTTAATTTAGATTCAATTCAAATTTTATTTAAATTTAATTTGAACCTGATTTGAATTTAATTTGAAATTTTATCAATCCTAATTCAATTAGACTTTTAATCCAAATCCTACTTAGATAGTAAAACTTAATTATTTTTAAATTAAGTTAAGTCTAATTAAATTTAATCTGATATAAATTAATTAGAAAAAAATAATTTTTAATTTAGGTTCAATTTAAATCTAATTTAAATCTGATTTGAATCTAATTCAAAATTTTATCAAACCTAATTCAATTAGACTTTGAATCCAAGTCCTACTTAGATTATAAAACTCAATTAGTCTTAAATTAAGTCAAGTCTACTTAAATTAAATTTAAATTAATCAATTAGGATTTGATCCATGATTATATTCAAATCTAATTCAAATCCAATTCGAATCTCATTCGAAATTCTGTCAAATCTAATTTAATTAAGTTTTGAATCCAAGTCCTATATAGATCATTAAATCTAGCCTCAAATTATGTTAAGATTAATTAAATTAAATCTAATTTAAATTAATTAGAAGAAAATAATTTTTAATTTGGTTTTAATTCAAATTTGATTTGAATGCAATTCAAAAATCTCTTAATCCTAATTCAATTAGACCTTAAATCCAAGTCATATAAGGACAGTAAAATCTAATTATATTTATATTAAATCAAATTTAATTAAATTAAATCTAATTTAATTTAATTAAAAAATAATAATTTTTAATTTAGATTTAATTTGAATCTAATTTAAACTCGATTCGAATCCAATTCGAAGTCCTATCAAACCTAATTTAATTAGACTTTGAATTCAAGTCTTAATTAGATTGTAAAATCTAATTATCTTCAAATTAAGTCAAGTCTAATTATTTTTTTTAAATTAATTAAAAAAATAATTTTTAATTTAGATTTGTTTCGAATCAAATTTGGATCTGATTCATATCCAATTCAAAATTCTATCAATTCTAATTCAAGTAGACTTTAAATCTAAGTTCTACTTGGATAGTAAAATCTAGTTATCTATAAATTAAGTCAAACCTAATTAAATTTAATCTAATTTAAATTAATTAAAAAGTAATTTTTAATTTAGGTTTGATTCAAATTTAATTTGAAATCCTATCAAATCTAATTCAATTAGCCTTCGAATCCTAGTTTTACTTGAAATATTAAAACCTAATTAGTCTCAAATCAAGTCAAGCCTAATTAAATTAAATCTAATTAAATTAATTAGGACTTGATCCATAAATTAATTAAGTCTAAAAATTTTAAAAATCTAATATTGATTTTTAAACTTCTAAAAAATAATATAAGAGAAAAAAAATTAATATTAAAATATAATTTTAAAAATTATAATTATTAGCAATGATAAATTTACTATTGGTAATAATTTTTTTAAAAAATATTATTTTAAAAATATAATTATTAACGATAGAGAATTTATTACCGATGGTGTTTTGCCATCATTAATATTTTTTTATATTAGCAATGAAAAAATATTATTAGCAATGAAAAGTATCATCACTAATAATCTTTTTATCCTCATTTTTCTCCACCACACCATGTATTCTCATTTTCTCCTACCTCATCGTCCGTCGCCCTCTCATTTTCCACCCCACTACCCAACACTCATTTTTCCACCACACCCCTCATATGTTTATCCCCCACTGCCACCATCCTCTCTCTCATCCTTCGATCCCTCCACCATCCTCTCTCTCCCCTAACCGATGGCCTCCTTCCGACGGCCTCCCCTTATACTACAAGAAATTTTATATTTTGCGATGGAATTATTATGATAAAAAAATTTATTAAAAATAAAGATATTTTATGTTGCTAATAATTATTATTTATAATAATTTTTTTTTGATCATAAATAATAAATTATTTATGATATAAATTAATTTTTAATCATAAATAATAAATTATTTATGATATAAATTTTTTATCATAAATAATCTATCATAAATAAATTATTTAAAAAAATAAAAAGATCAGATAATTACTGATGAAAAATTTCCATCATAAATAATCAATTATTTATGATAAAAAAATTTTATCATAAATAAATTATTTAAAAACTAGATTATTTATGATGAAAATTTTTTATCATAAATAATTAATTAGTTATGATGAAAATAAATATTACATCATAAATAATTGATTATTTATGATGAAAATTTTTTATCATAAATAATCTATCATAAATAAATTATTTAAAAAAATAAAAATGCTAGATTATTCATGATGAAAAGTTTTCATCTTAAATAATGAATTATTTATGATGAAATAAAAATTTACATCATAAATAAGAGATTATTTGCAACAAAAATTTTTATCATAAATAATCTATCATAAATAAATTATTTAAAAAAATAAAAATATCAAATTATTTTTGATAAAATTTTTCATCATAAATAATTAATTATTTATGACATAAATAAATTTTATGTCATAAATAATCAATTATTTATGACAAAAATCCTCCATCATAAATAATCTACTATAAATAAATTATTTAAAAAATAAATATGCTAAATTATTTATGATAAAAATTTTTCATCATAAATAATCAATTATTTATGATGTAAATAAATTTTACATCATAAAAAATCGATTATATGCAATGAAAAACTTTCATCGTAAATAATCTGTTGGGGATAAACCCCGCTCCTACCGAAGTCTAGTTCGATGCTCAGCCTAATGCAACCAGTAGCCATGGAAGAGCTTCAGCGGATGGGTCTTGGTCGAACTGTTACAGCCGGCCGAACTGCTTAACGGTCGAGCTCCTTCAGACTCCTAGCAATCGATCGAACTGCTTAGCGGTCGAGCTTCAGTCGGACTTCCATGAGAGCCAAACTCTCTCCGCGTTCTTCCAGCCAGACGCCTGCAGGAGCCAAACTCTGTCCAAGCTTCCCTCTCTGATCAGATTTCTTCAGGAGTCGAACTTCTCTCAGACAGTCGGCCAAACTCTTCTACAAGCCCAAACTCCTCTGGATGAACTGTCACCATCAGTCTGCCACAGGCGACGAGACCAGACGACATAACCGTCGCTACTGGCGATGCCACTCTCTCCGTAACCAGCCCCATGCGGCCCATGACCTATCAGTATGGCTGTCGCTATCCACCTGACGATGCCTTCCTCTCCATACCGAACTTCATGTGGCTCCAATAGCTTGCTACCAGACGGTATGGCCATCACCATCAATTAAGCTCCGTCTACAAAGGACCCTCTAGATATGCTATCTTTAACCTCTCTGAACTCTGATCTCTAAGCTCTCCTCTTCTTCTCCAAGCTCTGGAGCTCATTCCCGAGCACTCCATTCCTATTGGCCAGAGCTGACTTGATCGTCGGAGGGTCCTACCGGAGCCACCCCCCACCGGCTCCGGATGGGACTTCATTTTGCAGGTCTCTGACAGTGACCTCAGCGGCCTCCACTCCAGCGAATTTCGGTGATGACCAATTTCTGCATTAATAGATTGGCACTAGAGGAAGGGCCCAAACCTCCGAGGTTTCCTTGTTCTTAAAGGAGTGCTCGGCGATGATTTCTCTCTTTCCTCTCCGGAGATCTCTCTTCTTCCTCACTAGAGTTCTTTTTCGAAGAGAAAATGCCTCCCAAGAGAGCTTCGACTCGACGCTCGATGGCCGCCGCAGCCTGATCCCATCCAGATCTGTCTATTCCTGCTTCAGCCCTGGTAGCTCAGGTTCCACCTGTACCCACGGTGGATGTGAAGCAGTTTGACTTGCTTGTCCAATAGGTCCGTGTTTTCACGGAGGCAGTGCAGGCCATACAGCAGCCCCTGGTGGCGACCCCACCAGAAAATCCACCATCGGAATGTCGGGAATCGGCCCCAAGGAAGAGTACCAGGGCCAATATACCCATCGCCCCTGAAAAGAAAAAATAGAGAGCTGAGGGTCCATGTTCGGATCATAGTTCTCTTCTAGGGGAGACCTTCCCCATTTATAGCCGGAAGCCCCTCAAGATCTGCAACCAAGATGGCACCCTCGATCACAGACTGTGGGAGATGGATCGACGGATTGAAGAGCTCGGCCATGTCACCCCGACTCATCATGCCGACATCCACGCCAAACCTCCTTTCTCCCTCCGAATTATGCAAGAACCCATTTCACCAAACTTCGAGCTCCCTCAACTGAAAAGCTACGATGAAACTTCTGATCCGGTTGATCATCTAGAGGCCTTCCGTGCCATGATGCTACTCCACGGTGCTTCAGACGTCATACTATGCCGAGCTTTCCCATCTACCTTAAAGAAAGTAGCTAGAAATTGGTACTCAACATTGAAGCCGAGTACGATCTTCTCTTTTGACCAGATAAGCAGTCAGTTCGCGACTCATTTCATCAGCAGCCGACGTCCGCGCCGAGGTTCGGATTCCCTAATGAATGTCAAGCAGAAGCAGGGAAAATCCATCCGAACTTACGTCATCCAATTTAATGCTACGGCATTAGAGGTCGGGGACTTGGACCAGTCTATTGCGATGGCCGTACTCAAGGGTGGCCTTCAGAAAAATGATTTATTGTTCTCCCTGAAAAAAAAGTATCCCAGGGACTTCGCCGATCTGCTGGCTCGGGCCGAGAGATATGTCCGTGCGGAAGAAGCCTTCAAGTTGAAGGATGAAGAAGCCTTAAAAGAGCGGCTGGCAGATGATGGAGAGCCGAGTGAAGTCCGACCGTGCTCATGGGCTCCCTCCGAAAGCTGGCGGGCCCGAACTCCTCGAGCTTGCCACCAAGGAAGCCCCGACAGAGGGGTGCGAAGAAGCCCTCCTCCTGGAAGGTTCCACAACTACGCCTCCCTCAACGCTCTTCGAACTCAGATTCTCATCGAAGTTGAGAACCAGCTGCCAAGTTTAGAAGAATTACGGTCTCCTCCAAACAAGCACGATCAAAGCAAGTACTGCCTCTACCATCGCGACCACGGCCACGACACTGAGGAATGCATTCAGCTCTGAGATCAAATTGAGGAGCTCGTCAGAAAGAGGCGGTTGGGTAAATTCCTCTGGTGCCAGCCTGAAGTAGGAGAAGATCGACCAAGGGCACTGCCATAGCCAGAAACGGCAAGGAGGTCGACCACCTCACGACGTCATCAATATTACCCCTGGGAGGAGCTTGGTACATCAGCGATCCATCATCCCCCGACGTCAAAGCCAAGAAGAGCTTGCTCCAAATTAAGAAGGCCAGCATGAGATAGAGGAGGTCGTCCGGCCCGGGACATATCGCCCGAAGAAATGCGGAGGAACAATGCTACCACGACCCTGAAATATAGAATTTAGGGATGCGCTACCAGTAACTTTCTTTCAATAAAATTCTTTCCTTTCAATAATATTATTTCTGGATGCAAAAACTATGCAATGATAGAAAAGAAGCAGTCAATAATTGCCGCATTAGGAATAGAAGGAGAACCTCATTCTAATGCGAGCAACAACCTTGGCTAGAGATAAGATCTCTCCCGAGCGATCATTGACAACCTCGACTAGAGATAAGATCTCTTCCGAGTGATCGAGTCAACCTTGACTAGATATAAGATCTCTTTCGAGCGATCGTTGATAATCTCGGCTAGAGATAAGATCTCTACCGAGCGACCATGGATAACCTTGGCTAGAGATAAGATCTCTTCCGAGCGAAGGCCTCGTTCATAAATGACAAGATGGGAGGAGAGGCCCTGACAACGGTCCTTACGTTCCCCCACAGCCCGTTAGGAACAGGAGGAGAACCTCATCCTAACGCGAGCAACAACCTCAGCTAGAGATAAGATCTCTTTCGAGTGACCGTTGACAACCTCGGCTAGAGATAAGATCTCTTCTGAGCGAAGGCCTCATTCACAAAGGACGAGATGGAGAGAGAGGCCCTGACAATGGCCCTTACGTGCCCCCACAGCCCGTTAGGAATAGGAGGAGAATCTCGCCCTAACATGAGCAACAACCTCGGCTAGAGATAAGATCTCTCCCGAGCGACGGTTGATAATCTCGGCTAGAGATAAGATCTCTCCCGAGCGATCGAGTCAACCTCGGCTAGAGATAAGATCTCTCCCGAGTGATCATTGACAACCTCGGCTAGAGAATAAGATCTCTCTCGAGCGACCATGGACAACCTCGACTAAAGATAAGATCTCTCTCGAGCGAAGGTCTTGTTCATAAAGGACGAGATGGGGGGAGAGGTCCTGACAACGGCCCTTATGTGCCCCCACAGCCCATTAGGAATAGGAGGAGAACCTTGACCTAACGCGAGCAATAACCTCGACTAGAGATAAGATCTCTCCCGAGCGACCATTGACAACCTCGATTAGAGATAAGATCTCTTCCGACGACCGACCGAGTCAACCTCGGCTAGAGATAAGATCTCTTCCGAGCGATCGAGTCAACCTCGACTAGAGATAAGATCTCTCTCGAGCGACCCATGGACAACCTCGGCTAGAGATAAGATCTCTTCCGAACGAAGGCCTCGTTCATAAATGATGAGAATGGAGAGAGAGGTCCTGACAATGGCCCTAACGTGCCCCCATAGCCCGTTAGGAACAGAAGGAGAACCTCGTCCTAACGCGAGCAACAACCTCGGCTAGAGATAAGATCTCTCCTAGCGATCGTTAACAACCTCGGCAGAGATAAAGATCTCTCCCGAGCGATCAAGTCAACCTCGACTAGAGATAAGATCTCTCCCGAGCGACTGTGGACAATCTCGACCAGAGATAAGTTCTCTCTCGAGCAAAGACCTCATTCACAAAGGACGAGAAGGGAGGAGAGGCCCTGACGACGATCCTTAAGTGCCCCCACAGCCTGTTTAGGAAACAGGAGAAAAATCTCGTCCTAATGCAAGCAACAATCTCGGCTAGAGATAAGATCTCTCCCGAGCGATCGTTGACAACCTCGACTAGAAATAAGATCTCTTTCGAATGATCGTAGACAATCTCGACTAGAGATAAGATCTCTCCCGAGCGAAGGCCTCGTTCACAAAGGATGAGATGGGGGGAGAGGCCCTGACAATGGCCCTTACGTGCCCCCACAGCCCATTAAGAACAGGAGGAGAACCTCGTCCTAACGCGAGCAACAACCTCGACTAGAGATAAAATCTCTCCCAAGCGATCGTTGACAACCTCGGCTAGAGATAAGATCTCTCCCGAGTGATCGAGTCAACCTCGGCTAGAGATAAGATCTCTCCCGAGTGATCGTTGACAACCTCAGCTAGAGATAAGATCTCTTCCGAGCGAATATCTCATTCATAAAGAACTAGATGGGGGGAGAGGCCCTGACAACGGCCCTTACGTGCCCCCACAATCCATTAGGAATAGGAGGAGAACCTCATCCTAACGCGAGCAACAACCTCGGCTAGAGATAAGATCTCTCTCGAGTGACCGTTGACAATCTTGGCTAGAGATAAGATCTCTTCCAAACGATCGAGTCAATCTCGGTTAGAGATAAGATCTCTTCCGAGCGATCGAGTCAACCTCGGCTAGAGATAAGATCTCTTTCGAGCGACCGTGGACAACCTCGACTAGAGATAAGATCTCTTCCGAGTGAAGGCCTCATTCATAAAGGACGAGATGGGGGGAGAGGCCCTGACAACGGCCCTTACGTGCCCCTTAGCCCGTTAGAAACAGGAGGAGAACCACGTCCTAACGCGAGCAACAACCTCGGCTAAAGATAATATCTCTTTCGAGTGACTGTTGACAACCTCGGCTAGAGATAAGATCTGATTGAGTCTCCTAAGTGATGATCAACCTGGCTAAGACCCGATAATCTAAGATCTCTCCGAGCGGACGTCCGTGGACAACCTCGACTAGAGATAAGAATCTCTCCCAAGTGACCGTGGACAATCTCGACCAGGGATAAAGATCTATTCCGAGCGAAGGCCTCGTTCACAAAGATGAGATGGAGGAGAGGCCCTGATGATGGCCCTTACGTGCCCCCATAGTCCGTTAGGAATAGGAGGAAAACCCTCATCCTAACGCGAGCAACAACCTCGGCTAGAAATAAAGATCTCTTCCGAGCGACGTTAACCAAACCCTCGGCTAGAAATAAGATCTCTTCCAAACGATCGTGGATAACCTCGACTAGAGATAAGATCTCTCCTGAGCGAAGGCCTCATTCACAAAGGATGAGATGGGAGGAGAGGCCCTGACAACGGCCCTTACGTGCCCCCACAGTCCATTAGGAATAGAAGGAGAATCTCATCCTAACGCGAGTAACAACCTCGGCTAGACATAAAATCTCTCTCAAGTGACCGTTGATAATCTCAGCTAGAGATAAAATCTCTTTCGAGCGATCTATTCAACCTCGGCTAGAGATAAGATCTCTTCCGAGTGACCGTTGACAACCTCGATTAGAGATAAGATCTCTCCCGAGCGACCATTGATAACCTCGACTAGAGATAAGATCTCTTTCGAGCGACCATTGATAACCTCGACTAAAGATAAGATCTCTCCCAAGCGAAGGCCTCGTTCACAAAGGACGAGATGGGGGGAGAGGCCCTGACAACGGCCCTTACGTGCCCCTACAGCCCATTAGGAACAAGAGGAGAACCTCATCCTAACGCGAGCAACAACCTCGGCTAGAGATAAGATCTCTTTCGAGTGACCATTGACAATCTCGGCTAGAGATAAGATCTCTTCCGAGCGATCGAGTCAACCTCGACTAGCGATAAGATCTCTCTCGAGCGACCGTGGATAACCTCAGCTAGAGATAAAGATCTCTTTCGAGGGACCATTGACAACCTCGGCTAGAGATTAGATCTTTTCCGAAGCGACCATGGACAATCTCGACTAGAGATAAGATCTCTCTTGAGCAAAGGCCTCGTTCACAAAGGACGAGATGGGGGGAGAGGCCCTGACAATGGCCCTTACGTTCCCCCACAGCCCGTTAGGAATAGAAGGAGAACCTCATCCTAATGTGAGCAACAATCTCGGCTAGAGATAAGATCTCTCCTGAGTTGACTGAGTCAACCTCAACTAGAGATAAGATCTCTCTCGAGCGACTATGGACAACCTCGGCTAGGGATAAGATCTCTCCCGAGCGACCATGGACAACCTCGACTAGAGATAAGATCTCTTCCAAGCGAAGGTCTCGTTCACAAAAGGACGAGATGGGGGAAGAGGCCCTGACAATGGCCCTTACGTGCCCTCACAGTCCGTTAGGAACAGGAGGAGAATCTCATCCTAACGCGAGCAACAACCTCGACTAGAGATAAGATCTCTCCCGAGCGACCGTTGACAACCTCAGCTAGAGATAAGATCTCTTTCGAGCGACCGAATCAACCTCGACTAGAGATAAGATCTCTCCCGAGCGACCGTGGATAACCTCGGCCAGAGATAAGATCTCTTCCGAGCGAAGGCCTCGTTCATAAAGAACGAGATGGGGAGAGAGGCCCTGACGATGGCCATTACGTGCCCCCATAGCCCATTAGGAATAGGAGGAGAACTTCGTCCTAACGCGAGCAACAACCTCGGCTAGAGATAAGATCTCTCTCAAGCGATCGTTGACAACCCTGGCTAGAGATAAGATCTCTCCCGAGCGATCGAGTCAACCTCGGCTAGAGAGATAGATCTCTTCGAGCGATCATTGGACAACCTCGGCTAGAGATAAGATCTCTCCCGAGTGATCGAGTCAACCTTCGGCTAGAGATAAGATCTCTCCCGAGCGATCGTAGACAACCTCGACTAGAGATAAGATCTCTTCCGAGCGACCGTGGACAGCCTCGGCCAGAGATAAGATCTCTCCCGAGCGAAGATCTCGTTCACAAAGGACGAGATGGGGGAGAGGCCCTGACAATGGCCCTTACGTGCCCCCATAGCCCGTTAGGAATAGGAGGAGAACCTCATCCTTAATGCGAGCAACAACCTCGGCTAGAGATAAGATTTCTCCCGAGCGACCGTTGACAATCTCGGCTAGAGATAAGATCTCTTCGAGCGATCGAATCAACCTTGGCTAGAGATAAGATCTCTTCCGAGCGACCGTGGACAACCTTGGCTAGAGATTTGATCTCTCCCGAGCGAAAGCCTCATTCACAAAGGACGAGATGGGAGGAGAGGCCTTGACAATGGCCCTTACGTGCTCCCACAGCCTGTTAGGAGTAGGAGGAGAACCTCGTCCTAACGCGATCAACAACCTCGGCTAGAGATAAGATCTCTTCCGAGCGACCGAGTCAACCTCGACCAGAGATAAAATCAAGAGACAACCTCAGTTGGAGCAACCAAGCGAACCTCGGCTATAGATTGGCACTAGAAGGGTCTCTCCCGAGAGATCGTGTCAACCCTAGCTGGAGAGCTTCAACTTCAACCTCGGCTAGAGATAGGATCTCTCCCGAGCGATCGTGTCAACCTCGGTTGGAGAGCTTCAACATCAACCTCGACCAAAGATAAGATCCCTCCCGAAAGATCGAGACAACCTCGATCAGAGATAAGATCGGAGACAACCTCATCCTGAGATCAGATCTCTCCCGAGCGCCCGTATTAATCTCGGCTGTTGGAGACAATATTGCCCCGAGGAGCTCAACCTCTGACTTCGATCGTAGTAGATGAGGCCTACCTCAACCTCGATTGGAGATGAGATCTCCCCCGGGCTTTAACTTTAATATCAACTTTAGCTGAAGATGAGATCTCTCCCGAGCTTCGACTTGAACTATCACGAAGCCCAGAAGAAGACTTCGATAGCCGCCTTTCCTGCACTTCCTTCCTTCGAGTTTTGAACTCGAGAGTGGAGGGGGCTAGTGTTAGGGATAAACCCCGCTCCTATCGAAGTCTAGTTTGATGCTCAACCTAATGCAATCAATAGCCACGGAAGAGCTTCAACGGATGGATCTTGGCCGAACTATTACAGTCGGTCGAACTGCTTAGCGGTCGAGCTATTTCGAACTCCTAGCGGCCAATCGAACTGCTTAGCAGTCGAGCTCCTTCGGACTCCTAGCAGTCGATTGAACTACTTAGCGGTCGAGCTTCAGTCGGACTCCTACGAGAGTCAAACTCTCCCTGCATTCTTCCAGCTAGACGCCTATGGGAGTCGAACTCCGTCCAAGCTTCCTCTTCAGTCGGATTCCTTTAGGAGTCGAACTTCTCCCAGACAGTCGGCTGAACTCTTCTACAAGCCCAAACTCCTTTGGATGAACTATCGCCATCAGTCTACCATAGGTGATGAGATCGGACGACATGGCCACTGCTACTAGCGATGCCACTCTCTCCGTAACCAATCCCATGCAACCCATGACCTACCAGTATGGCTGTCGCTATCCACCTGACGACGCCTTTCTCTCCATATCGAACTCCATGCGGCCCCAACAGCTCGCTACCAGGCAGTATGGCCATCACCATCAATTAAGCTCCGCCTACAAAGGATCCTCCAGATATGCTATCTCTAACCTCTTTGAACTCTGATCTCTAAGCTCTCCTCTTCTTCTCCAAGCTCCGGAACTCATTCTCGAGCACTCCATTTCTGTTAGCTAGAGCTGACTTGATCGTCGGAGGATCCTGTCGGAGCTATCCCCCACTGACTCCAGACGGAACTTCATTTTGTAGGTCTCCGACGGCGACCTCAGCGGCCTCCACTCTAGTAGATTTCGGCGATGACCAATTTCTGCGTCAACATAATCTATCATAAATAAATTATTTAAAAAAATAAAAAGATTGGATTATTTTTTATGAAAACTTTCAATCATAAATAATCAATTATTTATGATAAAAATTTAATTTTTATCATAAATAATCTATTATTTACAATAGAAATCCTCCATCATAAATAATCTGACCAAAATTTTAAATTTAAAAAATAAAAAATATGGACTATTTTAAAAATTAAAAGAAGCAAAAATATGCCATGCATGATCGATGCAATAGGATTGTGGGGTGCGAGTGCATCCACTATTAGCTAGCTCGCAAGTAAATTAATATTTTTTAAAATTTTTAAAATTATTATTCTTTTAAAAAAATTTATTTTTCTTTGAATATTACATAGTTTTAAAATTTAAAGCTCATCTTCACCATTCATTATTTAAGTAATTATCATGCGAGCATCATTATAAAATATCGCCTCGATCTGGTAGCTCTATCTATGCAGATCGATAAAATTTAATTTCGATGATCATGAACGACCGCATGATGATCTGATAGAAACCACCAATGGATTTAAAATATTGCAACGATGATCTCTATGATATTTATAGTGCTCTATCAAAATTTTATTTTAATTAGATATAATTATCATAGTTAATTTAGCATAAGATGATTTAGATCGTTAAATGAAAAATGAGTGATTAAAAAGTCAAACGACGTCCGATTAAGAAAATTTTTTAGATAAATAATTTTTGCTACTACTTTCATTGTTTATATAGTGATGATCATAAAATTAAAATCGTATATATATGAACCATCCATATTAAGCAGATCTTACAAAAATATAAGTATAATTACTTAAGGACCTTAAAAATAAGTATCAAGAGACGTGTAGTTTTAGATCATTCATATACGTATGGTTTAAATTTTATGATCTCCACCGTACAAATGATCAAAGTAGTAGCTAAGATCATTTCTAAAAAATCATCTTAATTAGATGCCATTTAGCCATTTGATCATTCTTTTTTATTTAATGGCCAAAATCATCCCATACTAAATTGATCATGATAATGATATTTGATTAAAATAAAATTTTGATAATATACTATAAATATCATAGAGATTATCGTTGTAAGATTTTAGATCCATCGATGATTTCTATCTATCAAATCATCATACGGTCGTTCGTGACCATCAAAATTAAATTTTATCAATCTACAAAGCTAGAGCTACCAGATCAAGACGATTTTTTATGATGATACTCGCACGATAATTACTTAAATAATGAATGGTGAAGATGGGCTTTAAATTTTAAAATTATATAATATTTAAAAAATAATAATTTTTTTAAAAGAATACTAATTTTTGAAAAAATTAAAAAAAATTAATTTGCTAACAAGCTAGCTAATAGTGGATGTGGATGCACTGCTCAACCCCATCGCATTGACCATGCACAGTGTATTTTTACCTATTTTTTTAAAAAAAATCATTGCAAGAAATATTCCATCATAAATATTCTTATCTTTTTTTAATTTTAAATTATTTATTTATAGAAAATTATTTACAATGGAAGATTTTCATCATAAATAACTATAATTGATGACGTAAATACTTTTTTCATCGTAAATAACATTATTTGCTACATAAACTTTTCTTCATAAATATTATCACCTTTTTTTTAATTTTTTGAATTATTTATTTATGGTAAATGATTTCCAATGGAAAGAATGCATTGCAAATAATAGTTATTTGGGATGAAAATTAATTTTCCATCATAAATAATTTTATTTAATATTTTAATATTTTTAGAGAGAAAAATTTTTTTGAAAAAAATTTAATGGAAATTATTAGCGATGAAAATAAAGTTTCATCACTAATAAATGTTTTAGCAATGAAATTCCAATGCTAAAACTCCATCGCTAATGCATTTAAATATCCTCCCCCACTACGTTCACACGAAACCCACTCTCCGAAACCCACTCTCGTCCGCCCTCTCATCTTCTCTCTCCCCCTTCTTCACTTTCATTGGCTGGCAACCTATTCTCCTGTTACCGCCATTATTGCTGCTGTCGTTGTCGCCGCCATTATCGCTGCCACTACCGTCGTTATCGCCGCCCACCATTGATAGTAATTTTTTTTGGTGTTCTCTTTTGATCATTCGAGGGGCCGCGGGTGCGTGCGATGGTCGGTGGTGGACAGCGGGGCACAGAAGGTGGGTGCCGACTGTAGGGGGTGGGGTTGCATGGGGTTTGGGGCCATAGGGTGGTGGTGACGGGATCGTGGGTTTAGGGGCCACGGATGTATCCGTGCAGTGGTCGATGGTAGACAGTGGGGTACGAAGGGTTGGTACCGACTGTAGGGATTGGTGGGGGCCACGTGGGGTGCAGGACTGCTGGGCAGTGGTGATGGGATAGGTTGGGAGGCCATGGGCTTCGATGGTGGGTGGCGGAGGGGCGGCATATGAGATGGGTTGGAGGGCCATGGGCACCAATGGTGGGCGGCGAAGGGGCACCGCTGAGGGTGGAGGGCTGCGGGCACTGATGGTGGGCGGTGGAGGGGTGCCGTAGAGGATGGGGGGCCGCAACGATGTTCGGGTGCCGCGGGTTGGGGGTCCATGTGGGGTGGGGTGTGGAAGGTGGCGGTAGCAGGTCGGATGGTGGCTTAATCAATTTTAAAATTTTAATAAATAATAATAATAATCAATAATAATAATCATAATAATTATAATAATAATAGTAAAAATAGTAATAATAATAATATTAATAATAATAATATTAATAATAATGGTAATAATAATCATAGTAATAATAGTAGTTAGAATTATAATAATAATAGTAGTAAATATAATAATAATAATAAAAATGATAATAGTAGTAATAATAATAGTAATAATAATAGTAGTAGTAAGAATAATAGTAATAGTAAAAATAGTAATAATAATAATAATAATAATAATAATAGTAATAATAATCATAGTAATAATAGTAGTTAGAATAATAATAATAGTAAATATAATAATAATAATAATAAGAGTAAGTAAAAGTAGTAATAATAATAATAAGTTTTTTTTATAATTAAAATAGATAAGTTTTTAATTATATTTTTATACTTTTACTTGTTATAGTTTAATCTTTTTATTTATTTAATCGATGTATTTCATTATGATTATGATTTAATATTTTAATTTGCATTAGTCGAAAGTTTTAATTTATAATGCATATAAACTATCAAGTATGAGGATCTGGATCGGGTTACGATCAGGAATCTGAGTCAGGATCTTGTTCGAGATCCGATCTGAAATTTTGTTTGGGATCCAGTTTCGAATTCGATCGGGATTCGATCTAAAATCCTATCCAAAATTCAATCTGGGATTCGGATCGAGATTTAGGATCGGATCTCAATCAGGATTCCAAGTTGGATCTTAGGTTGGATTCAGGTCGGCATTCAGTCCAAGATTCGATCTAGGAATCCTATCCAAGATCGATTTGAGATCATGTCCGAGATCTGATTCAGGATTCGATGTCATGATATGGATCGAATCTCAGTTGGGATCCGAATTGGGATCTGGATCGGGATCCGGGTCCAGGATCCGACTCTGGGATCCAGGTTTGGTAATGATTTAATTCATGTATTGATCTAACCTTAGAACTCTTATTCAAGAGTCGATCCCAAGGGTCCCTAAAATGGACTCTATGAACAGTGACTCTTGGATGCCCCGAGTTTGGACAGTTCATAAATGCATCAAATATTTTATTGTTGTCATGGTGTTCCTTTGTTCTATTATGAAAAATTTCATCATAGTTATCTCATTTGTTCTTCGGGTACATATTAGATATGGTTAAAATATGATCCATCTATATCGTGTACTTGGAGAACTGTAGGAAGATGCTGCTAGATTTTTTTCTAGATATGGAACAAAGAACAAAGCTATGGCAACAATAAAAGTGATGCATTTTTGAAAAGGGAATAGGACCATACCTATTAGGAAGGAGTTGGTGGAGTTAGGATTCATGAATCATTATTCTTTATTGTTAGATGGATATCGACAAAAATTGGATGAATGCTAGGAATATTTTTTTGCCTGAATATCGAAAAGATGTTCGAGATTTTATTGAATTTGCATGGTGTAAGGCTGATAGTGCCAATCGGATAAAGAGTCCATACAAAAGATGTGTCAATATGGTATATCATCACACAGCACTTATTAAGGAGCATCTGCTACATTTTGGTATGAATAAGAAGTATACTCATTAGATATGGCATGGGAAGGATGATCCGAATGAAGTTGTGTATGATGATAACGATATCGATGATGATATTGATGTTGTTGAGCCTATCAAACATGGTGGTATAGGTTCACTATTTGATGATTTACATCAAGGTGTTACCTCAAATATATCCATAAGTACTAGTGCATCTCAAAGCAGTTTTGATTATGAATACAATATTGATGAGGTAGAAGGAACTTCTGAATAGTTTGTAAAGCTTGTTCGGGATGCATTTGAGCCATTCTGTCCAAATTATGCAAAGTTCTTCAAGTTAGAGTTTTTGATTAAATTGCTTCATATTAAAACTATGAACCAATAAAGTTAGAAGTTATTTGATCAAAATTTGGCATTGATTAAAGCAACTATTCCTGATGGATCAATACTTTCGAAATCATATACCAAAGCAAAAATGTATATGCAGGAATTGAGACTTGGCTATATTCATATACATGCCTGCAAAAATGATTATATATTATTTTATAAGAATAACGAACAAGCAAGTGAATGTCCGCAATGTGGTGAGCCTAGGTACAAAATCGATAATAGGAAAGGAAAGAAGATACCTCACAAGGTTTTAAGGTATTTTTCATTGATTCCAAGACTTTTAAAGGTTGTATATGTCCACAAAGACAGCTAAAGAAATGAGATGACATCATGAACAGTGGGTTTTGGAGGAGAACATACTTAGCCACCTGGCTGACTTTGTAGTATATGGAAAGACTTCGATGCAAAGTATCCACTATTTGCGAGTGACCCATGCAATATCCGGCTTGGTCTAGCGATAGATAGATTTAATTCTTTTGGCAATAATTGAGTACTTCCTACAGCATGTGGTCCTATGATGCTAGTTGTATATAATGTAACACCTTGGAAAATACATGAAAGAGCCATTTATTTTGATGTCACTATTGATTCTGGATCTAAAAGCGCCAGGTAATGAAAATTGATGTATATCTATGATCCTTAATCGATGATTTGAAAGGAGCTATGGAAAAAATAGAGTACAGACATATACGATTCCATCAATCGAAGAAATTTTAAGTTGCATGCATCGATTTTATTGGATGATAAATGATTTTCCTGCGTATACGGAAACATATCTGGATAGGAGTACCAAGGATATCTGGCATATCCAATATACAACAAGGATATGTCCCTCCTTACATTTAAAGCATGAAAGAAAAATTTGCTTCATAGGTCATCGGCGGTTTCTATCTGCTAATCACTCTTGGAGGATCCATTATAACCAATATTTTGATGGTAAGTCTGACCGATGTTCACCACCTAAGGAGTTAAGTGGAGTGGAAAATATTAGAACAAATTGAAGCTGTTGGAAATGTGAAATTTGAAAAAGCATATGGATACTCACAAGCGGAAACATGTACTGAAGCTGAGCTAAATTGGATGAAGTGAAGCCTATTTTTTGAACTATCATACTGGAAGCAGCTATTATTACTTCATCATAACCTGATGTAATGCACGTTGAGAAGAATATTTATGATAATGTCATCAGGTACAGTGTTAAACATCATGCAGAAAAAATAAAAGATAATTCAAAAGCTCACCTTGATTTGCAAAAAATAGGGAATCCGGCTGGAATTGCATTTAGTTCATCGAGGTGATAATTTTTTTATGCCACCTGCATGTTATTTACCATTTGGTGAGGAAGAAGAAGAGTTTCTATGGATGGTTCAAAATCATGAAGTTTTTTATGCTTATGCTTCAAATGTATAATGCATGATATGTTGGCAATCAATGACAGGCAATATCTCTAGCATGAAAAAGTCATGACTCCCATTATGAATGATGCAGCGCTTTGCTTCCTATGGTGATACATGGCTATCTGAGTGGTGATGTTCAAGCTGTATTGATTGAGTTGGAAGTATTTTTTTAAGAATTATGTTGCTCGAAAGTTGAAGATTAACTTAATTAAAAAGTATTGAGAAGGATATTGTGCTTATTCTTTATAAGTTAGAAAAACTCTTTTCCGCTATCATTTTTTGATGTTATGATACACCTAGGCTATTTATCTTCCAAAGAAAGCTCTTCTGGCCAGTCCGGTACATTATTGGTGGATGTATTCCTATTGAAAGATAAAGAAATCATAATCTCTTTGACATATCAGTTATAAGATATAAATATATTACAACTCTTTAAATTATTTTTTATTTATGCAGATTCTTGTGTATCTTGAAAAAAGTATGTGCGCAATAAAGCACGGCCTGAAGGATCTCATAGTAGAAAGCATATGTAGCTACGGAAGTGTCTCACATTCTGCTTGATGTATCTTAACGACATCAAAATAAGATTCAATCATGCAGATCATAATGTTGACCGTGAATGGGAATGACGATGAACCGACATTGTCCATATTCAAACAAACAGTTCGACCCATGGGTAGAAGAAGATATGAGTTTATAGATGTGAATGAGCTATCCAAAGCACACTTCTATATTCTAAATAATTATAAAAAAATTAAATATTTAATTAAGTATTATCATAGCATAATTTATGTTTTAACTAATTTTTTTATGTCGATATAAAATTAAAAATCATGACTTATTGCTGTGAGCATAAGAATATACTATCCAGGGAGAATAATATAAATGTTGATGATTGATGTTGACACAGAAATTGGTCATCGTCGGGATCAGCTGGAGCGGAGGTGGACAAGGTCATCGTCAAGACCTAAAAAATAAAGTTTCGTCTGGAGCCGATGGGGGTGGCTTCGGTAGGATCCTCCAACGATCAAGTCAGCTCTGGCCAACAGAACTGGAGTGCTCGGGAATGAGTTTGGCAGAGTTTAGAGAAGGAGAGGAGAGCTTAGAGATTAGAGATCCAAGATTAGCATATCTGAAGGGTTCTTTTATATAGGCGGAGCTTGATTGATGGTGATGGCCATATCGTCCAATCGTGGGTTGGGGCCGCATGGAGTTCGGTACAGAGAGGAAGGCATCGTCAGGCGGATAGTGACAGCCATACTAACGGATCATGGGCCACATGGAATTGATTATGGAGAGAGTGGTGTCGTCAGTAGTGGTGGCTATGTCGTCCAGTTGCGAGCCGCACAGAGCTTGTTACGGAGGAAGAGGTGCCGCCAGATAGGTAGTGGCCGCCATACCGTCGAGGTCCGACAGCTGTAGCTCGAGGAAGCAAGCGTTGGTCAGTGGACTCGAGCATGTACCAATTCTAAAGAAGTTCAAACTCTTAGAGGAGTTTGGCCAAAGGGGTGCGGGGGGAGTCCGACTCTCGTTGGTGTTTGGCTGGAGGAGTGCGGCTAAGGCTTGATCATTGGGGAGTTCGGAAGGAGCTCGATCGATCGAAGGGGATGTCTGGGAGGAGTTCGACTTCTGAAGAAGTTCGAGCAAAGGGGATGTCTGGAGGGAGTTCGGCTCTTGCAGGTGCCTGACGGAGAGAGTTCGGCTCTCGTGAAAGTTCGACTGAAGCTCGACCGCTGAGAGTCCGACTGAAGCTCGACCGCTGGGAGTTTGGTCGGCTGAGGAGTCGGAAGAAGCTCGGTCGCTAAGCAGTTTGACCGACTGAAGGGGTGCGAAGGAGCTCGACTGCTGGGAGTCCGAAGGGGCTCGATTGCCGAGGAGTTCGGCTAAGGCCCATTCTTCGGAGCTCTTTCGTGGCTACCAATTTCGTTAGGCTGCACATTGAACAGGACTTCGATAGGAGCAAAATTTATCCCCAACAATAGTACCCCTACTCTCGAGTTCGAAACTCGAAGGAAAGGAGTGTAGAAAAGGCGATTGCCAAAGTCCTCTTCTGGACCCCGTGCTGGTTCAGGTTGAAGCTCAGAGGAAGTCTCATCTTCTGCAGTCGAGGTCGACTCGGGGGAGCCCTTATTTTCTGCGGTTGAGATTAATATGGATGCTTGGGGAGGATCTGATCTACAGCTGGGGTTAACGCGGTCGCTCGAAAGAGATCTTATCTCTGATCGAGATTGTGCGCTTTGGCCGAGGTGGTCTCTTTATTTTATCCCTGGTCGAGGTTGACTAGATCGCTCAGAAGAGATCTTATCTCCTGCAGTCGAGGTCAGCTCGATCGCTTGAGAGAGATCTTATCTCCTGCAGACTTCGGAGCTCGAACTTGAACTTTGCTCGCGTTAGGATGAGGTTCTCCTCTTATTCCTAACGAACTATGGGGGCACATTCGGACCGTCGTCCGTGCCTCTCCCCCCATCTCATCTAGGATGAACGAGGCCTTCGACTTTGCTCGTGTTCAGGATGAGGTTCTCCTCCTATTTCTGATGGGCTGTGGGGGCACATTTGGACTGTCATCCATCTCCCCCCATCTCGTCTAAGGTGAACGAGGCCTTCGACTTTGCTCGCGTTTAGGATGAGATTTTTCTTCTGTTCCTAACGGGCTGTGAGGGCATATTCAAACCATCGTCTATGCTTCTCCCCCATCTCGTCTAAGGTGAATGAGGCCTTCAACTTTGCTCGCATTCAGGATGAGGTTCTCCTCCTATTTCTGATGGGCTGTGGGGGCACATTCGGACCATCGTCCATCTCCCCCTATCTCATCTAAGGTGAACGAGGCCTTTGACTTTGCTCGCATTTAGGACAAGGTTCTCCTTCCATTCCTAACGGGCCACTTTCGCTTGTTTCTTTCCTGCCATCATGTAGTCCTTGCACCAAAAAATAAAAATGCTGAGCGAAGGAGTTTTATTAAAGGAAGTCTATTGATAGTACATCCTCAGGTTCTCTGAGTTCCAAGGTCGAAGAAGCACTATCCCTTCGAGCTCCTTCAGACGATAAGTTTTGGGCCGGATGACCTCCACCACTTCATACGGACCTTCTCAATTTGGGATGAGCTTCCCTTGACTTTGAGGCTGAGAGACGGTAACTCACCGAAGCACTAGGTCCTCCACTCTGAACGTCTTACCCCTAACTCTGGAGTTGTAGTACTGGGCCACCTTACGTCTATAGGCTGCCATCCGGATGCGGGCCTCCTCCCTCTTTTCTTCCGGCAGGTCGAGGTTAACTCTGAGGTCTTGGGGGTTGAGCTGCTCGTTGAAGCCCATGACTCGTATAGATGGGAGCTGAAGTTCGATCGACATAACTGCCTCTGTGTCGAAGGCCAAGGCAAAGGGTGTTTCCTCGATCGGCATCCTTTGAGTAGTTCGGTATACCCAGAGGATGTGGTAGAGTTCGTCCATCCAATTCCCCCTTGCCCTGTTGAGCCTTATTCTGATGCCTTGCAGTAGGGTCCGATTAGTCACCTCGACCTCCCCGTTGGCCTGCGGGTGAGCCACCGATGTGAAGCGGTGGGAGATGTTCAGTCCTTCATAGAATTCAACGAACCTTGCCCTAGCGAACTATCGCCCATTGTCGGTTATAAGGATTCGGGGTAGGCCAAACTGTTAGACTAGTGACTTTCAAACGAAGTCCTGCACGTTGGCCTCGGTAATCTTCGCTAGTGGTTCAGCTTCGATCCACCTGATGAAATAGTTGATCGCGATCAGGAGGAACTTTCGTTGCCCAGACACCATTGGAAAGGGGTCGAGTATATCCAATTCCCACTGCGCAAATGGCCAAGGTGCACTGAGCGGAGCAAGCTCGGATGTCGGCTGCCTTTGCACGCTGGTGTTCTTCTGATAGCGATCGCACTTCTTCACATGTTCCATGGAATCGTGAAACAAGGTCGGCTAGTAGTACCCCTACCGAAGTAGTTTTTATGATAGGAACCTGGCTCCTACGTGACTTCTATAGAGTCCTTCGTGCACATCCCATAGTGCGAGGTCGGCCTCTGAAGGTCGAAGACATCTCAGCAACGAAAGGGAGTATGACCTCTTATACAACCTGCCTTCATATAAAACATAGCGGAAGGTCTGATTCTTGAGCTTCCGAGCTTCTTTCCGATCGTGAGGAAGAACCCCCTCTTTAAGATAAGTGACCAACGGGTTGATCCAGCTGGACTCGAATTCCGTCTACAGAATGACTTGAGATTTCTCTATGGTTGGGCACTTTAAAGTCTCCAAAAATACTTCTTTGGGTAGTTCGGTCGGAGCTGAAGTGGCCAACGTGGAGAGAAGATCGGCTCTTGCATTTTCCACCCTTGGAATATGCTGAATGCCAAAACTGTCGAAGGTCAGGATCAAATTCCTCACTTTTCTAAGGTATCTCACCATGCTTTCCTCCCATGCCTTGTAGCTGCCGCTAACTTGATCGACCACCAACTGAAAATCGCTGTAGACTTGAAGCTGATCTACTTTTAATTCTCTTGCTATCTTTAATTCGGTGATCAGCGCTTCATATTCAGTCCCATTGTTGGTCGTGGAGAATTCAAAGCGTAGCACATACTCAACGACGACTCCTTCGGAGCTGACCAAGACTAGCACTGCACCAGCTCCAGTAGAGTTGGATGAACCATCCACGTGCAGAGCCCAAGAGCCTTCGGAGAGGTCGGTGCTTTCCCTGAAGAGGTTCGACTGAGATAGCTCGACCTTGTCCAAGCCCGATCTCGCTTTGGTGCCGGCCTCGCTCTATTCAAGCTCGGCTTCAACTGGAATGGTGTATTCTAGCATAAAATCCATCAGTATCTGGGCCTTGATCGATGGCCTAAGTCGGTAGTTGATGTCGAACTTGTGAGCTCGATCGTCCATTTCGTGATTCTTTCGGAGGCGTCCGCTCGGTGAAAGACTGCTTTTATTGGTTGGTCCATGAGGAACATTACGGTGTGCTCCTGAAAGTAAGGTCGGAGCCTCATAGCAGTAATTAGAAGAGAGTAAGTTAGTTTTTCTAACCTAGAGTACCTGATCTCTGCATCTCTCAGGACTCGACTGATGTAGTAGACCGATCACTGCGTCTTAGCTTCTTTCTTGACCAGGACTGCTGTCAGGGCCATCGGAGAGACAGCTAGATACAGGTTCAATTCTTCTCCGAGTTCGGGCTTTGCCAACAGTGGGGGTGAGCCGAGGTAGTTTTTAAGCTCCTCGAATGTCTGCTGGCACTCCGTCATCCAGCAGAAGTCCTTTGGTCGCTTGAGAATCTAGAAGAAGGGTATGCATCGTTCGACCGACCTTGAGACGAAGCGATTTAGGAATGCCACCTTTTCGATCAGACACTAAACTTTCTTGATCATCTTCAGAGCAGTCATCTTTTGAATGGCTCAGATTTTCTTGGGGTTTGCCTCGATTCTGCATCTCGACACCATGAACCTCAGAAATTTTTTGGAGGTCACACCAAAGACGCACTTGGTCGGGTTTAGCTTCATCTTGTGCTTCCTGAGTGCACCGAAGGTTTCTTTAAGGTCAGCAAGATGGTCTGTCGAAGCTCGACTTTTGATGAGCATATCATCCACGTACATCTCCATGTTGCGGCCGATCTGCTCCTTGAAGATCTTATTAACCAAATGCTGGTACGTTGCCCCTGCATTTTTGAGTCCAAATGGCATGATCCTATAACAATAAAGACCACGGTCAGTTATGAAGGCAGTCTTCTCTTCATCCTCAGGCGCCATTCATATTTGGTTATAACCAGAAAAGGCATCCATGAAGGTGAGAAGCTCATGTCCCAAGGTCGCATCCACCAGCTGATCGATCCTGGGCAGGGGATAGCTATCTTTCGGGCAGGCCTTGTTCAGCTTTTTGAAGTCGACACACATCCTCCACTTGTTATTCGCCTTCTTGACGAGGACCACATTCGAGACCTAGGTCAGATAATTAACCTCCCAGATGAGTCCGACTTTGAGGAGCTTATCTACTTCTTCAGTGATTGCTTTCTGCCTCTCCGGGGCGTGGTGGCGCATCTTTTCACTTATCGATCGATGCCTTGGATCGACGGCCAGTCGATGTTCCATGACCTCACCGTCAACCCCCGACATATCCGCTGGGGTCCAGGCGAAGACATCCGCATTTCTCCTAAGGCGATGAGCTACTCTCGAACCTCATCCATCAAGTTGGAGCCAATCTGCACCGCATGCTCCGAGTTTCCATCATTCAAGGGCATAGAGATGAGGTCCTCCATAGGTTCGCTCCGCTCCTCAGTGAGGTCGTCGCGGACATCCAGTCCATCAACAAGATAAGGGTTGGGCCATTCTCTCTTATGCAGGGCGATTGAGTAGCAATGCCTCACTAGAGCCTGATCTCCTTTGACTTCTCCGACCCCATGACTCGTCGAAAACTTCATCTTCAAATAATAGGTTGACACACCGTCCGAAGTGCATTTAGATCAGATCGATCAAGAATCGCATTATAGGCGGACGGAGTCCTCATGACTAGAAAGTCGACCTGCACTCTGACCAATTTTGGATGTTTTCCTATCGTTACAGTCAAAGTTATTATGCCTTCGACTGGTACGACGTTGCCAGCGAATCCTACCAGTGGAAAATTCATAGGCCCCAAGTGGTCATCGAATAGGGATACTTTTGAGAAGGCATCGTAAAACAATACGTCGGTCAAGCTTTCATTATCCACCAAAATGCAGCGTACATCATAGTCAGCAATGTTCAAAGAAATTACAACTGTATCATTATGCGAAAATTGGATTCCCTCGCCGTTCACTTCGATAAAGGCCATGGGTTTTGTGGTCCTCCGCCTCTTCACCGATCCCTCGAATCCACTGACCTCTCCTTGTTGAAGTCCCCTCGAGATAGTGTTGATGATGCCAAGAGATGACTGATCTTCTTGCTGGTTCTCCCTACTTGATGGTAATGCCCTCAGTCGATCTTTTCGCTCTTCAGGTCATCTTCACAGGAATCGGCTAAGTCTACCTCATCTGACGAGCTCTTCGATCTCATCCTGAAGTTGGATGTATTTTCTTTGATCTCGAAAGTCATTCCCTGATCTCCATCAACACTTAGGTCTTCGGGGTGTTAAAGAGAGCATAGTTGTAAAATCATCATCGAAGGGAACTTCGACGCTGGGGAGAACCTCGGCGTGCCCTTCCGTCGGTGCTTCCCCACCTCCGAGCTCGAGGGGGAGTTCAGGCTCACCGGTGACTAGAGGGAGTCCGAGAACGTGGTCGAGCTTCAGTCCACTTCTCTTCTTCGGTGGGCCTGCCTGGCCCGTCGATTCGCCGCTTGCCACTGGCTTCTTCATCCTTAGCCTCGAAGGCCTCCTCTGTTCGAGCATAACTTTCGGCCTGAGCTAGCATGTCAGCAAAATCTTTGGGATACTTCTTTTTCAGGAAGAACAGCAAGTCATTCTTCTGAAGGCCACCCTTAAGGGCGGCCATGGCGATCGACTAGTCCAGGTTTCGGACCTTCAATAGTAGTATTGAACCGAATGACATAAGCCCGGATAAGTTCGCCCTCCTTCTGCCTAATGGCCATTAAGGAATCCGAACCTCGGCGTGGACGTCGACTACTGATGAAGTGGGCCGCAAACTGTTGGCTCATCTGATCAAACGATAAGATGATACTCGGCTTAAGCGTCGAGTATCAATTCCTGATGGCTCCCTTAAGGATAGAGGGGAAAGTCCGGCATAAGATGGCGTCTAACGCATCGTGGAGTAACATCATTATCCGAAAAGCTTCTAGGTGGTCGATCGGATCAGTGGTCCCATTGTAACTCTTGAGCTACGGGAGCTTGAAGTTCGGCAGGATCGGCTCCTGCATAATTTTCTACGAAATGGGAGGGTCAATACAAATGTCATTACCACGAAAGAAGGAAGTGTGACGAAGTTCCTCGATTCATCGACTCATTTCTAAGAGCTTTTGATCTAAGAGATCTTCACGATCTTTGATCTCCAAAGTTTTCTGGCAGAATGGGTGCGAGGCTTCCCCGTGGGTCGAGCCATGATCTAAGCAGGGGGTCTCCCTTCTTTGCCCCCCCCTTCCGGGGATCAAAGGTCGGGTAGCCCAAGTCGGCCATTCCTGGACTGAACCACACAGCTTCGAAGAGTTCCACACCGATTGAGCCGATGCGGGGATCTGTTGGTGCATGACTTGCACCGCCTGCGCTGCCTCCATGAGGCCACAAATCTACTGGATGAGCAGGTTGAATTGCTTCGCATCCACCGCAGCCACAGATGGGATCGAGGCCATCCGAGTTGGAGTGGGAGTGGACGGATCAGAATGGAATCGAGCCATGGAGGCCATCGATCGTCGTGTCGAAGCTCTCTTGGGAGGCATTTTTTCTTTAAAAAGGAACTCTAGAGGGGAAGAAGAGAGATCTTCGGAGAGGGAAGAGAGAAATCATCATCGAGCACTCTTTTAAGAATAAGAAAACCTTGAAGGTTCGGCGGGCCCTCCTTCTAGCACCAATCTATTGACATAGAAATTGGTCGTTGCCAGGATCAGCTAGAGCGGAGGTGGATGAGGTCACCATCGGGACCTACAAAATAAAGTTTCATCTGGAGCCAGTGGGGGGGTGGCTCCGATAGGACCCTCCGATGATCAAGTCAGCTCTGGCCAACAAGAATGGAGTGCTCGAGAATGAGTTCGACAGAGTTTAGAGAAGGAGAGGAGAGCTTAGAGATTAGAGATCCGAGATTAGCATATCTGGAGGGTCCTTTTTATATAGGTGGAGCTTGATTGATGGTGATGGCTATATCGTCCGATCGTAGGCCAGGACCACATGGAGTTCGGTATGGAGAGAAAGGCGTCGTCAGACAGATAGTGACAGCCATACTGATGGGTCGTGGACCATATGGGACTGATTATGGAGAGAGTGGTGTCACTAGTAGTGGTAGCCATGTCGTCCAGTTGCGGGCTGCACGGGTCTTGTTATGGAGGAAGAGGTGCCGCCAGATAGATAGTGGCCACCATACCACCGAGGTCCGACAGTCATAGCTCGAGGAAGCAGGCGTTGGTCAGTGGACTCGGGCATGTACCAATTTCAGAGGAGTTCGGACTCTTAGAGGAGTTCGACTAAAGGGGTGCGGGAGGAGTCCGACTCTCGTTGGCATTTGGCTGGAGGAGTGCGGCTAAAGCTTGGTCACTGGGGAGTTTGGAAGGAGCTCGATCGATCGAAGGGAATGTCTGGGAGGAGTCCGGCTCCTGAAGAAGTCCGATCGAAGGAGATGTCTGGAGGGAGTTTGGCTCTTACAGGCGCCTGGCGGAGAGAGTTCGACTCTCGTGGGAGTCCGACTAAAGCTTGACCGCTAGGAGTCTGACTGAAGCTCGACCGCTGGAAGTTCGACCGACTGAGGAGTCGGAAGGAGCTCGACCGCTAAGCAGTTCGACCGGCTGAAGGGGTGCGAAGGAGCTCGATCGCTGGGAGTCCGAAGGGGCTCGACCGTCGAGGAGTTCGACTAAGGCCCATTCTTCGGAGCTCTTCCGTGGCTATCGGTTTCGTTAGGCTGCACATCGAACTGGACTTCGGCAGGAGCCGGATTTATCCCCAATAATTGACATAGGATAAAATTTGTAAAATAATTTGGGGATCATATAAGTTTCACTAGTATTATATTATATTTTTATAATTACATAATTAGTTACTTATATCGACATAATTTTTTATGTTATATTATAGATGAAATCTAGGTATTTCAATAAAGAAGAGGGTGCAACCAATGAGTTGTACAATTTAGCATATGGCCCTGATCGAAGAGTTAACTACTATACATCCTGTATTGTTGGAGAAATGAGATTTCATACAAGAGAGCTTGAGATACAAAGACGGATCCAAAACGATGGGATTGCTACAATAGGATATGAAGGAGAAGAGAAGATTGAATATCTTGGTGTATTGATAGATATCATAGAATTGGAGTATGGATCCAAATATTCGGTATTATTGTTTTAGTGTGAATGGTGGGATATTAATAATAAGAAGATTGGTATTTATATCGATCCATAGTTTATCAGTATAAATTTTGTACGAACATGGTACTAAAATGAGTCATATATATTAGCAACTCAAGCGAAATAAGTAATATATTTAAAGGATCTAAAATATTGAGGTGATTTGCATGTCGTACAACGAATAATACCTAGAGGCATATATGACATACCAACCCAACTAGAGATGGATGATAATTCAAATCTACATGAAGAGAAAGTAGTTTAAGAGGAAGAACCAACATTGATCAAGCACCTTATAGACGAAGAACTTATGCCAACTCCTTTGAATAGGGCTGATCTACCATCCAATGAAGTTGAAGTTGATTTTATATTTAATCTTGATGATTTGGAGGATGACGATCGGTTCATAAATGACGATAAGATAGAAGATGATACATTAATCGATTATTGTGATTTGGAGGAGGATCTAAAAATCGAGAAGGATATGGATATTGATAAGTAGATCTATATCCTTTGTTGAATCTTTTCTTGTAATAACAGTATGTAATACCATTCTATTCATTAGCATTTATATATTTTTTGCTATTATTATTTATTATTATATTCATTTACATGTTCAGTTAATTATATGCATAGTTTAAGCATTGCAGGTATGGCATCGGGAGCGAGATGATGACGTTTGAGTTTCCAGCCTACCCCTGAGCCTTCCCTCATTTCCACTGCTACACAATTGGAGTCGCTAGAGAACCCTATAGAGGTGGGTTCGAGTGTGCCAGCCCTGATTGGTATTTTCATATTCTTTACATAATAAAATTTAATTTTAATCTACTTAGCTATTAGGTTTATAGATATCTATCATACTAATATTTTATTCATTATTTTTTTAGGCCATTCTTTGTTGGTGGTGAGGCAAGGGCGAGGTGCGTCGAAGAATCTCGCCCTTGAGCATTGGAGATGCGAGCATGAGGGACAGCATCTCCGCATCAAGATATCGTCAGGCTACACCAAGCTTATTAGGAGATGGTGCGAGCCATGGCAGATTGAGCTGGGCATTATTTGACGCAGCTATGCCCCGACGACACTGTTCAATTGGCGTCAGGTTACACAACCTCAAAGGAAGATCTTTTATGGCCACTTATAGGTACAATAATATTTATTTAAATATTTAATTAATACTATATTATTATAATATTTATTATTGATAACTATATTTGAGATTATTTATTTTGAGCACGATCGGATGCGATGAGCTATAGATGATCATTTATGCTCGTATTTCAAGAAGTATCAACATCGCATTCATCGCCATTGGTATGCTATAGTGCATGACCAGGGATGGAGGTAGTGCGGCAGCGACCATATGATAGCATCAATATTGAGGACTAAGCTATCATATGCCGCACGTATGAGGATTCAACATATCAGATAACTTTCTTTTATTTAAAATTTAATAATTAAATTATTTATTTTTAAACTCAGTTACTTACTAACTAATTTGACTGTTAATTATGTAGGATTGATGTGCCAAAAATACCGCAAATTGGGTGAGACAGATAGTCTCGCATTATGGGGATTCGAGGCCATTCACTTGCCATATGGAGCATATGGTAAGTTATTTTTATTTATCATATTTTAAATCTTTAACTATTTAAAAAAATATATATTAATTATTCTTAAATTATAGAGAGATATAGAGAGTGGCGAGCTTCCGGTATGATAGAGCGGATGGTGTAGATGGAGCAGATGATACAGCTGATGAGGCAGTAGCAGATCGGTTCGAGCTCCTTTAAGGCCTGTTCTTCTTTTCTAGATATTGTCGATGCTTAACGGTCGATGGCTTATTTTCTCTTATTATTATCTTTATTTTAGATTTTTTGTATTTGTTTACTAAAAAATATTTTGTATAATAAAATACCTTTTCATATAATGAAGTGATGAAATTTATTATGGATGAAATGATAAAATTTATTTATAAATTTTTTATTTTAATTTTATAAATTATAAATAAAAATATAAAATATATTTATTTATAATTTTTTAAAAAAATTTATGATGTAATTATTTATGATAAAATATCAATCATAAATAATTATTATTTATGATGGAAAATTTATGTCATAAATAACTTTTTATTTATGATAAAAAATTTTCATCGCTAATAAGTTTTATTTGTAATAAAAAATTTTCATTGTTAATAATTCTTATTTATGAAGAAAAATTCATCATAAATAATATTTATTTTTGATGAAAAATTTTCAATATAAATAACTTTTTTATTTATGATGAAAATTATTCATCAAAAAAATATTTATTTATAATAAAAAACTTTATTTTCCATCATAAAAACTTGCATCATAAATAATTTAATGAAAAAAAAATTGATGAAAATATTTCATTATAAAAAACTTTTATTAACGATAAAAATTTGCTTTTCGTTGTTAATTATTATCTATGATCCTTTTTTTTGATGAAAAATTAACGACGAAATTTTTGTCGCTAATAATTATTAGCGATAAAAATTTATTATTTGTAATGAAAATATTGCATCACAAAAAATAGATTTTCTTGTAATGTTGGCTACACTCGGCCTGCCTCCTTAAGCCCCTGGCAGTCTCCCATCTCCAACCTTCCCAAGCCTTCAATCGTAAGCTCCCGGCCTCCTCTCACTTTCCCAAAACCTCAGCCTGCACCCCCCTCTCCCCCACCCTTTGGTCCCCCCTACCACCCCCTCTCTCCCCTAGCCGGTGGCCTCCCCCGACTGCACCCGACCTATCTTCTCGAGCCCTCGATCACCTTCCACATCCATGAGCCCCCGGTCATAAGCTCCCGACCTCCTCTTGTCTCCTCAGAATCCTGACCCACCAGCCCCTCTCTCCCCATGCCCTTTGGTCCCTCTACCACCCCCTCTCTTCCCTGATCGACTGTCTCCCCTCAGCTACACTCGGCCAACCTCCTCGAACCTCAGACCGCCTTCCACCTCTCATCTTCCCATCTTGCCTCCTTGAGCTCCTGTCCAAGTCGCATTCTCGAGCTTCAGTCCCTGCTCATTAGCCTGTGCCGCCTTGTACCTTAATTTCTGTGCGCCAGCCCATGTCTCAGTCCTGTATGATAGCTTGCCTTTTGTTATGAATATTAGCGATGGCTAATACCAACATAAAAAATTAATTTTTTATTTAAATTATATTAATTAAGTATAATTAGATATTAAAAAATTAATTAAGTATTAATTTGTGTGGGACTTAGATCTTAGCATGTAGAGTGCTCAAATCGAGGGAAGGTTCGGGCAGCATTGTAAACACGGGATCGAGACGTATCCTACGCACTTGGATCTTGGTATGTAGCATGCTCAAATCAAGAAAAAGTTTGGACAACATTACAAACATAGGGCTGAGATGTGTCCTACACACTCCAGTCTCGACATGCAAAGTGCTCAAACCGAGGAAAGATTCGAACAGCATTGCAAACATGGAGTCGGGGCGTGCCCTGCATACCAGGCCTCGAGTCCCAACTGGCATGAAAGGCATCCAGCCCTCACATGCCCTGCACGTTCAGACCGATGGTGTTAATTTTTTTAAAAAATAGTTTTTAAATTAATAATATTTAAATTAATTATTTTTAATTTTTGGGACTGGACTCTAGAATGGAATTTATCTGGATGACATTCCAGTGTGCTCGTTCGGCCTACTCGTCTAGCATGCTCTAAGTTCGTATGCACAAGATGCACATCCTGACCGTCCCTATTTGCAATAATGTTCCTTACTTTTGTGATTATGCTTTTGAAATACTGTACTCTTAGTTCAAGGATGGGCTCACTGTACTTGTAAGAAATATATTAATAGAAAAATATTTGACAGGGATAGAATAGTTGCCCATTTATATAGGAGTAGATTTATACCAAACTATAAGCATTGGTACCTGTATGGGGATTGGGACGTGGGAGATAATTGCAAGAGCTTTGAAGGCTCTACTTGTCCAAGACCTTACTGATGTATAAGAGCTTAATGGTGATAGGCTTGAGTAGCATATTTGATTTTTGATCTGGTTATCAATGGATGTCCATGTAATAATATTTTAGATTACAACCGTTATAGTCATGAGGGACTATAGGGTTGCTATGGTTATAGTCATGCTTATCCTCTATAGGGTTGCCACGCCCTAGAGGCTAGGTAATGCTATAACTATAGCAACCCCTATATCCATTACAGTTATGATGGTTGCTACTTGAAAGATTATTACATGGGCTTTCACTGATAACCATATCAAATCAACCAAATGTGCTAATCATATGCTTGAGTCAGCAAATGTATTGGATAAGTAGAGCTTCCCATCCGTGCATATTATTTTCCATATCTCTCTATCAGGTACCAATGCTTGTAGTTCAATGAACCCATCTTTGAGCTAAGAGTGCAGCATTCTTAAATGCATAATCATAGAAGAAAATGACATCATTGCAAATGGGGATGGTTAGGACGTGCATCCCGCGCATGCAAACTTGGAGCTTACCAGATGACTAGGCTGCGTGAGCACATGAATTTTATTTTTAAGTTATTATTTTATTTCTTAAAAAAACTTATTCTTCTAGTTTGCAGCTCAAGGAGGTGGCCGGGAGCTCGAAGAGGCTATGATGACTGCCTATGCGAGATGCATCTAAATGGAGGTGATGCATTATATTCTTGTTATTGTATGGTTAAGCTTGGATGGTCTGTTATATTATAGATAACTGCTTGTAGTTACCACATAGTTAAAGATGCAAAGAAACTTGTAATGCAAGATAAGCTTGGATGGTTTGTTACATCATAGACAACTGCTTGCAGCCACCTCATGGTTAAAGGTGCAAAGAAACTTGTAATGCCTTATTTTTCTATGACAGATTTGAGCCTTCTTCATATTTTTATGTACTGAGATTATCATATACTGCTGGATGAGAATCATACAATGCCTAAATCAGAAAATCAGTAGACCAATACATTATCATGTATTACTAAATGAGAATTATTTTTTTTCTGATACATTGCTGATGCTAACTAACAATCTTTGTTACACATGAGTTAAATTTTGATCATCTTGTTATATTTTGATAGATATTTTATTTGAACCAATTTTTAGATCATCTACTTGCTTTGATTTTTATTTTTATTTTTAAAGATTATATATCATGTCTTCTAGAGGTCGGAGCTACTCTAGCCAAGGATAGAGCTCTCGAGGAGAGAATGATTTTATGGCTGGCTCGCATGGTTCTGCACATCTCACATCGAATAGCAATTAAACTCTAATGCTTAAGATATTATTATTTTATTCTTTACTAACTAATATAATATTTTTTATATTAGATATTTTATGCTCAGGTTTGAATGATAGGGGATCACCAGTGATCCTATAGTCACACGTAGTAGCGACCGACACACAGATACAGAGTTATGGTTAAGGACCCGTCCGACTCACGGCACCTCCAACTCGATCGGAGGATAGATAGTGTTGACTCACTGATTGATTTTAATGATTCTAAAATATTAAGTATAAATAATACTAATCATGTATTTCAAGAATGTATGTAGGTCTTTTCAAGTATTTAAATTAAAAAAATTAATCCAAGAAAAGATCCACACAAAAAATCATCAAGTCAAGAGCTTCAAGAAAATTGAATTGATAAATATCCTTGAAGAAGGGTAAAATTATAATTTTATAAAGTTGAAGAAAATCTATTTTGGAAGTCTTAAGAATAAGCTTAGAAGATTTCTGATCTTTTAGAAGCAGTCCCATAATTTTTAGATGCATAAATTAGAAGAAAATCAAATTTTAGCAAAAGGATCAACCCAAGGGATGACCCCTAGGTCATCCTCTTTCGAAATGGGCTGCTCAGCATACTTGGCATGCAAACTAGGCTGATCCAGTTAGAGACTGAGCTGACCTAGTCTTAGTGAAAGCAAAAAAATTGAGCCAATCTAGTGATCATAATGGTTAGTTTTTGCAGCATTTTGTAACAGCTAGTTTTTCACTCCAATGACTATTTCAGCCCTTCTAATGGTCAAAACTCCTTCTCCAGCCATCACAAAGAGTATAAAAGGCTAGAAAAATATTTAAAAAAAAATATTAAGTGGATTGAAAGTAGATATCATTAAAATAGTGAGGTTCATTGAATATTAAAAGAAAAGGAGAAAAAATAGAGGACCTTGTGCATCAAATTCAGAGAGCTTCAAAGTATGATCATCTTCATTCATTCAAGCTTCTTCTCAATCTTCAAAAGAGAGAATACTAAGTTTCAAAAGCCATCTTTCAGCCTCTTCATTGAGCTTCAAAAGAGTTTCTTTTTATTTTTTGTTCTTGTGCTGAATTTTTATATTTGTATCTTTATTTCTTTACAAGTTTCTTTAGGGGAAAGAAACTTGAGGTGTAGGTTCATCCAAGCTAAAAATTGGATGATGTAAAGATTATGGTTGGTGCTCCTAGGTTAAAACTAACTGGGTTGATAGTGAATTTGGAAAACTATCGATGTAGAATTATGGTTGGTAAGCCCGATAAAACTAACTGGGTTTGTTTGTAATTTTGGATCAAAACAAACGTACTATAAAATTTTCAAGGAGAGCTTAGGAAGTAGACATAGGTGTGGGGTTGCATCGAACCACTATAAAATTCTTATGTATTTGATTGTGCTTTTGCTTTATTTGCTTTATATATTTGCATTAATTAGTTACTTTTAATTCTACTGCTACATATTGCTCATTCACCATAAAGCATTCAAGTTTCTTTTAATTAGAAGCATATATTAGCATTAGAGTTTAAATTGATCAAACTTTTTAGAAACCCAATTCAACCCCCTCCCTCTTGGATAGCCATACCTGGGCAACAAGTGGTATTAGAGCAGGTACAATAATATTTATTTGTTGACCTAGCGGTCAAAAGGCAAAAGATCTTAGCAACCTAAAATGGAAGCTCTATTTAATGAAGGCCATTCTATTGATCAACCCCCATTATTTGATGGCTCAAATTATACTTATTGAAAAGCTAGGATAAAAATATTCATACAAGCACATGACTATAACTTATGAAATATTATTATCAACAGCCCACACACACAATGCATTGATTGTTGATAAAGAAACAATCCAACTAAATGCTAAAGCCATGAATATACTTTATTGCTCTTTGAATTTAAATATATTTAATACAATTTCTTCATGTATTTTAGTGAATCAAGTATGGAAGAAATTAAAAATAATTTATGGAAGAGCAAATCAAGAAGAAGAACCAAGCTTCTAAGAAGTTAAGGAAGCTCACCACAATCTATGCCTTATGGCTCATAAGGATGGAAAGAAAAAGAAGAAGAAAAGACAAAGGAAAAAGAAAGTTTTGATTAAGGAAGAGCAAGGCATAGAAAAAAAATGAGGAAGAGGAAGAAGGTATCGTCAATCATTGCCTCATGACTAATGCAAATGAGGTAAATTCTAAAAATTCTTTCAATTTTATATTTGATGAATTATATGAAGCCTTTAATGAATTAATAATGATTTTAGAAAATTAAGACTGAAAAATAAAGAATTCAAAAAGTCAAATCTTCTCTTAGCTAATGAAAAGAGTAAATTATTAATTAAAAAAAAAGATATTTTGAAAGAAAATAATGCTTTAGCTAAAGAAAAGGAAGAACTTCTCAAATTCAAAAAATCTTTAGTTAAAAAAAAGAATAAACTCTTAATTAAAAAAGATGATTTTATGAAAGAAAAGAATTCATTTGCTAAAGAAAAAGAAAATCATTCAAATTCTAAAAAATCTCTTATAGAAGAGAACTCAAAACTAAGAAAAAAGATTGAAAGATTGAAGCCTATGCTTAACAAATTTATAATTGGCTCTCAAAAGCTTCAATCTATTTTGATCAATCAAAAAGCTATTTTTGATAAAGTTAAAATTGATTATAATTCATTAAAAAAATAAAAATTTATAAATAACATGTTTAGCAGGGCTTATTCTGAAAATCATTCTATAGTTTGCTTTAAATACAACAAAGTAGGTCATAAAATTTCTGAATGTAATATTAAGAAAATTGATCATACTTTAGTTAAATAAATTTGGATTCCAAAAGAAATCATGTGTTCTAACCTCAATGGACTCAAGATGACTTGGATACCAAAATCTAGAAAGTAATTTTTGCAAGTACACCAAGGATCCAATGAAATAAAAAGAGAAAAATATTTTGATGAATGCCTTGAAAATGAAATTAGATGGATGATGATGTTTTGGTAAAATCTAAACTTCTCTCACATCATACCATCATTCTTTAGTAAATATATTTTAATTATTAATTAGCATAATTATTGAGTATATTTGATTGACTTTGATGATTTATTATTACTTATAATAATCATACTCTATGAATTGAAAGTTTGAATGATTTGTTTCATGTTTTGGTAAGTATGATTGATTTTGATGCTTGCAATGATTTGAATATTTTAATTTTTTAAGTTAATGTGCTCTCCTGTATATATCATGCTATAGATGAAATAGTTTATTTTAAAATTTAGCATAATATTTTAAGTCTTCCCATATCAATTTTATAATTAATGAATTTAAATTAAAAGTTGCTTATTGGATATGAATGTTTAAATTGCTAAACCAACAAGAGAAACTAATTTTTGACATTCCCCCATAAAATGCTTAGATATTGAGATTCTTCTAAAAAGTGCATAACTTAAGTACTTAAAAATAAGACATTTAATTAATATAAGATTAAGTACTTGAAGTATTAATTTGAATTGTATCTTAGGTTAACCCCTAAGGATTTCAAAATGCCTTAGTTGAATTGAACACATAAAGCCTTCATCTAGTTTCTTCTTGATTTGATCTTATCCTATTTTATTATTGAAATCTTCCAATTGATTAATTTTTAATTTTTTAAATTAATTTGAATATCTTTCTTGATTATTGATTTGATTGCCTTTTCCTATCTTAAAAGAGAATTTTTTTTATGAATATTCATACTTTGTTCTAATTGAATGATTTTGAAAATTGAATTTTAGAAATAGTTGTCTTGAATCCTTTGAAGTTGATATCAAGCTAGATATTTCAAGAAAGTTATCATTTATTATTAAAGCTAAACTTTTAAAGAGAATTTTAGTTTAAAGTAATTGGTATCAAATAGCATACTATTTATCATGTATTTGATTGATTATCTTTCGACAAAAAGAAAAAAATATCTTTGTTTCAAATCTAATTTTGCATAGCTATATATTTGATATAATATCATTTAAAATAAATTAAAAAATATACATCTTTTCAATATCTATAATTGTTTGATATTTCTTAAGAAAAGGAAGAGAAAGTTTCATGCAGAAATTTAAAAATTTAGAACTTTTTCAAATCATTATCCTATACAAGAAAGAAGGAACAAGCTTCAAAATAATCCTTGAATTTCTAAAGTAAGAAAGAATTTTAATTATATAGAAAATTAAGAGATTGGGCTAAGAAATTTTATGTTCTTTTGATCTATTTGAACTCAATTCAAGAATTCTTTGAAAACATAATGTTTAGGATTAAAAATTTAGACTCAGAAGTTTGAAGTATCAATATTATATTGGATGATATAAGATTAGCTCGAACATTAAGAATATTTATTAATGGGCTAAAAATTTATCTGCCTCATGAATTTGCCCACATACCTTGGATCGGCAAGAGAATTTTATGGTTGCATAAAAATGAGACTTGAAGGTCTAATTTTTAAAGTAAAAGAATTGCAGATTGAGATGAATGTTGATAATATTGGATGCATGCTAGGAGTACCTTGGATTGTCTCAAGTAGTGATATATTTAAATATTATGTTAGTTTAAGATAATATCGAGGGCATTAAGGATATCAATGCCAATCAGCTGAGTGTAGAAATGGGACTACTATGACTAATAGGATCTTCTTCATATTAGTTGTGCATCATATTCTCCAGAAGATTCCACCTTGCATACCTACACTCATGCTATAATAGATGTCAGGATTGAAGATCCAGTAGTTTAAACAAAAGTAGCTCTACCTCTATAGATCAATCATTCAGAGAGCTCAGATTGATTATTTGGTATATTGGATAAGAAAATATATTTATTGATAGGAATTTCATCAGAATCATTCTTTTTATTTGTGCAAAAATTCAAAAGTTTACTTCACAGACACAACAGATAAGATGAGATATGATGGAGGCACAATCATCGAACAAAAAGGAGTTAATATGATTGATTCAAGTTATTACTTTAGCGAGGGAGTATATACATGACTAAGATCAATTATTTGGAGATACTAGACTACCCTCTCTATTTAGTCAACTTGAACTTTCTTCTTAAGGATATATCGACCTACTCTTCTTAGGATGCTAGGATTTATTTTCTTAGAACTTTAGTACTCCCTAATGATCCATTTTTGTAAGTTATAGATGTCATACATTTTAATCATCTTGATGTTTGTCATTCTTGTAAACATCCTTTTGAAAATATCCTTTATGAAATCAATGAATATCAAACTCTAATGTTCAGCATCAATTCTATTTCTGCCTTTAATTAATTTGATCATTTGTTATATTTATTTATATACATATCATGATCGTTTGTTGACAACTTAAAAAGAAAATTTTAAAACAACTCAATTTATGGCATTGGCTATAAAACACAGGGAGAGAAATTATTAAAGAAGAAATGATTAATTATTTTTTAAAAAAAAATTGAAGTTAAAAATATCTTTCAAATTTAGAAAATCTAAATTTAGTAGTTAAATTCATATTTAATATGCTTGATTTGAAAAATAAGGGAGTGATATTATCTAGCTTTGATTGAAAATTCTAATTACCTTATTTTAAGCCTTAATATGATGATTTCATTTAATCTATATGCTTTTGATTTGATTATCAAATCATTTTTGAAAACTATTTGGAGTGAAAAGAAGTTTGAGATATATTCTTACTCCAAACAAATTAATTTTGATATATTCTTATAATTTTGAATATAATACTTAACTATCAAAACTTTCATAATTTCTATCAAACACTACATCATTATCTTACACTTCAATGCTTTATCTTTTAGCAAAAATAAAAGAATGTCTTTATCTCAAATCTAATTTTGCAAAGCTATATTCTTGATGTTACATCATTTGAGATAAATCCAAAAAGTTTATATCTTATCTAAACTTAATTGCCTGGTATTTCATAAAAAAAAAGGGGATGAAATGATCTTTCAAAGAATAACAGAAGATCTATTTATAATTTACCTTGAATGATTTGTTGATATTAATTCAAAATGATTTATCATAGTTTAAAATTTTCAAAATGGTTTGAATTTTAGATCAAGTTGTTTTTTGATTTTATTTTCAAAGCTATTAAAATAAAAGAAGAATTTTTTTGGATATCAAGAAGATTCTTCTTAAGAAATTTCTCACACTTGATATCAATAGTCTCATTCTTGTCCTAAACTTTATTATATTTTTTTGACAAAAGAGAAGAATATTTTAAATAGAATATCTCTCTATGATTTATTTTGGATTATTTGTTGATATCAATTTAAATTAACTTATCAAGATAATTTGATCTGAATTTAAATTGATTCATCTTTTTTGATTAAAAACTTCAACGATTGATATCAGATAGATCATTATCGTCTTGTATTCTATTGCTTTATCTTTAATAAAAAAAAATATATATTCTTGCATATAATCTGATTTGCATGAATATATTCTTAATATTATACCTTGAGATAAATTATAAGATTGATATATTTATGCTTCAAATTGATTGATACTACTTAAGAAGAGAAAGAGATATTTTTTGAAAAATTAAACAAATCTCTAAATGATATATCCATTTAGGATTAGACAGCTTATAATATGTCTTATATTTTATTGATTTATCTTTTGGCAAAAGAATAGTTGCTTTATTTCAAATATGAATTTTCATGCCTATATTCTTGCTATTATAATATTTAAGATAAATTCTTGTGATACATTTTTGAATGATTTACTTTAATATCAAAATGAAGAGAAGTATTTTCAAGATTATATTATTCAAATTTTTGAAGCCTAAAGTTCTTATTAATTAAAATTGAAAAGTACATCTACATCGCATACTTTTGAATTTTAATGGATTGTTATCATTATAAATATCTTTTGAAGCAAATAAAAAATAATTTTTTAAAAAAAATTAGTTTCTACATGAGTGAATGTTATGTTTATTTAAATTAAATGCATAATTTAATACTTAATTCACTTAATTGATACTTGCTCTCTTAAAATTTTATTTAATTTAAAAATAGCTTTGTTTGCAAAAGTAAGGAGAGAAAATACCAAAGATAAAATGATTACTAACTTGGTATCTATAAAATTTAAAAATCTAAGCTAAAAAGATAAATTTATATTAATTAAAGATTAATGTGGTATCAATTAAATGTGCTTAACTTGAAAGAAAAAGGAGAAGTAACAAAAATTATAAAGCTTATACATGCAAATTTTGAAAAAAAAAAAGAAAAATGAGAGATAATACTAAAGAATGAATATATATATATATATATATATATATATATATATATATATATATATATATATATATATATATATATCAATTTGATAATCTAAATTTAAAATATATTTATTTTAAAATAAAGAGGGAGAGAAAGTTAAAAAATAAATCAATCCAGCTATTAGTATGAAAAGTAGGAGGAGAGATATTTTCTAATTTGATTTGATTAAAAATATTAGTGAATTTATGATCTTAAATTCTTAATCAATTATCTTATTTTGAGCTTTATTGTATTGATTTTAAATTTTAAATCAAATGCTTTATAGTCTTTTCAATTTGTGCTTTTATGTGTTTATTCAATTTGATTTACTTGATTTAAAGTACTATAAATTTAACGTAGTATCAAGCAAATAAATTATTCTTCAATAATTAAAAATGGCTTAAAGTGGTATCATTAATATGCTGGTTTCATATTTTAATTTGCATGATTATTCTTGATAATTGATTGAAGCTTAGTTGAATTTGAAACATAAATCTGAATATGAACTAGATTTTTAATGTGCCTTATGAAATTCTTATAAAATTATTTTAATTTCTACTCAAGAGCTGAATTTGAAATAGTACGACTCATTTGCTTTGATACTATTATTGATTTACTCGATACATTCTCGATACATGTCTTTTCTAAATTTAAATGATGGATTTTCATTAAGAAAAGGAACGAATAAATATTGATGTGCATATTATGCTTGAATTCATGGTCAAATCTTATAAAAAGCTCTATTCCCCTTAAAGGTTAAAAGTATATCTTTGAAAATCTGATTAAAAAATCATATTCATTCAAAAAAAAGAAGGAGAGTCTTTAATTTTTAAATTTAAGCTAATTTTTGAAAAGAAAGAAATAATCATTCAAAAGAAGAGATGATTAATTTGATTTGACTTTCTGAATTTGATACATCTCTCAATTTAATGCCTTAATATTGATTTTGATGATTTTTCTTATTCTTTATGAGCCTTTTTGATGTTGTCAAAAAGGGAGAGAGGTATATTGAGTATATGCTTAAAGAATTAATACTTAAAAAACTCAATGAATTTCTTGCTTGTAACCTTAATACTTATTGATTTAAATTAAAATATTATTTTGATATGAGTATATAAATTATGCAAAATATTATTTAGAATTTTTATAAAGTATGCATTTATATTTGTGTATATTCTTACTTCATATTTTATACTAGCCAATTAGTTGAAACACATTAATTTTATTTTTGTGCATATACTCAAAGTTTTGTCATCATCAAAAAAAGGAAGATTGTTGACTCACTGATTGATTTTGATGATTTTAAAATATTGAGTATAAATAATAGAAATCATGTATTTTAGAAATATATGTAGATCTTTTTAGGTATTCAAATTAAAAAAAATTAATCTAAAAAAAAGATCCACACAAAAATTACCAAGTCAAGAGTTTCAAGAAAATTGAATTGATAAACATCCTTAAAGAAGGATAAAATCATAATTTTATAAAGTTAGAGCCAAACTATTTTGGAAGCCTCAAGAACAAGCTTAGAAGATTTTTGATCTTTTGGAAGCAGTCCTATAATTTTTTGATGCATAAATTAGAAGAAAATCAAATTTTAGCAAAAGGGTCAATCCAAGGGATAACCCTTAGGTCATCCTCTTTCCAAATGGACTGCTCGGCATGCTTGGCACACAAACTGAGCCAACTTAATCTGAGACTGAGCCAACCTAGTCTCAGTGGAAGCAAAAGATAGAAAGTATAGAAAGCTAATTTTTTTAAGAACTAGGAGACTGAGCTGATCCAGCTATAAACTGAGTCGATCTAATCAAAAACTGAGCTGACCCAGTGATCGTAATGGCTAGTTTTTGTAGCCTTTTATAATGGCTAGTTTTTCACTCTAACGACTATTTCAACCCTTCCAACGGTCAAAACTCCTCCAGCCATCACAAAGAGTATAAAAGGTTAGAAAAATATTTGGAAAAGAAAATTAAGTGGATTGAAAGTAGATATCATTAAAATAGTAAGGTTCATTGAATATCAAAAGAAAAAAAGAGAAAAGAAAGGATCTTGTGCATCAAATTCAGAGAGCTTCAAAGTGTGATCATCCTCATTCATTCAAGCTTCCTCTCAATCTTCAAAGGAGAGAATACTAAGCTTCAAGAGCCATCTTTCAGTCTCTCCATCGAGCTTCAAAAGAGTTTCTTTTTGTTTTTTGTTCTTGTGCTGAATTTTTATATTTGTATCTTTACAAATTTCTTTGGGGAAAAGAAACTTAGGATGTAGGTTGGTCCAAGCCAAAAATTGGATGGTGTAAAGGTTGTGGTTGGTGCTCCTAGGTTAAAACCAAGTGGATTGATAGTGAACTCAAAAAACTATCGATGTAAGATTGTGGTTGGTGAGCTCGGCAAAATCAACTAAATTTGTTTGTGATCTTGGGTCAAAATAAATGCACTGTAATATAAGATTATAGTGAAATTCTCAAGGAGAGCTTGGGAAGTAGATGTAGATGCGGGGTTGCACTGAACCATTATAAAATCTTTGTGTATTTGATGGTGCTTTTATTTTATTTGCTTTACATATTTGCATTAATTAGATGCTTTTAATTCTATTGCTACACATTGCTCATTCACCATAAAGTATTCAAGTTTCTTTTAATTAGAAGTACATATTAGCATTAGAGTTTAAATTGGCCAAACTTTTTAGAAACCCAATTCATCCCCCCTCCTCTTAGGTAGCCATACCTAGGTAATAGATAGCTCATCCACATTCAGTGCCACTCATAAGTACTATAACTTCAATTAATATGTTTAGAATTTAGCCATTCTAGAATTAACATTTATTTTTTAAAATTAATTTTGTAGCACGTTTAGAGAGTTTGGAGTATCTCGTGTGGTTATTGGCATCATTCGATGCTTGATGCTAGGGCAAGTGAACGAGTTTTTTAGTTGGCTGTCTAGAGCTTGTGATGCAGTCTGAAAGATATTTTTGGTAAGTCAAAACTAGTTTATTTTTTAAAATTTTAAAATATTAATATTTTAATTATATATAAATACATGCTTGTTTCTATCTTGTAGGAGTACTACCGATTTGAGACTCTTCAGGATGAGGAGATTGGTTATCAGACCTTCGAGGAGGTGGCCACACGGAGGGTCCAAGATGACCTCTATAGCCTCAAACAGTTCGCCACTAGTACTTCGATTTTCAATCATCATCGGACTGGAGGTTCTTCACGGATCACTAGATGCGGACAGATATATGGTAGGCCTCTATGACCAGTGGAGCAGTGAGGAGTACTCCGATAGGCGGTAGAGGGCCTGATAGAATTGGACTGTCCTGTAGGATCCGATCAGGCACATGGGCGGTTTGATCGAAACAAATATTGTGGTTGATAGATTGGTAAGAAATTAATACTAAAACTCTTCACTGGAACTATAAAAATTTTTATATGCATATTTTAATTAATTTAATTTTATTATTTACTTATTGTAAATACGATAATTGGATCATTCACCAAACCAGCTGTAGTTGTGGTAGGCTATACACCAGTTTAGAAGGACCGGTGACTATTTAGATTCTACGTTGCGATAAATTGCAGTAAGAACTTCAAACTTTATTTACTAATTAAATTACTATAGGATCTAATTTTTATATTAAAATTAATATATTTTTGAGCTATGCAGATACGTTATACGACGTATGTTACTGAGAGGTACGGTAATGACCCACCTTCTTAGCCCTTCTTGACCTTGAGGGATGGCTCAATACCATCGGAGGGGTGAGTAGGACTCGGATCATAGGATTAGGCCATAGCTTCGACCCTCCACCACCACGATATCCTTCGACGTCCTCACAGGCCTCAACGTTTCAGACTTGGAGCAATGCACATATAGAGGAAGTCGTGCGAGGCTTCTAAGCTAGTAACCTTAGAGCCTCCTAGATGCCATCTACGATATGATCGTGGAGCTTCTTCGAAATTCGCAGCTACATGATCAACTGGGCTTGTCATCCTAGCCATCACATCAGGTAATTATATTATTAAATTCTTTTATTTATTCTAAGTTTTCATATTTAGAAGCTTCGTATATTTAATTTGAGTCCGAAAAGGGGATATAAGAGCTAAAAATTCAATCTAACTATTTAATCGATAGGCTGGGGGTGTCTATAGCTTCATATCATCCAACAGAATGTGTAGGAATAATCTATTCGAGAATTAAATGAGTATATCGAAAGATATACCTTCATATCGAAACTTATCAATATTATTTTATTTTTTTATTATAGGATACTGAGATATCTAGCTCTCATTAATCAGCTACTGGAGATAGGAGGAGGAGGTAGAGGAGGAGGATCGGATCTATTTTTTTATGTATTATATTTTTTTGATATTACTTATAAAAAATATATATTTTATATTTTTAATATAATATAATTAATTTTTAATTTTTGATTATCATATTATCTTTGAATTTTAATTATAATAGGTATTAATAACCATAATTCATTATGCTTAATTAAAATAAATTTAAAAAAATATTATTATTAATTTTTTGAAAAAAATTAACTATTAGAGTCAGTATTAGCAACGGTAATTATTATCCTAATAACTATTAGCGACGGCATTAGAAACCAAATTACCATCGCTAATATTTTTTAAGATAATTTTTTTTATTTTATTTAAAAATTAGAGATGGTACTAGTGATGATATTTTTGGTCACTAATAATTATTAGAGATGGTATTAGCCACGAACCACCATCGTTAATATTTTTATTTTTAAAAAAATAATTTAAGTATTAAAAAATAATTAGCGATAGAATTATTTCATCTCGAAAGCTGTCGCTAATAATTTTATTAGCGACGGCTATGATTGCCATCGCTAATAATGATAATTAGTGATGCGAATTTTTTAGATTAGCTTTTATGATGGTATTAGCGATGGCGGCATTATTAGTGATAACAGAAGAACTATTAGCGATGGTATTTAGCCATTGTTAATAGTATAGCTTCTTGTAGTGGACCGAATAAGAGGCCAGTATCTCCTATAAAGGAGGGGGGAACTATCAAGTCCTAGAGCTTTGTCCTCGGTCATACTCCAGAGCACTCTCCACACCTCCTCCTCAGACACAGCTTCAATCAGATCCTTGTTCTCCTACTCCATGATCATCCCACTTGGGGGGTGGTGGTAGTCCAGTCCTCTCCTAGTAGTATCATCCATCAGGATCTGAAGAAACTACACAATCTCTTATTTGATTTTCTTGTCACCAGTCTGCACTGCCCTATAGTATCCCTGATCATCCTAATCTAATTCTTATGTCACCGGATGATGGTGGACTAATAGAAGAACCTCGAGTTCCAATCCCCCTCTTTAATCCATTGCATCCTGGACTTCTGCCTCTAGAGAGTCTTCTGCTGCCACAAAAGGGAGTAATGTATTGACAGATTGGGACTCCACAGTATAAAACCCCAGTTGGCTAGGAAACAACGATGAGCACAGCCAAATTAGGCCCTGACAATCTGGTCTCCATAAAAACATAAAGCTCTGGGTTATACTGTTGCATGAGTCTTCTAAAGATTGAGTAGAAGGATAGCTTCCCCGCCTATTGTACATTCCAGATAATCATCTTCATGGGCACTTATGATGGAAGACAGGCAAGCCCTAGGTAGACCCCTCCAGAGCGGTAGCAATATCAACATCCCTATCATAATCATCACTTCGACCTGTTTGACCACCCACAGCCTGTAAGGCCATTTTAAGCTAGCCCACCATCTCATCATGGCCCAAATGGGTTCCCTCCATCAAAGCCTTTGCTTCACCCCTACCTTGCTCCCGCCCATCGATTTTGCAGCTACCGAGGGAACAGTGATGGCCTAAGGTGGCTCTAGCTTCCCAGCCTCGTCACCCTATGAACAACCCCCATTGTCCTCCATCCGCTGGCTTGCTGAAGAATCCCCTTCCATGCATGATGGTGGAGGATGGCTGGTCATTGGCCCGGTCTCCATCCCAAGGCTTCTGGCGATGCTGTCTTTGGTCCACGTGGGCTGATAGTGGTGATAGCTAGACCAACCATTGTTTGACATAAGCAGCTCGAGCCCCAAAGAGGACAATGGCCTAGAGGTTGTGCCCTCCCCCACTAAATTCAGCTTTCCAATTTTTGGCCCACCACTCGGGTTCACCTCCAGGCCCTTCCCCAGGCCCAAGTCACCATCTTGGGCTGAGGCCTTGTTGGTGGCTCGGGTGGGACTCCTGGCCCATTTCAAGGAGAGCCCAACCACCTCCAATATATACTGGTCTTTTGGGATTGGGCTCTCCTCCTAGCCCACTTCTATGATATCCTGACCCGGGTCCAACTCAGCTAGCACCTGGAACCTAGGTCCGGGCTCACCCACATCAACTCTATTGGCTCCCAACTTGCTCCTTGCTTTCCCAGCAAACACCATTTGGTGACCTTTATCGGTTTATGCCAACGATTAGAGTTCGGTGATGATCCAACCAAGCTCACTCTCAACCATGGCGAGTTGGGACGGGATGGAGAGGAGCTTGGGATCGAGGAATTTGGGACTCGTTCACCTCCTTGGGCTTCATCGGAACCCTAGCTAGCCAAGGATGCCATATCCAGGAGGTTGCCACCACAACCCCATTCATGGTCGAGTGATAGTGGTCGGCTCCTCACTCGCTGCCTCTCCCCCCTCCACTACCATGGGGGAACAAAAAAATTCTTCACCTATAATGATCTCGCCAACCTCTCCTCCTCCGGTGGAAAAGTAGTAGTCATCATCAGCATGGCCTAACCGACCACACCAATACCAAATGGCCGGCAAATTCTTGTAGATAAATAGTCGGCACATTATTGTAGACAAACGACTACTAGAAGATCCCCTTGTGGCCTTGGATCGAGATCCCCAGCTTCAAGGGTTCCAACGAGTCAAGCTTGACATGGAGTCTCGCCAATCTAGACTTTCGATAATGTTCCATAAATTCATCCATCGCCATCAGTCTTCCAGCCTTCACCGCAATCCCCATCAACATTTTAGGCTACCAGTACTCCATTTTCAGTCTAGGTAATCGAACCTAGATCATCATTCTCTAGATAACGTTCATCCTTGAGATGAAGTCGAGCACCTATGACTCTACTGCTAGTTTATTTTGGCCGACGATGAACCATGGCCCACCTTGAAGAACTCCATCGCACTATGCCATCGATTGGAATCGGATGAGATAGTGGTTCTCAACCAAAATAAAAGCCTCCAGATCATATAGTAGTTTCCCCCGATCCTTGAATTCATTCATGATCCACTCCAAAGGCACCCGCCGGCCAAGGCTTCGAACCAAGATGGAGACATTCTTTTGTTATTTTCGAGACTCTACTATTTTTTCTTTTAAGAACTCAAGAACTTTTATAAAATATCTTTAAAGTTGTTCCATCTCTTTCAGCATAATCTTATACTCCATCCAATGAGACTGCCTTGATGGTCTTTACACAGCGTGAGCCCAAGTCCTGTCTTTCTCGTCCGGCTCCAGCAAGAATTGGCCACCCTTTCTTCGATCTTTCCCCTTATCAGTCATTGATTCCCCAAAACAAACCACCCAATTACTGTTCGGCCAAAAATCCAAAAAAATATGCGGTTTTGAATAAAATCGTACAATCGCATCCAGGTGGACGTTACTTTGATCCTGTATTTTTTTCTTTATTGCAGAATGCTGCAAGCGAACAAATGGAAATGACAGCCGTTATTGTCACTCGGAAGGTCCAATCCAGCGGAGAAAAAATGGATGCAATAACTGCTGTGAAAATTAAGTTCCTGTTTTGCATCACCTTTGGTTTTAAATTTTAATGAAAAGAAAAATAATTTATTTTAAGACCGAAATTCAAAACTTGTTTGCTAGTTATTTGTATTGCAGCGGTGACCGGTGGTGTACGTACGCCGGAGGGGGTGGCGGTAGCGTGGATGATTTTTATTTTCTTTTTAAAAATTAAAAACTAATTCTAAGAACATTTTTATAAAATATTAAATTATTTTTCAAAAATCAAAAATATTATGGATAATCAAATGAGTTTTCGGCATCAATTTTTCATATTTTCAGAAACAAAAATCAAAAACTAGAAATTGACAATAATGCTCAACGGGTACAAAATTCTGCTCTTCACAATATTTTGGCATTATTTTATATTTGTGTAGTTCTTATTATTGTGATGGCTTTCAGACTTTTTATATCATCTTCTGAAATAATATGCTTTCATGCACGATCAAGATAAGCGGCAGCGTCATTTTTGATGCATCTGAAATATGGTGTCAATTTCTCAAAACCAAAAGATCCATCTATGACCATATAAGAAGTGCCTCCGGAAAATTGTGGCAGCGATGGCCCCTTGGGTTGTTAATTCGATGGAATCTCAATTGCTTGAATTCTTACGTTTAAATTTTTTTTATTGTAATTAACTGTCCAAGATAAGACTAAACTGTTTACCGGTATTTAAGATCATAGGCCATATCCACGCATTTCTGCAGCAGTTTTTTTGTAGAATTCATATATGTAGCTTTAAAATGGTTTAGTGGTATTGGGGGAAATCTTGGATAGGCCGATGATATGTAAAAGCTCAGGACCCGGGGCGACCAAGCATGGCAGGCCCTTTGTCCGAAATCCTTACCAACTCGTGATCGATCATAGTTTTTCCCAAGCTAGATTTCAACTACCACCCAGTTAGTGTTACACACCCTAAGCAGATAAGGCATGTCGACTATTGCTTGATGACTCTTGTGCGTAATAGTCGATAGTTCATGCTTGGCCGATTGACTGAATAGAACTTCGCTCCTAACGATGACACAAGGCGATCGCCTCTTAGTCGTCATCAACCAATCATATCTCGATGACATCCGATTGGCACATTAAACCAAAACTTAAACATCTGTCAAATGACAGCTGTCGCAAAGTTATTAAGACAATCATAACCGCCATGTCCCAAGAATTTCGAATGATAATCTCATCAACCTATGTAAACCTTGTCCTGATTAAGCGAGATCGTGCTAACCAACTTACCAATTGGAGCTTTGGTCTTCCATCCATAAGATAGCAAAAGAGGACCCCCAAAAGGTATGACATTATTCTAACTCTCACACTCCTCCATCTGTTAAATGCGATTCTGATTTGAGCATCAGAGGGTCCTTACTGGAATAACTTTCGGTTCGGACTTTTGTGTAGGTTTCATCCCCAGGAGTCTCACCCAGCCCGTCCACTCCAGCATCGATCCTAGCATCGAGTGGATACTCGCACCAATAGATTATAGGAAGGACTTGAACCTTATTTGTGGGAGCGCAGATCGAGAATGACAAGCACCATGGCATCCAAAAAAGTTTCATCCCACCGCACCAATGCCACTGCTTCTCATCCATAGGGAAGCTAGGCTAATAATCGGGGGGAGCTATTGGTGGCAAAAGCTCCCCCACCTTCTCAATCGGCATTCATTATGGTAGAATAGTTTAACCTACTCTTCTAGCAATCGATAGCTCCCCCCACCTTTTCAGTTGGTGTTGGTTATAGTAGAACAATTTAACCTACTCTTCCAGCAGGTTTAGACCTTGACAGTGGCTATCTGGCATTCTAGGACGACCTCGTACCCCTGCAAGTGGTGCCATAGCCTAATCAAACTGCTCCTGCATCTCACTCAGTAGCACCACAATCGAATTTGGCTTTGCAACCACCACTGCTAGAGCAGCCACAAGCCCCTTCATAGAGTTCGGAGAGGAGATAGACCTGCCAAAGTTGCCCCAAAACTCTAGAGCCCAGGAGGCGACAATCTCGGACTCCCCGATTAGGGCATGGTTCAACCTCTAGCCAGTGATCTCTCTAGCATTTTGAAGCCTGCATCACCCGAGACCCAGCGCTCGAGCGGTGACTATGAAAAATCGATCAGCAGATTGATGCGATTTGCAATACTTCTTCAATACCCTATGATGGGTTCAACAGCGACCCACCTTTCAACTCCGAAATCATATAGGAGCTGCTTCCTAAACACTTTAAGGCTCCACAGTTAGAGACTTATGATGGGATGATCGATCCTATCGACCATCTTGAGATTTTTAAGTCAACGATGCTCTTCCATGGAGCTATCGATGCCATCCATTGTCAGGCCCTCTCTTCAACTCTAAAAGGGGTGGCCCAACTTTGGTATTGCAGTTTGAAATCGGGCTCGATCCACTCATTCGAGCAATTGAGCCGATCTTTCACTGGTTGCTAATGCTTCGCCAACTACTTCATCAATAGCGGGCGCCAACAAAAGCGATCCAACTATCTCTACATCGACAAACAGAAGGAAGGAAAGTCAATTTGAGTTTTTGTCAGCCGCTTCAATGCAGCTAGTCTGGAGATACGCGACCTAGACCAGTTGGTTGTGATGTCCGCAATGATGAGTAGACTTCTAAAAAATGACCTCAAGAGATCATTGGTGAAGACCTATCCTCGAGATTTTTCCAATATGCTGGTTCGAGCAGAGAAATATGCCTATATGGAGGAGGTCTTAGCTGAGGATGAGACCCCCTCTTGTCCTGTTGTGAAGGGAGAGCAAAACAGAGGGAACCCTCTAAGGCGAGAAGAAAAAATTTAGCAGCGCCCAAGGTCCCCATCCTGAAAACCAAAAAATGGGACCCCTCAAAATCATTGATCTAAAAGTCCTCAGAAAAAAGATCGACATTCCACACCATCGAGGAGGTACCATAACTATACTCCTTTGAATGCTCCAAAGACTCAAGTCCTAATGGAGATCAGAGTGCAACTTTCGGAGCCAAGAAGCTTATGCATAAACCCTAGTCAGAGAAATCCAAATAAATATTACCTATTCCATAGAGACCATGGCCATGACACAGAAAAATGTATTCAATTATAAGATGAGATCGAAGATTTTGCAGGCATGGTCATCTCGATCGATTTATCCAACGTAGAAGGAAGTAGCAAAAGGAGTGGCAGAGATCCCCTCGATCAGCAGAGCAATCACGGTGGGTGGAGCCACAAGAAGATCAACCTCCAACCGGTATAATAAACACCATTATTGAAGGACAATGTAGTGGAAGTACCAGCAAAGATGAAGAAGTGATGAAGAGGCGAAGAACTGGAGAATTAATAACCTTCACTGAAGAGGATGCTCAAGAAATCCAGTTCCCACACAATGATGTGATCATTGTAACTTTAAACATAGCAAACTATGATGTACGTCATGTCTTAATGGATAATGGAAGCTTTATCGATATTTTATTTTATGATGCCTTCTCAAAGATGAAAATATCTGCTGATCGATTGGGGAGAATTGATTCACCACTTATCAAATTTACCAAGGACACCATCCTCATGGAAGGAATAATCACACTACTCGTAAAAGTTGGCCGATTTCCTATCTAGTCCACAGCACTAGTTGATTTTCTGGTTGTCCGAGCATCCTCAGCATACAATGCCATGCTCGACTGATTAGGCTTGAATGCACTTCGAGTTATTGTCTCTACATATCATTGGAAGATGATGTTTCCAACAATAAAAGGAGTCAGAGAAGTCTATGGAGATCAAGACTTAGCGCGTCATAGTTACAACATCATTTTTCAAGAAGCTAGACCTGCCAAGTTATACTCGATTGAAGGACTTGATACTCGCGACGAGCTGGCCCAGGAGCACGGAGAACTAGTTGAAGATCTCATCTTAATTCTTTGCAGGCATGGTCATCTCGATCGATTTATCCAACGTAGAAGGAAGTAGCAAAAGGAGTGGCAGAGATCCCCTCGATCAGCAGAGCAATCACGGTGGGTGGAGCCACAAGAAGATCAACCTCCAATCGGTATAATAAACACCATTATTGAAGGACAATGTAGTGGAAGTACCAGCAAAGATGAAGAAGTGATGAAGAGGCGAAGAACTGGAGAATTAATAACCTTCACTGAAGAGGATGCTCAAGAAATCCAGTTCCCACACAATGATGTGATCATTGTAACTTTAAACATAGCAAACTATGATGTACGTCATGTCTTAATGGATAATGGAAGCTTTATCGATATTTTATTTTATGATGCCTTCTCAAAGATGAAAATATCTGCTGATCGATTAGGGAGAATTGATTCACCACTTATCAAATTTACCAAGGACACCATCCTCATGGAAGGAATAATCACACTACTCGTAAAAGTTGGCCGATTTCCTATCTAGTCCACAGCACTAGTTGATTTTCTGGTTGTCCGAGCATCCTCAGCATACAATGCCATGCTCGACTGATTAGGCTTGAATGCACTTCGAGTTATTGTCTCTACATATCATTGGAAGATGATGTTTCCAACAATAAAAGGAGTCAGAGAAGTCTATGGAGATCAAGACTTAGCGCGTCATAGTTACAACATCATTTTTCAAGAAGCTAGACCTGCCAAGTTATACTCGATTGAAGGACTTGATACTCGCGACGAGCTGGCCCAGGAGCACGGAGAACTAGTTGAAGATCTCATCTTAATTCTTTGCAGGCATGGTCATCTCGATCGATTTATCCAACGTAGAAGGAAGTAGCAAAAGGAGTGGCAGAGATCCCCTCGATCAGCAGAGCAATCACAGTGGGTGGAGCCACAAGAAGATCAACCTCCAACCGGTATAATAAACACCATTATTGAAGGACAATGTAGTGGAAGTACCAGCAAAGATGAAGAAGTGATGAAGAGGCGAAGAACTGGAGAATTAATAACCTTCACTGAAGAGGATGCTCAAGAAATCCAGTTCCCACACAATGATGTGATCATTGTAACTTTAAACATAGCAAACTATGATGTACGTCATGTCTTAATGGATAATGGAAGCTTTATCGATATTTTATTTTATGATGCCTTCTCAAAGATGAAAATATCTGCTGATCGATTGGGGAGAATTGATTCACCACTTATCAAATTTACCAAGGACACCATCCTCATGGAAGGAATAATCACACTACTCGTAAAAGTTGGCCGATTTCCTATCTAGTCCACAGCACTAGTTGATTTTCTGGTTGTCCGAGCATCCTCAGCATACAATGCCATGCTCGACTGATTAGGCTTGAATGCACTTCGAGTTATTGTCTCTACATATCATTGGAAGATGATGTTTCCAACAATAAAAGGAGTCAGAGAAGTCTATGGAGATCAAGACTTAGCACGTCATAGTTACAACATCATTTTTCAAGAAGCTAGACCTGCCAAGTTATACTCGATTGAAGGACTTGATACTCGCAACGAGCTGGCCCAGGAGCACGGAGAACTAGTTGAAGATCTCATCTTAATTCTTTTGGCGGATGGAAACCAGAAGCACATGGTCCAAAAATTGATCCCTCGATGATCATGCATCAACTAAGTGTGAGCCCGAATTATCATCCCTGAAGAAAAAATTTAGGGTTACATGGTTAGATTTCAAAATTTTTTCAAAATAAGCAAAAACAGAAGACAAAGATTAATCAAATTAATCAACTAAAACATATAAAAACTCCTAAATCTAGGATCTTACGACATGATACAGGCATATATTAAATTTGAAAATAAATAAGAAGCAAAGATATTGATCATATCAACACCTAATCTAATCTTGATCTAATCTAGAATAATATAAAGATCATATCCCTATACCTTATCACAGGTCGAGAACTCCACTTGCTATTTTTGAGGTTGAGATTATCGCTTTGAGCCACATAAAATGTTCGGCCTCTATGAGTTATCCATACAAGGCTTCGATATAGATCAGAGGTCCAGTGATCGAAAATCTATGCAGCGTGCTAGCACCTTGCAGATCCCTCCTTGATGGTTGATCTTTGATTTTCCTCTTCTGATTTCTTGAACCTTCCAAGGAACAAAGAAGCTAATGAGGATTTGGGAGTGAGGATCTTTTTGTCAAAACTCTCAAAAGAATATGAAAGAAGATGAAGAGAAACTCTAGAGAAGAATCCCTTCTTCGCTCTTTCTTTTCTCTCAATAGGACATACACTAGGTTTATCCTAAAGAAACCCCATGCCCCAAAGAAACTTGTGTCTAGTATTCCCATGCCCAAACAACATTCTCACGGCGATTATTCTTTGAAAAATTCAAACTATAACTCCACTAAAATAGGGAGATAAGGTAGAGTCCTAGTCTAGTTCAAATACCTAGTTTAGGACATTTTCCAATGTAGAAAAGTTTGGGGTGCCAAATTTTATGTGCCTCCTCACTTTCCTTGGGCATAGGGAATCTAAAAAATACACCAAACATCCTTCCTTTCATGCACAAAAAATTAGATCATATCTGATCAAATATGGTACCTTAAGGTGGATAAAGTTTTGGTTTCAACAAACTCTATCAAATAGAATTCTAGGTCAAAACTTGTTTGTTTTGACCTAGTCAAAACCAACTTCTATCTAAGGAGAGAGGGGACATGTGGGCTTCTCTTGGCATGAAGAATCTCAAGCACAAACCAAAAAATAGTGGGCATGGGCATGGGAGAGTTGGTGCAAGGAAGAGAGAGAGTCCCAGTCCAACTGGGCTCTCTAATTTTTTTAGTCAAATCAAGATTTTAAATTTAATTAAATTAGGATTGATGCAACCTAATTAAGGATGATCCTAGTCTAACTAAAAACCTATTTAAATCAAATTAAATCATATTTAATTCTGGTTTAAATTCTAATCTAATTAGAAATTAGGTGCATACAAGTCTTAATTGAATAGAAAATTGATCTCTCTTGCAATTGACTTATCTCATAAATTAATTAGACTTGACCAAATCAAGTTCAAACCAAATCTAATTAAATCTCATTCAATTAGACTTAATCTTAGGCCTAATGCTCAATCAAATTGAGCAAATTAGCAATCCAATTGCTAATTAATCCTCTTGCAATACTTACACTAGGTCAAACATCAATCATATTAATTGTTTGATTCTAAAATAATTCATAATCATTAATCAACCATCCAATCAGATCAAAATCTTTAATGTGTATGATCCTATAGATTCGAACATAAGTCGGTAGCATAGAAATAAGTTTGTATATCAATTGAAGTGACCATCTAGCAATAGTACCTGATGGTCGGATAGATCAAATGTATATAAAGCAATATTCTAGAACCTATGTGAATATGGTTATCGTATAATTCATCCTTTTGATCTCTATATTGAGGATGACTCAGGATTAAATTGTCAATCTTAGAATAGTACATCCATAATATGTTTCAAAGCAATCAATCCTATGACTCCTCTTAAGAACTATCCTGGCCAAGGTTTTGCTAAATTGAAAACATAATTGTACACAGCTTCTAAAATCAAGAGTGGTCAACCCATCTTGAATCATACACTAACTTTACAAGTACTTGATTGTGCCTAAAACTCTTCTATCATTGAATTAAAAATTTAGATAATCTGGTACCAAAGCACTATGAATTACTTGTAAGTCACCATGGTGATCTTAGATTCGAGGGATATTTAAATCTATATTCCATCAAAAAAAAATTTCATAGCAGAATACTTCGAAGCTGGTCATATTTAGTGATGATGTATTCTGCATCTCACTTGCATACCATACTAGTATCTCCTTACTTCTTGGTTAAGAAGACAACTAACTCATATGGCATACAACGATCTATACTTGATAAATGTTGTCATTCTAGATAACAACATATCATTTGATCATGAACTAATTTAAAAACTAAATGATAAATTTTTTTTATCAAATCTAAAAAGTTCTGAGGACTTCATCACAATACAGAAGTTCATAAAAAAAGATGTAAACTTATGATGAAAAAGTCAGAATAAATATTTTATTTATTATAAATTATATACAATTATAAAGTTAGCTCAACTATCAATAGACTGATGATTGACTTTGGAATATATTTTTTAATAATCCCATCAAGCAAAAGAAGGAGAGCTTCATACCAAAATGATAAAAGATGATAGATGAGGAAGTAGAGAAATTGCTTAAGACAGGCTTCATCAAGGAGACAACCTATCCAGAATGGATAGCAAACATGGTCATGGTGAAGAAGGCAGATGAAAAATGATGAATTTGCATTGACTTCACTGACTTAAACAAAATCTGCCTAAAGGATAGTTACCTAATAATTATCATAAATATACTAATAAAAGCATTAATTTCTAAATTAATTTATATTTATTTTTAAAAATTAATATTTTTATTTATTTTTTATAAAAAAATATTTGCTAATAAAAAGAGCTCATTTTTTTGGTTAAAATAAAATAAATTTGGAGCAAATCTGATATAAATTGAATTCGATATGAAGATTTAAAGAAAAAAGTAAAAAAAGAAAAAAAAACATAAAATAAAATCGATCCAGCTGGTTCGGCTCAGCTGGCTCATCTAAAACCCGGCTTGATTCGATTGAGCATAACCTAGCACCTGCAGTGGTCTACCTTCAGAGCCAGCCCATTGCCTAGCCCAGTGTGACGTTAGCGTGACGTCACAAATCACACGGCTCATGCTAGATCAAGGATCAAGGGCATTTCAATCATTTTTAGGACAAGCCGCATGATGATTGGTTGCGGTCTTCACGACGTCTGATCCATAGTGGTCCACCAATATAGTATTTCGCCATCCGATGGCTATGCTCTCTTTCGATCAAAATTCGATGATAGGAGCATTTTTTATTTGATTCAGGAAATCTAGCTCATCCTGTGCGCCATCCAATAGTCCAAAATGGCTTATCAGTGCGATCTAACGGCAGCCAAGCTTCCATCAATGTGATCGAATGGTCAGAAAGCCACCTAATTAAAAGGACTCTGGGAGTGAGTTTAGATGCCATCCAATGGCCCATAACCATCAGATCAAGTGATCGAATGGCCAAAATTCAATCCGACTTGATTTAAGCCTTTAATACAAGATTTTGGATAATTTTTAAGCCATTTGATCAATATTTGATGGCCAGTAAGAACTAGAGCTTTATATTAATGGCAAAGAGCCTTATTTGATTTGATTTCAAGTATTCTAATCCAAATTCCATCCAGATATCTCACCTACACGACTCTTCACTCTATTTAAAGGATCCAGGCCAACAGAAGTAGTCTATCTTCAATCAAAGAGAGGCTATGGTACAAGATAGGCTGTAGACTTAGGTTGATGGCTATTTCAAAGTAATAGGTGCCGAGAAGAAGAGCTACTTTCTACACCATTTTCACACCAACATCAATCCAAGATAAAGATCAATTTTAGTTTTTATTTTTTTTTTATTTTTTTAAAATTTTATGTATTTAAATTTTAATTTTTAATTTTAATGCAAAATTTATCTTTTTATGCTCTTTAAATTTTGGCTCTTTATTTTTAATCATAAATTTATTTTTATTATAAGTAGATGCTTAGATGTAAATAATAGATCTTAGTACTAAATTTATCTTTTTACACTATTTAATTTTTATTTTTTATTTATAATTTTATTTTTAACTTTAATTTTATTTTTAAAATCTTTTTTATAAAAATTAAAGATTTTAAATGAAAATACTGCTTCTCTGTAGATTCAATCCGACTCACTACTTTCTACATATTTTTAATTATTTAAGAAGTCAAAATTAAATTGATAAATATAGTATTTTAATGACAACATCATAATCTATCATTACCCCTTGCCAAGGATTGATCACCTGGTCGACGCTATCTCGGGCCATGAACTTTCTATCCTTGATGGATGCTTTATTCAGCCATAACCAAATCTGAATAGTGCTCAAAGACGAGGAGAAAACATCCTTTACTACTGATCAAGATCTTTTCTATTACAGGATTATACCCTTCGGTCTAGAAAATATAGGTGCAACTTACCAGTGCCTCGTAAATAAAATCTTCAAAGACTAGATTGGGTGAAACATAAAAGTGTACGTAGATGATATACTCGTCAAAAGCAAGTCCGTAAGAACTCATATCGATGATCTTCGAGAAGCATTTGCTATCCTTTGAAAATACAAGATAAAGTTGAACCTGACCAAGTACACTTTTTGGGTCACTTCTACAAAATTTTTAAAATTCATGATGTCTAGCCAAGGAATAGAGGCCAATCCAGAGAAGATCAGAGCTATGCAGGAGATGGCTCTCCCAAGAACAATCAAGGAGGTGCAATATCTCATAGAAAGAGTTACAGCTTTAAATTGATTCATCTCGAGATTGGCTGAATGATGCATACCTTTCTTCCAAGTTCTAAAATAGTCAAAGAACTTTCAATGGACCAAAGACTATTAGAAATCCTGTGCTGAATTTAAAGACTACCTTATTTCTGCTCCATTACTTAGTAAGCCTGATACTGGTAAAGAGCTATGTTTATATCTTGTAGTTTTGTCTATTGCGATGAGTATAGCAATAGTGCAAGAACGAGAAAAGTCCAAAAACTGTTCTACTACATCAATCAAATTCTATGGAATTTGGAGACTTAGTATTTGAAGCTGGAGAAATCAGCTTATGCACTCCTCATTGCGGCCCACAAGCTCCGATCTTACTTCTAGGCTCACACCATCATTCTTTTGATAGACCAACCCATTAAAAGCATCCTCCATCGACCAAACACATCAGGGCAGATTGCAAAATGGATGGTTGAGCTCTTTGAGTTCGACATTTAGTACTAGCACTAATGAAGCATTAGCGAAGGCAATTTTGCTATCGCTAATTACAATTTTTATCGATGACCAATGGCGATCAATATTTATGCCATCACAAAAAAAATATTAGCGATATAATTTTTGGCTTTTAGCAATGGCTATTTATGTCACTAATACTAATTTTAATTTTTTTTTTAATTTAGTTGTAGGATTATTAGTGACGGAGGAGTCTTATTAGGGATGGCATTTTGTCGTCGCTAATACTAACCCTAATACTCCCCCCATCCTCCTGACTTTTCTCTCATTCTACTGTCGTCCCCCTCTTTCCCTGGCCTTCGGTCCCCCTCTTTCCCTTGTCGTTAGATCTCACTGCCCCGAGCCTCGGGCCACCTCCCCGAGCCCTCGATCGTTGGATCCCACTTTCTAGAGCCCCTTGCTGCCTCCTCGAGCCCCCGTCCATCAGATCCTGAGCTCCTTAGCTGCCTTCCTCATCCCTAAGCCCTGGCTGCCTCCCTAAGGCCCTGGCCCCCCTAGCTACCTCTAGACCCCCTCTTTACCTCACTGCCAGATTGGGCTTCTCCAAGCCCCAGCTGCCTGCCCAAGCCCCAATCCCCTGACCGCCCTCCTAGCCCCCGGCCCACCTGCCCTTGGTTACCTCCTTGAGCCTCCATCCATTGGATCCCTAGGGGTACAAACCCTCTTAACTTCATTAGAGCAAATGGTAAATAATGGATTTTAAAATATTATTAAAGTATCTACCCTATATAATAATTGTAATTTATAGTTTGGAAAGTGTATTTATGTAAGCCAAATACTAAGCTTTGATTGCGATGCACATATTTAATGACTGTTAGATGTGATGCATATGTGCTTCCAATTAAATAGCATCTAATCCACAAACTTGAGCAGTTATATGAAATGAATCATGTCTAGCTTGCCCTCACTCAATCTAACATGACTGTTTTGCATCTATAAAATTATGGATCTTTATAGTCTATATGTCATAGAGACTTTTGATATCTTGTACTAGATATGATTAAACTTGTTTCTTTGCCTCAATTCAATGCATGATATAGTGCAATGCATCAATGGTCTTTGTTCACTCCCTCAGAAGCGGCATCTTAATTGTTGTTCATCCTGCTAAATAAAATACTATGAAGTCTTTCCTTTCTTAATTATGGTGATTTAGTAATGTACCTTTAGTGTTTAGTCTTGGTGCTTCCCCTCACATTTATGGATGATATAGTGCGATATATGATTAGTCTCAATTTATTTTCTTCCCATGAGACATAAATTTTGCCCACAGCAAAAGCCTATATAGTACTTCCTTTCCAATGGCAAAGATTTAATCACACGCCAAATATAGCTTTTGCTAAAATTTATGCATGATTTGCGCACTATTTGTTTACTCAATTAGGAAGCCCCCGGATGCATGGTGTAAGGACATACCTGCTGTTGCTTGAATGGAAGTTACCTTCTTCTTTGGAGAGTAGAGGTCATTTTAAGCTACCAAGTTTGGATGGAGGATTCTTTATAATTGCTATTACTTTTGTTTAAGATTGGTGTCTCCTTAATGGTCTATTATTTTCAAATTATACTTAGGCATGGCAGGGTCATTTGTATGTTTATCCTGCTGCTTTTGATCTTATTATACAATATATGGAGTATTTTCTATTTCACTTAAGAAATAAAGCTGATATCTATTACCATTTTCTGAGCTTCGTTGGAGTATTTGAGAGGAAACATTTTTTTTTTTGTAAATTTGCTTAAAATCCTCTTATAACTTTGCCCCTTGCACTTGCATGTGCAGGCACATCAAAAAGAAAAGAAATAAATAAATAAATAAAGGAGGAATACAAATAAAGAAAATAAGATAAGAAAGAAAAGAACAACTCTCCAGCCATTCATTGGAGGGTGGTTGTGATTGCTTCTAAATGCCCTTGATTTATATGGGTTGTAAGAAGTGTCGATGTAGATACATAATTTATGGTCTTTTGTTCCTACCATTTATTAAGATTGTGGTGGTAAATTCAAAAAGCAGCTCTTAAATCATTATGAAAGCTTAATTTGTTGAGATTTTGGAACCATCCCACCTTATCTTCTCCATGTATGAAGAATTATTTATAGTAGTTTAGAGTCAGTGATATACAAGCCCTTCAATTATTACTAAAAATATTTAATTATATTTATTTTAAAAAAAATTAAAAACTATTAGTGACGACAAATATCGTTGCTAATAGTTTTTTAAAATTTTAATTAAAAAAATTATTAACGATGATAGTAGCAATGATAATTGCCATCACTAATAATTTTTTAACACCTTAATTAAGAAAAAAATAAAATTATTAGTGATTGCTTTTTGTCACTAATATTGTCGCTAATAACTACTATTAGCGATGGTGGCATTGCCATCACTAATAATGGTAATTAGTGACGAGATTGTTTCCGACGAATTTTTAGCAATGGCCTTCCATAGCTAATAGCATTAGCGATGGCTAACGTACTATTAGCGACGATAATTAACCATCGCTAATAGTCTTTTTTTAATAGTACAGCCTCGACTGTCTATTAGAGTTCAGGTCTTAGCCGACTTTGTAGTTGAATATATCATTCCAGACAAACTAGTAGAGTAGAAAGAAGTCGAGCAGAACATCCCAACCAACGAGGGGCCTTCAAAGAAAACCACCAATTCCTGGGTGATGCATGTGGGTGGCTCATCCAATTTCGTGGGGTCTAGAGTGGGCTTGATTCTCTCGAGTCTGAAAGGGATAGTGACCAAGTATATCTTGCACTTCGAATTTTTAGCGACAAACAACGAAGCTGAATATGAGGCCTTGGTCGTAGGGCTCTGAATAGCAAGAGAGCTTGGGGTATGGAATTTGAAGGCTCATAGTGACTCCCAGTTGGTTGTCGAGCATATTTAGGGCAATTATGAAGCTCGAGGAGAAAACATGGTGAAGTACCTCCAGAAGATCAAAGACCTGGCATTTGTGTTTGACTAATTCAAAATCCAATAAATTTTCGGTCAAAAAATTTCAAGGTTGACTTATTGTCTAAGTTGGTGATGTCGGCACCATCTGAATTACCCAAAAAGTTCTTTAAAGTGATGAGCCAACCAAGCATTGAAGAGCAGATGGGCATACTTTAGATAGACGAAGAATCTTCCTAGATTGATCCACTAGTCAGCTACCTCAAAGATGGGGTGTTACCTGAAGATTGGAAAGAAGCCCAGAAGATAAAGTATCAATCATCCAAGTATCTCCTCCATGAAGAAAAGTTATACAAGAGGTCTTACTTGCTACCTCTTCTCAAATGCCTACAACCATTTGAAGTCCACTACATGCTCAAAGAGGTGCATGAAAGCATCTATGGGAGCTACATTGGAAAGAGAGCATTAGTCTACAAGCTCCTTCGATAGGACTACTATTGGCTGACAATGCAAAAGGATTTCGAGAGCTATGTTATGTGGTATGATAAATGCTAAAGAAATTTTAATATATAGTGACTGCCCACGGTACTGACCACTCCCATCTATGCTCATTGGCCTTTCGCACAGTAGGGGATGGATATCCTCAGCCCTTTTGCATTGGCCTCAGGCCAACAAAAATTTCTACCCATCGTCATGGATTACTTCACTAAATAGATGGAAGCCAAACCACTAGCCCATATTACAGAAGTAAGGATGATAGACTTTATCTAGAAATCAATCATATGCTGGTTTGGTCTACGTCGAATGCTGATCACTAACAATGGACATTAGTTCACTAGAGCTAGGTTTGAGAAATTCTGTGAAAAGCATAAGATCTCACATCATTTAATTTCTGTGGCCCATCCTCAAGCCAACAGCGAGGTTGAGGTGACAAATTAGACTATCTTATGGGGCCTAAAGATAATGTTAGACAAAGCAAAAGAATCTTGGGCCGATGAACTCCACAATATACTTTGGGCATATCGGATGACCCCGAGAGTTTCAATCGGAGAAACTTCTTTCAGTTTGGCCTTCGAGATGGAAGCAATGATCCTTATTAAGATTGGGGTTCCATCGGCGTGAGTCGAGAACTATGATGAGCAAACCAACTCAAAGAGGCTACACACCAACTTGGACTTGCTTGAGGAAGCCCAAGAGAGAGCACATGTTCGAATGCCAGCTTACCAATATAAAGTTGCTCGATGTTATATAGTTCAGAATAAGGTTTTCAGGGCCGATGACCTAGTTCTATGTAGAGTGGAAGTTTCTCAACTAGAGAATATGGCAAGCTAGCCCCAAACTGGGAGGGCCCATACCAAGTAGATGAAGTCATCAAGCTAGAAACCTATCGGTTGAAGCAACTGGATGGAACTCTTTTCTCCTAATCATAAAATTCAAAAAATCTTCGAATGTGCTACTAGTGACATATTGCTTAATAAAATATTAGCTTTCTAAAAATTTTGGTTTCTTATCTGCTTGTCAATTCATGGCCTTTGATCGGCCTGACTAAATAAAGCTTTTGATCAACTTTTAGCTAAAACAAGATGGCCTTTGATCGGCCCAACTTAAGAAAATCTTTGATCAACTTTCAGCTAAAACAAGATGGCTTTTGATCGGCCCGACTTAAGAAGACCTTTGATCGACTTTCAGCTAAAATAAGACGGTCTTTAATTAGCCCGACTAAAGAAAGCCTTTGATCGACTTTCAGATAAAATAAGATGGCCTTTGATCAGCCTGACTTAGAAAAGCATTGATCTGCTTTTAGCTAAAATAAGATAGCCTTTGATTGGTCTAATATAAGAAAGTCTTTGATCAACTTTTAGCTAAAATAAGATCGCCTTTGATCGATTTAACTAAAGAATACCTATGATCGACTTTCAGCTAATATAAGATGGCCTGACTAAAGAAAGCCTTTGATCGACTTTCAGTTAAAATAAGACAATCCTTGATCAGCCCGACTAAAGAAAGCTTTTGATTGACTTTTAGCTAAAACAAGACAATATGATTGGCCTGACTAAAAAAAGCTTGTGATCAACTTTTAGTTAAAATAAAATGGCCTTTGATCGGCCCAATATGAGCTCTAGACGCACCTCATCCATGAGCAGACCAGGGGGTCCTCAAATGGTATCCGAATCAAATACTCCAAGATAGAAAGAAAGTAAAAACAAGTGACTGCTTGTCGTTATAGCATCAAATAAAAAATAGACCTAATTTTACTATTAAGTAGGATATTTGGTGAGTCAAGTATTGATTTTCTTGGGGATTAATGATTAAGTTATGTTCAATTTTAATTAAAAAATAAAATTTAAATTAATCTCTAAAGCAAAAATTTAAATAAGTTTTAAAAAGTTAATTATAATTTAGTAAATTAAAATAAAGTAATTACTTAATTAATTAGAATTTTGAATTAATAAAAAGTATTCTAAAATTTTGGATTCATCTCTAGCATGATTGTGATAATTTTTTTTAATGTAAAAATTTATTATTTTTAAGAATTTAATTATGACTATAATCTATTTTTTTTAGCATGAATCATATCTCCCGATCATGATCTATCATAATAGAATCATAAGCTATTCAATACTTTAATTCTTAAAAATTGGTAATATAGCTTTTTATTAATTTTTTTAATATAAATTATTAAATCGAGCATGGACTGTATCTTTCGATCATAACCCATCTTCATAAATATAGTCTATTTAAATATCAATCAATATTAAGCATGTTAATATTAGATCTCATGTATAAAGAATAAGAGTTAAGATTGGATAGGAGAACATATCATTCATTACATAAAAAAATTATAAAAAATAAAAAAAATATAATCATGCTCAAAGACTTCATCTACATCTCAGATTTTGATCTTTAGTTGCTCATGATTTGAAATTTTCTAGCTCCCGGCATCTTCAGATCAGTAGATAAATAAAAAGAAAAGAAAAAGAAAGAAACAAAAGAAGAAAGAAGAAGAAAGAGAGAAGAGAGAGGCTTCGAGGCTCTATTTCTCCTAAGGAGGGTCTCTATTATGATTTCTGGCATAACAGGATTTAAATATATGAAAAATAGAGGCTATGAATCCTTGTTGGACTCAAATTGGAGTTTGGCTCAAATTATTCAAGTATGTTGAAGTTTTGGCCATTAGATCTTGATCAAACGCTCCAGATTTCATCAAAATCCATGGCATCAACCTTATATTATCACCCAGATTGATTCTGGGCCATCAGATCAAAGCCAGGATTATTTTCAGCCATTCGATCGCATACTGGAGGCTTGGAAAAATCCTAATCAAAGTCGGGGTGCATCTCTACCATCGAATCTTTGCTGGCTTGATTTCCAGCCATTGGATCGATCTGTAGATGCATCTGTGCCATTGGATGGTGCCTAGAGAGAGAGCTGAATCCTGAATCAAATCGAAAACGCCTTTAACCATTGGATGCCGATCGAGAGAGACATCAGCCATTGGATCGTGCACTACTATGGCACTTGATCATCGTGGATCAAGATCGTCGAAGATCGCCACCAACCAAAGCTCGCTACATTGCCCAAAATGATGATGATACCCTCATGAGCCGTGATAGAAATTTTGTAGACCCTTTAAGGATCTATGCTCACTGAGTTGGCCGTCTGTCCATGGTGAACCATGCGATTTCCTGACATCTGGGGCTGAGAGGATGCTAGGCCGATTGGCCATTTTCCATGTGGGCTGGGTTCGTCTGCTGGGCCAATGCTAGCGCAGGCCGATTGACAAGCGAATTGGCTGAGCCGAGCAAGCCAACTTAAGCCGATTTTTTTTTTCATTTAACTTCCAGGCTTCGTATCTTCTTCATTTTAGCTTTATTTTGAGTAAAATTTATTTCGTTTGAACCCATAAATTGAGCTCTTCACATTGATAATTTTTTTATAAAAATATTAATAAAAATATTATTTTTTTAAAAATAAATATTAAATATTATATTATTTAATATTTTTATTTATAAATTTATGATAATTATCAACAAGCAAAGAATTCTATTCCTCAAAAATTCAAGAATTACAAGTTTGAAGGGTATCGAACTACAAAAAGTACAGACTTGGCCACCATGATGAGCTAGGTCAGTCCTCGGCATAGGCTCATCTGAGGTGCTCTGAGCTACAGCGAGCCAATCATCCCAAGGAGGGCAAAGAATTCCAGTGCGACAAAGTGCCGAAGAAACCTCCCAATGCTAGCTCCACCTCGATAGCCTCCATCTCTTGAGTAGATTAGGGGAGATCCCTCTCAAGAGATTGCATTCGCATTCGTGATGCGCCTCTAAAGAAGGCAATGAGCCACAGGAGCTGAGCGACTCCACCATCCCCTAGCGGGAGACCGGCATGAGAGTAGCCTCTTTTTCCCATTGCTCTTGCCCAGTCTTCGATCCCCCAGCATTTTTCAATACCTCCCAAGCCAAAGAAAGTTTGAAAGTGCCATTAGGCCACCCAGAGTGGGCGAAATTCCTCAGGCTGGGGAGGGATGCTAGCAACCTCTCGACGGTAAGTCAATTGATGCCACCCTGACCTTTGAGAAGCAGTTATAGATGGTGGTCCAGGGCACCCAAGGCCTCTTTTTACAAAGGCCTCGGAACTTGGCACCGTCCATAGTGTCCATTCATAGCATGACAAGCATCGCCGTAGGAGAAGTATGGTAGACTGCGCCCACGGGAGTCAAGGGGGCTGACCTCCTTTCCTAGAAGATATCACAATTGAAAAGTGACAAACATTAAATGCATTTGAGAACATGATATAGCTTTATAGCCATGGAGAGATGGCTTCAGAAGATTATGAATCATCACTATTGAATAAGCGATATGCACGTGGCTCCTCTTCATTGGTTGCTTACAACCATCAGTCGCCTAAATTAATGCATCATGCCAAAAGAGGTATCCACCAAAATTTAAAATTGAGGCTCATCAATTCATTTAGGCTTGAATTATATCCTCGACCTAAAAGAGTAGATGTACTCTTTTTGCCTGATCAAAGCTCAAACTCGAGAGTAGGGGGCATGTGTTAGAAAAAATCTCGTATGGGCTGATGATTTGTAAAAGCCTAGGGCCTAGGGTGACCAAGCATGGTAGGCCCATTGTTCGAAATCCTTATCAATTCATGGTTGGTCATAATTCTCTTTGAGCTAGACCTTGACTACCATCCAATCAACGTTACACACCCCAGGCAGATAAGGCATGTCAACTATTACTCGATGACTCTTATGCATAATGATCGATAGTTCATGGTTGGTCGATCGACTGAACAGAACTCGTTTCCTAACGATGACACAAGACGATCGATCCTTAGTCATTGCCGACCAATCTATGTTTCGATAATATCTGGTTGGTACATCAAACCAAAACTTAAATACCTGCTAAACGACAGCTGTCGCAAAGCTATTAAGACAATTGTAACCACCACATCACGAGAATCTTGAACGATAATCTCGTCATCTTGCGTAAACCTCACCCTAATCAAGCAGAATCATACCAACCAACTTACCAATTAGAGCTCTGGCCTTCCGTCCATAAGATAGCAAAAGAAAATCCCTAAAAAGATATGACATTATTCTAACTCTCATGCTCCTCTATCTATTGAATGAGATTTTGATTTGAGCATCGAAGGATTCTCGTCAAAACAACTTCCAATTAGAACTTTTGTGTAGGTCTCATCCCCGGGAGTCTTATCCGGTCCGTCCACTCCAGCGTTCCGACATCGAGTAGATTCTCGCACCAACAACCAACAAGTGGTGATCTTAAATCTCCATTAAACTGTTATGGTATGCATTACAAAATCTTATTAGCATCAAACAACTATATTTATTTTTTATTCTTTAAGAAATCAAGCTCTAATTTGTTGTAGAAGATTTCTGATGATTATGTGATGCCATAAAATGGATAACTAGGTTTAACCAGTCCAAGTGATTGCATTAATGTCATCAACCGGTCCATAAACATATATATTTACATACCTATGTGCCTTTGCAGTTCTCTGAATGAACTTATTTACATTAATTGGTATCAATGTGTAAATATTTACTTGATCTTTGCCTCACTACGATAGCTCATCATGCCTTTTCTGGTCTAAGAATGAATTCATTGTAATGATGCGTACTAATTGTTGGAAAGCAAAATTGTTGTTATGACTCCATACCTTTGCTGAAATATTAAGACAATTAAAGCCCATTCCTTCTGCTGAAACATCATACCTTTGCTTCTCCACATCTATGCAACAGTTACATAACTGCTATGAGCACTGGCATCTTCTTCCAGTGGATCCAAGTTCAAATCCAGTTTGGCTATTTTGGGAAGATCAGAACTGCAACATATTTCAGGGCAAAACTTCAACTCCTAGCACAATTACATGCTGCAGCAAGCATGGCGTCGGACTTCTGTGAGCTATCCAGCCCACCTTCCATGCAGCAGGGTTTCTGGACTTCTTATTGGCCTGCAGCGTTAATCTGGTTGAGTCCTTCTGGCCAGAGGTACTCCGGTGCATATGAAATCCAAGCCAGAGGCAGAGCTCATAGGGGCGCGCATGCGGGAATTCAAGCAGCTATTTTGCATTTGGGTGATCGAGATATTTTGGATGGAGAAAGATATAAATTATTAGTTAGAACGGTCCTATAAATTTTGGATCATTCAAATAAAATATCATCATATTATTCGATGATTCAAAATTTAAAATTTTTTATTTGATTAAAAAATATGAATAAAAATAAAATATATAATTAATCATGGTTAGCTATTTCAAATTCAACTTTTGTTGAAATGTTTTTAATTGTATTGAATGATGTGATGGCATTTTATTGGATGGTTCAATATTCATGTGAATGAATAATTTTAACCACTAATTTCTCTGAGGAAGGGACCAGGTGCAACAACTAATGTGCCTACAAGTGCAACGGCTAATGTGCTAGTGGTGAAAGATAATCCACGGGAGCAACCACCAATGTGCATGGTCATAGCACCAGGTGGCCTATGAGGTTGGTTTCTTTGATAACAACCAGCTAACTCTTAAAATAAATATTACAGTATTTTTTATTGCAGCTGTACATGATACGAGCGTAGCTTTAATCGTACATCGATCGTACGTCAAAAAAAAGTTTGGCTTATATAGAATATGATCTTCTTTCTTCTATGAGATATTTTCTAAAGAATAAAATCACATGATCCAAAATGGCTCATATAGTTTTTAGGCTAGTTACAGATTGTAAGTTAAAGCAAACAATACCTCACATACATGAGAGCAAAGATCGATCGATCCATCCAAGTCAGGAGTATCATTGACTATAATATTTGGTGCTAGAGGAATAGCCTCAATCTTCGTCTCTTGTCCTACACATATTTCTCCTTGATTGGGAGGGACTACTATTGTGGAAGGTGTCTTTTAAGGAGCAAAACCATGAGGCCAAAAATGGCCTATGCAGCTCTTAGACCGGAAGGAAGGCTACTATTATAGAAGATGCTTTTTAAAAAGCAAAACCATGAAGATTATGGGAGGTGCTTTTTAAAGGATAAAATCATGAGACTAAAAATAGGCCATATAGCCCTCAGACTATAGGTCATAGGTCAAAATGAATAATACCTCACATATATAAGAGTGGAGACCGATCCATCCATCCAAGCTAAGAGTATTTTTGATCATTATGGGAGATATCTTTTAAAGAATAAAATTATGAGGTCAGAAATGATCTATATAGCCCTCAGACTGTAGGGAAGGCTATTATTATGAGAGGTATATTTTAAAGAATAAAATCATGAGGCTAAAAATAGTTCATATAACTCTCAAACTATAGGCACAGATTAAAATATATAATATTTTATATATATATATATATATATATAAAAGTAGAGACCGATTTATCTATTCGAGTTAAGAGTATTCACGATCGCAACAGTAGCAAATAAAAAGTAGCAGAAATGGTTAAAAATTCTCTCTCTCTATGAAAAATACATATAGCCTATTGATTTAAATTAATGTAATATAGTTTCTATATCTTAATCTTACACCTGAATTCTTTGAGATTTCAATCGTCTTCACGCGTGACAATTTTTTGGAATCCGTAGAGTTATTTAATTCAAAAATTTTGATTCGTTTTTTTTTTAATTCGGTATTTAAAGTAATTTATCTATCCTTATCTCTCTTCATCTCATCCACGCATTTCAATATCGGTGGAAGCCAAATAAAAAAAATAAATTAAAAAAATTGAAAGATTTTATCTGTCCCATCCCACATGAAAAGTCCATCAGCTCCTTTCTCACCATCCCACCTACCATTTAAATCGTAATGATTCGCTCAACGGAAAACTTTATTCTGCTTAAAGAAAAAGAAAAAAAAACTTTATTCGTTTCATCCATCAAGCCCTTTCCATCACATCTGCCGTCTGAAGAAAATTTATAATAATTTTAATTCTAATTTTCAATTATGTTAGAAGAAAATCTATACACTGATAATCTGGAAACGGTAATTAGAATTATTATTAAATAAAATTTTAATGGATAGAAATGCTTTTTAAAATAGTCCACTTAGCTTAAAATAGTAGAAAAGTACATAAAAGTAGGTTTCTGTCCACCGCCCCACGTGATAATGGCAATGACAATCGAATGCATCGACCAACTCCAAAGTGGATGACTTGATTACAAAGAGACAAACAAAACCTACTTAAGTTAAAATTATATGCACGTTAATTAGGTTTCCCGTATAGACCCGCTAGCCTACAATGAATTAATAAACCTCGATTCCTTCTCCTATTTCAAAATTCAAATTATAAACTCTTTACCGTACGATAGATGGCATGAGACGCATGCTGATTTCCATTAGCTCTGGCTCCCTATAAGTAGATGGAAGAGTGGACGAGTGCAGCACAAAGAAAGCAGTGTGATCGCTGAGAACAGATAAAAGAGGAGGCAGGATGAGAAGCCCTGCGGTGGTTTTGGCACCAATGATGGTGCTGGCTGTTGCCTTCTTTGCCGCCAACTCCTTCGCCCAAGGTGAGAGGTTAATTACCAGGCACCAAGCGAAGGTGGTAACGCACCTAGCTCCAACTCAGTCCTTTAGGATTTCTTTCGGGGCTATTATTACTTGAGCTATTATCCACAACAGGGATGCGAAGGAACTAACAATATTAATCTTTTCTCCTTTGGTTTATATACAATAAAAATATTGTAGATGATACTGGTGGTACGCCATGGCCGTGCTGCAATAAGTGCGGTGCATGCACCAGGTCTATACCGCCACAGTGCCAATGCTTTGATCTAGTGAAGGCCTGCCATCCAGAATGCAAAGAATGCGTGCAGTCGCCGCTCAGGATCTACCCGCCACTGTACCAGTGCAAGGACGTGCTCCCCAACTTTTGCAAGAATAAGTGCAACCCCAAGCCACTCAACGACGAGTAACAGCACCGCCGAGTCACCTACGTACCTTTGCGCGCATCCCTGCATGTCCATTTCTATCTGCGCCAATAAACTTGTTGCTTTTTGAGTTGGGTTATAATTAAGTCAGTGTGGTGTGCATCCTTTACTTTTAGATGCGTGCTGTACCATGTTTTCGATCAATTAAATAATGATCAGTTCTCGGGGCTTTAGTTTGGAATTTGTTGGAACTTGATCATGGTTCGCTGTTTCTCCATGGCCAAACTACACTGACGGAAGCTGTTAGTTAGCTGAGGCAGTACCGTTTTGCTTCCCAAAGGCCTGTCTTTGATTTGAGGAAGTACAAGATTTAAACCTGATGGTGGCAAGTTACTGCTATGTTAGGCTCATGGAACCGAGTTGGTGGTGGAGACAAGTTCTCGCAGCTAGAACGCAGCTCCCCACTGACTTGGATCACGTTGCTTGCCAAGACTGGCATTAATTGTAAGGTCGGGATGAGATCTGAATTCCGCTTTTGATGCCTTGGGGCTTCGGGAATTTATAATTTTTTTTAAATAATGGCACCAGTGGATCGCATGATTTCATATCTTTTCCCTGATCTCTCCGTACGTAAACGTCACGGGTCCGAATAAACGGTTCCTCCGCACGTGGAGAGATAAGGTCCATGCGCATTTTCCTTAAAACTCTGTACGAATCCATATTTAGTTTCCTCTATGTATTAGATAGCTTATATATTTATATAGTACTAAAAAAAATTTTAAATAATATTTTTTTATTATTATTTTTGAATGAGATTCTATATTATTAATTATAAATAATATTAGAATAAATTTGATCTATGATCTATATAGATTAAAAGAAATCAAAATATAGTTCACTTTGATCATAAAAAATAGTGATGTTTGTAATGCAAGCTTTTGAGCCTAATATATAGGATTTAACCATAGGTTGATCAGAATGTTTGTAATATAAGCCTTTGAATCTAAAGGATTTGATCATACGTTGATCATAGTGTTTGTAATGCAAGCTTTTGTGCTTAACATTTGATTGGAAGGCTTGGTAACGTGACTCATAGAGAGACTTGCTTGATAGCACCTTCACATGGATAGAAATTTGGCCTCCGTTTTTTAATAGCCAAAGCCTCTTGTTAGCACTTTCGTATGGGTAGAAATTTGGCCTCCATTTTTAATAGCAAAAACCTTGAAAGATGGAAAATCTCACATGAAAAAAAAAAAGTCTCAAATTCATCATGGAGCTGCCATTTGTTATTAAGATCTTTCCACCTCAGAAAAGCCCCAAACTTATACCAGCCAAAGCTAAACGACATTGATTTCTAGCTATAATCGTTTACCGAAGAAATACAAGATATTGGGGAAAACCTTGTTCGACTTGGTAATCCCTTAACCTCATTTAGTTTATCTATCTCTTCTTTAGTGACACAAACGATGCTTGTCAGCAAATGAGGACATTAGCCCCAATATTTTAAAAATCGGACCAAATTATTGGTTTGACAAGTTGAACCATGAATCAATCTTCTGTCTAGTCTGAAAGGATAATTTAAAAGTAGTTAAAATTTGATCAAACATAAAGATGGTAGTCGGGCAATTTTTTTTTTCAAATATCTAACCTATCTTGAATTCTAATAAGATCCATTTGATAAAATCCTATAGAATTTACAAAAGATTTAGAATTTAAAATTAAAATCTATTTAAATTTAAAATAGATTTGAGATTTGCTTCTTAGATGCCCATTATCTGTAGATAGACACACATAATATGTTTATATTATTTAAATTCTTATATATAAATATCCAACAGGGGGCTTCATGTTGCTCGACAAGATTAATAATAATTTTAAAGCCAGGATGAGATCTAAATTCCGCTTTTAATGATTCAAGGCTTCTGGCATGCTGAGAAAGTTTAATGTGAGAAACTCTCATGATTAGAAAGTTCCTTCATGTCCAACTATTAGGTTTTCTTCTAAGGTTCTAATAGGGCCGTGAAGTGTTCTGTTTTCGTTCGTTTGTTGGTTAGGATTTGTTTGTCTTGGATTGTGATCCCTCGGGATCCGTCCTTGGTTGTCCCATTCGTGAAGAGGATGGCGGTTTACATTGGTGATGGTTATTTAGCTAGCCACCCCAGATAGCACCTGCGGTACCGGCTCGACAACGAAGGAGACCGCAGAAGGGTTACGTGGGAAGGCTTTGGATCCAAAAGAAGAGTCCAAAACTCGTATTCCTTCTTCCTCTTCGATCGATTTTTCTTCAACGAAGCCTAATATATGTCATCGAGAGCCAACATGCAGTCGCCTCCTCACCGACCATATTCCTCGGTAAGGGAGCTGCTTCGGATCCGAATAGACCTTAGTCACAGGTGGTTCAAGGGCAATGTAAGTTTAGGTTGCAACAAAAACTCTCACCGGTGGTTCAGTTGTTGGAGGATGAGCTTCAATCCTCTTCGGAGTGGTTGCGCACTGCTTGGATCGGTAAGTTTTTAGATAGATGTTTCCCAATTGAGTTTATCGAAAAGGAATTAGGATTAGATGGAAATTGCAAGGTGAATACCATGTATCTTCAGTTTCAGAGGGTTTACTATTGTTCCAATGCCCATCAGGGGAGGCTAAAGTTTGGGTTCTGGAAAAAGGCTTATGGTCGTTTGCCGGGCAATTACTTACCTTAGAGCCATGGCGACCTAATTTTAGGCCCGGCCATGACTTTGTGACTCTGGTTAGGGTCTGGCTTAGACCCTTCCTCTGGAGTTATGGGAGAAGGAGAAGATATTAAAAATAGCATCACATGCAGGTAACCCCTTGTTTTTTGGATGACCGGACTTTAAATTCATCTCTCATGGGATTTGCTCGAGTATGTATTTTGTTAGATTTAACAAAGCCTATCTGCCTAGGAGGAACTAAGGTCAAGTACATGATCAATTACTATGGCAACAATTTACCTTGGAGGAATTGCCGTAAATTTGTTACAGGTGTGGAAATATAGGGGTGGATTAGGATACTTGTGCTTGTTCGGTTAAAAGTGGTTAGGAGTTACTTCTCTTTGGCCCTTGGATCTGGCATCACAGGTACTGATTAATCAAATGGTAGAACCTCAAACTAAAGCTTCGGCTTCTACCTCGGGACCTGATGGTGGACAGACCGGTGAGGAATGACTCCTACCTTAGAAGCCAGCGAAATGCGCACCAATAATAGCACCCTAGACTGAGTGTCTCAAGTCACATATAACTTCTAAATTCTGCGTGTTAGGAGATATGAACATAGAGGATGGTCAAGGCTCCCAAAATATGGAAATTACTCATGATATGGTTTTTAGTGCTATGTCTAAAGATGTAGGGATGTTAAAGATAAATGAAAAAGGTTTTCATCAAAAAAATAATATCCGTACGAGAAAGGCTGGCTGAAGAGCAAGGCCACCAAAGTCTTTGCTTTAGGCCCCCAGACGCTCCACCGCGTGACGCATCCACCCATGAGAAGATGTACGGCGCACCGCTATGCAAGCTAAATCATAGCACCTGCAGTCCTACATAGGTCCACGGGCACGAGATCAATCGGAGATCGTTGCCGAAGATCCGCTAGAGAGCTTGCGGAGAGAGGCCTCGAGATGGATGAGGGCTGGGCGACACAAGGCCATGAGGAGAGGCACCGGGCCACCGATTTTCCCACTCCCAATGTCAAGCCTGTCACAGACGACCCGCCCTATCGATGGAAAAGATGGGGACCCACCTAGTGGTAGTGGAGGCCTTAAGAGGCATCTCCGACGAGGTTCCAGTAGGTTTGAGTCTCCGTGCGGATGCAGAAGGAGCCAGAGAGGCACCAGATTTCCCATTCCCAAGTCGGCAGATGCGATACATATGCCACATGGCATGGATAGCTTGTTGGAAAGATAAAAGCGCGGTGGTTGGAAAAAATAAAACACGCAATGAGAGATTAATTAATGCTTCCATTTTATCGATGCCCACGGTCCATATATTCTCTCACTTACTAATTCCTAATGATATACAATGGCTATATACTATTTTATAAAACTATTTTTTTTTAAATTCTTCTTTCCTTATTTTGTTTACTCTTCTTCTTGGTAACAGGCTCTAACTCATTTTCTGCACTCCTGCACAAAGACAATTAGTTGATTATTCATCCCATTTGTAACTAGCATTCAATAATTAGGTATTATTGTTCTAACTTTTATAATTTTTTATTTAATTTAAAAGTTATATTATATTATTATATTACCATTATTTTATTTAATAGTTGATTCTTTGAATTAGAAATTTTGACTGTTGATCTTGTATTAGCCATTTTAAAAATATAAGATAATTATAATAGTTAAATTTTTTTAGTAATTCATAATAAGAATTTAAATATATCAACTCAAAAATATGAATCTGGTTATTCAAAACTTCAAAAAAAGAGAAGAATTGAAAGTTTAATACAATCTCAAAAAAGATCTCTTGATAAATTTTTTAATATAATAAAAATAATCAATTAAAAAATATTGGTAAATGTTTCTTAAATGAACAAGTTAATAATCTTTAGGAGTTAGATGATAATAAAAATACTAAAACAAAAAAAAGCTAACAGATAGATTCAAAATGATCCTCAAACTCATAGTAAAGAGAACTTTAAATGATTAGATTTCTAAAAATATTTATGATCCAAGTCAATGGATAAATATTGATACAAATTTAAGAGATTTATTAGTAGAAAAAGGTCTAATTCTAATTAATGAGATAGATTTTTCTAAAGATGAATTCTCAAGATATTTTTCTACTATATATTATATCCAAAAATTGTTAAATGGAAAAAGGCATTAAAGAAGATGGCTACTTTATTCAAAAGACTTAGATAGAGTATTTTATTTTTGTTGCAAATTATTTAACTTTACTTCTAGTATGAGTAAACTAGCTAATATTGGCACTAGAGATTAGAGAAATTTTAGTGCTAAACTTAAGAGTCATGAGATGAGTAATGAGCATATTATTAATATGAGTTCATGGATTGATGTAAAAATGAGATTATTAAAAAAAAAATTGATAAAAGTGTTCAAGAACAAATAAATAGAGATGAAGAATATTGGAAAAAAGGTATTATTAAGAATTCTTGCGATAGTAAAAACTCTTGGTAAAAATAATTTAGCTTTTTGTAGAAAAAATAAAAAAGATTTATCAAGAAAATAATGATAATTTTTTTTGTCTAATTGAAATGATTACAGAATTCGATCCGGTGATGCAAGAATATATTCGACGTATTAAAAATAATAAAATTCATGCTCATTACCTTGGATATAATATTCAAAATGAATTTAAAAATTTGCTAGGAAGTAAAATTAGAAATAAAATTATAAAAAAATTTATAAAAATAAAATATTTTTTAATAATACTTGATTGAACTTCATATGCATGTCATCAAGAGTAAATATCTTTTATATTGCGATATATGGATATTTCATCAAGTCCAATTAAAATTATAGAATATTTTTTGAATTCTTAAAAGTAGATGATATAACTAAAAAAGATCTTTTTGATGCCATTGTGGATGAAATAAAATATTTTGGACTTGACATTAATAATTTAAGAGGACTGGGATATGATAATAAATCTAATATGAAGGGCAAACAACAAAAAGTGCAAAAAAGATTTTTATATATAAATCCTAAATCCTTTTATACACTATGTGGTTGTCACAATTTAAATTTAGTACTTTATGAAAGTTATATCATTTTTTGGAGTGATATAATATATATATTCATTATTTTCTTTTTTTATTAAAGGATGAAAAATTTTACAAGATAATATATTTGGTCTAATTCTTAAATCATTATCACAAATATATTGAAAAAGTCGTATTGAAAGTGTTAAAGCAATTATAAAATTCCAAGCTCTACAAATGAGAGATGCTTTATTAAAATTAGCAGAAATTAGTGAAGATCCTAAAACCAAAAGTCAAGCTAATTACTTAGCAATATATGAGCTTAAAAATTTTAAATTTTTATTAAGCATGACTATTTGGTATGATATATTATTTACTGTTAACTCAGTTAGCAAAAATTTACAATTAAAAGATATGCATATTAATACTGCTATAGAACAACTAATTTTTTTTTGAAAAATATAGAGAAAATAAATTTGCATCTACTATGATTTTTTTAAAAAAATTATATCTAAAATAAAAATAATACATAAATTTTATGATAAATGTATTATTCATAGAAAGAAATAATTTAATGAGAATATTGATAATGAAATAACAAAATCTCTTGATGAATTATTTAAAATTGATTATTTCTTATATACAATAGATCAAACAATTTTTTCACTTCAAAGTAGATTTGAACAGTTTAAGATATATGAAATTATTTTTGATTTTCTATTTAGTGGTAAAAAATTAAAGTCATTAGATAATGATAGTTTGAAAAAATATTGCCTTAATCTTAAATATTTCTTAAAATATAATAACTACTTTGATACTGATGGTTTAGATTTATTTTTAAGGCTAAAAATTTTTAAAAAAATTATGCAAGTAGAAGATAATAGTCCAATAGACATACTCAATCATATAAAAGATTTGAATTATTTTTCAAATGTATATATTACTTTTAGAATAATACTAACAAGCCCAATAAGTATTACTTCAGTGGAAAAAAAAATTTTAAAATTAAAATTAATAAAATCTTACTTAAGATCAATAATGTCTCAAGAAATATTAAATGGATTGGCTAAATTATCAATTGAAATAGAATTGCCAGAAGAACTTGATTATAAAAATTTAATTAAAAATTTTACATCTCAAAAATCTAAAAAAATCAAATTTTAATAAAAAATTTTATTTTAATATTTAATTTTAGGCCTCTATATGTATTGAAAAGTCCCTGCGTACAAGTCCTACTTCTCCATTGCAAGCTAAAATGCTGCTACAACACTCTATGCATGCAAGTGATAAAGGAAATATGACTGATCTAGTTCCTTATACAAACAAAAGCAAGCCTTCAATCTTAAAGGTATGGAAACCACTTGATAATGCTGCAGGTAATCTCTCAAATGAGAACAAGCAAGAGAAGGGACAACTATTGGAGCAAGCACAACCTACAAAAGATGATTCAAGGTTTTGGGCATTTAAAATTTTTTCTTTTAGAATAATGGCACCCATGGATAACAATGGTAGGTGCAACCCTTTCCCCTCTCTCTATATATACATGAATAACACGGGTCCAAGCCACCACAGTTCCTCTGTACGTGGGGATAGAACTGTATATTTGACCAACATGATTGGACCCTCATGCATTATGACATGTTTTTTTTCTTTATGCAAATGGAGTTCTTACAACCTGTAATATTGCATGCTTTTTAGCCTAACATGCTATTGGAAGACGTAGTAATATGGCCAATGCAACGGGGCCTTCACATGGCTAGAAATTTGGCTTTCACTTTTCAATAGCTAGAATCTATCGAGATGATATCTATTGATGCAGAAAATGATTAGATGTCAGAGTATGTTGGAGTTGGAAAAGATGAAATCGTCGATGAAACCTTCAAGATGAAGTCCAAATCGAAAGTAGATGGCTTCGACAGGATCCTCCAACGATTAACTTAATTTTTTGACCAACAATAATGGAGTACTCATGAGAATATAAGCAGAGGTGAGAGCTTAGAGAGAAAGACGTATCTAAAAAATCATTTATATAAGCATAGCTCGTAATAGAATGAAAATGACAGTCATAATAAAATGTCAGCAAGCCATTCGGGCCATATGGAGTTTGTTACGGAGAGTGGGCTATAGTTGTTGCGACTTGTAGATGGTTGAGTTTCATTTGCTGGAGTTCAGATAGAAAATCGGAGACTTCTGTGTCCATTAGTAAGCTATTTTTGCTGGGATTGAGAACTCGAAATTGAACTAGTCGAACTTAAAGATAGGCTTTTAGGTAACGGGCAACAGACCTACAATTGGTTAGATTTTACCGATGCTACTCATGATAGTTTGAGGAACTCGGCCACCTTCAAGGTTGGCCGAGAGCAGGTGTGGATGTTCTGGCTAGAGATCAGAAAGACGATAGCAGGTTCTTTACTAAGAACTATAGCCAGGCTCTTATAGAGGAGTTTGGTCGGGATAGTAAGGATTCGAGATTGGCTGGAAGCCCAGATGGGTGACTGCCAAGACTCATAGCTTCCCGCTAGTGCCGTTCTGGCTATTCTTAGGAGTTTGATTGGCTAAGGTCCTTGATGCAAAAGTGCCAAGATCTACCACTCATAAGGCAATGTAGAAGAATTCAATTGGAGAGGAATTCAGCTGGCCAGAATTCTTAATTTCTAAGATTGATGAGATCTACCACCTACAGCGATGGAATTCGACCAAGAGGAGTTCATCCATCTTCGAGATTGGCCACCAGGCGAGGTCAGGCCACGCCAAAATTCTACATTGGGAGTCATACTATCGATCTTGAGCTAAAGATCGGAATTAGTTGAATGAGGGCATCTTTCACTATTCAAGTTTGTCCCGATGAAGTCCATCATGTCTTTGGTAGATTCTGCAGTCATTGGAAGAGAGTTGATGGTTGCTATTAACAAGTTCATCTGGCGTACAAGGTCTAAAGACCGACCTTCTTGAATTGGATTGGAGCTAGAAAGTAAGTTGGTCGAAGTTCGAACATGGTTGACACAACTTCGAAGGGAGCTATATTGAGGTCGGACATCTTACTGGACTTCGGTGGAAGCTACTTTATCTCCAATACTTATCCTCCTACTCTCAAGTTCAAAGTTTGAATGAAGTACAAAACTATGACTGTCGAAATTTTTTTTGGGTATCCCGCTCTTGAAAAATAAAAATTATTGACATATTTGAACTGGCACTGAATTTTCCTTAACACCAAATGACTCGAAAAGATCTCTACTTTCAAAATTCTCTCTAGCATGGAGCTCTATGTACGGCACCATAAATCCTCTATCAAACGTCGGCTACAAGCATAATGATCAAGACACATGGTAGATGAAGATTGGATGAAGGAGGTCTGCAATCATAACCGCTTCTGACCTTTCCTGACTATTTAAGCACCTTCTTCTTCTCAACTTCCTATTTTCACTTGTGATTTCTTCTCCATCTTCTTCCATCCTTTGTCTTCCTCCAGCCAAAGTGCCTCGGTATTCCCCTTTCATCATTTCTCCAGTCATCGACGTCCCTCCCATTTGCCTTCCATCTTTTCGGTTGTCTACTTAAAATCTTCGACTGATTTATGTTAGCTTCCTAACCCTTTTTCTGGATTTGCTCTAGCATATTTTTTTTACTATCCTTTGAAAGCTTCTTTGAATTTCTTTGTCAATTTTTTTCTATTTTAGGTGTATTTTTTTTAAGTTTAGTTTGATCCAAATATCTTTCAAAGTGTCTTAGTCTTTTGGTTCTAGAAGTTCGGCCCATCCGAGCTTGTCAAATCCTGGTCTTAGAAAAACTGCCAAACCCATAGGAACACCTTGTTCAACTTTTATTCCCAAAACTATTCCTTGCTCTTTGCATTCCGAAGATCTTTCTCTAATCAGAATTTAGTATGGAGTCCCTTCCGAATATAAACTGAAGCTTCTGGGGCTGAGCAGCCGAGCTTGCGCTCCTTCCTTGAGTTGCTTCTATTTGTACACCAAAGTCCTTCGTACCGGACTCCGACTCTTCATTCTTTGTTTTGTCATAACCTTCTTTCAATTTCTGAATATATTTTTTGCCTCTATGGTCCCAAACTCATTTAGATTTATCATAAGATTTTTTTTCTTTGCATCTTGATCGAGGTCCAACCTACCATTTTCTTGTTTTATAATTATTTCACCTTCAAATATCATCCCACCACCAAAGATTGGTAGTACCTGTCCCCCCAGTTCGGTCAGAAAGGATTACTTAAGAATGCCCATTCTTCCATTCACAAATGAAAGAAATTTTTTTTCTTTATTTTCTGTCCTTCTTTAGAATTAGAACTTTCTCCTTAGGGGCAGTTAAGAGATTTGGTCTATCGAGCTCCGTGGTTTGAAAGAGAGGATCTCAACTTGGCTAGCAAACTAAGAAATTATCGAGTCCTTCACTATCCGAATTGCTAGAAGATCAGACTTAATTTAACCTTGGCTTAAGTCCCTCCCGATCCAGCAGGTATACATTTATATCTTGTTAGTTATGCTTTGTCCTTTCTTCTGACTTTAATCTTCCTACTGCTACAAAGATGACTACAGAAGAACTGGACCAGTTAACTAAAGAAATCAAAGCCCTCAAAAGAAAGGAAGTTCTTTAGAAGAGTCATCGAAGCGAGCGAGGGTTGAAGATCCAAGCTCGATCGCACTGACCCGGGCTGCTCCTGCCTTGGAAATCACTGCAGTTGCACTGAGCTCAACTTCACCCAATGAAGCTGCTACTCCATGCCTCTCGAGCAGGGAAGAGTGGTGGAGAAGAAAAAAGAGGAAGATCGCCATCAGAAAAGTTAGGAGCACTGGAGAGTCCGGCGGCAACAATAGCTCCAACCTGGAGCAAGGTTCTTTGGATGACTGGAAGGTCGTGCAACCCCTAATGGAAGGTAGTATCCTTCCACATCTTCTTGAGAGGATGATCCACATAGATGATGAGGAGAGAATAAGAGATTCTTACGCAACTTTTCTTAAGATAATCAATCTTTCCTTTGAGCTTTGTTAAATATTAGCAAATCCGAAGCTATAACTTATATTCTATCATTTGCAGTTGGAACATCATCTATACGCTCATGCAGAGTTACTGAACCTTCATAAAGTCAAGGCTTCAAAAGCCATCAAAGAAGCCCAGGCAGAGGCTAAGAATGCCTAGGCCGAGGTCGAGCGCTTGAGAAAGGCTCACTTTGTTGAGGTCAGGTGACTTTAGATACTACAACAAAATAGATTTTTAGCAACACAAAATTTTCATCGCTAATAATTAATTTTCATCACTAATAATTGTTAGCAATAGAATTTTCATCACTAATTCTTAGTCGCAAAAAATGTGACTGCATTAACGATGAAATTTTTTTTTTGTCGCTAATAACAATTATTTACGATGAAAATTTTTTGTCGGTAAAAAATTTCTACATTCATCGTCTTTTCTACAATGAAATTATTTACGATAAAAATAAATTTTTTTTCATCATAAATAATATTTTTATGGATGAAAACTTTTTATTGCAGATAAAAAATTATTTATGATGAAAATAATTCCATCGCAGATAATGATTATTTATAATGAAAAATTTTTGTCGTAGATAGTTGATTATCTGCGATGAAAAATTTTCATCACAGATAGTTGATTATCTATGATAAAATTATTTTCATCATAGATAATCAATTATATACGATAAAAAATTTTCATCATAAATAATTATGTCATAAATAATATTTTAAAAAATAAAATAAAAATTATATTAATTTTTTAAATTTTAAAAAATAAAATAAAAAATTTATAAATAAATGTCATCATCTCAATCATCCATAAATAAAAATAAATAAATATCATCATTTAATTCATCCATAAATAAATTTTATTTTTCATTACATAAAAAATTAATTATAAAAATATTTTTTTGTAATTATAAAATATCTAAAATAAAAATATATAGAAATAGGTAGTCGATCATCAAGCACCGACAATATCTAGAGAAGAAGAATAGATCAAAGAAGAAGGAGAGCACTCAGAAAAGCTTGGATTGGTCTGCTGTTGCCTTATCATGTGTATCATCTGTTCCATCTATGTCATCTGCTCCATCATCTACGTCTGGAATAGTTGGTACTCATCGATGCGTGCACTCAAATTAGCAGTTTATTATCGATCCTCAGCAGTCTATCTCTATATCTCCATCAGTCGGACATCACAGACAGCATGGATATCAGTCCTGGACGGACGTGAAGATGAAGAAGCTCTGATCCTATGTCCTAGTCTCCTAACATAACAGGTTCTTGTACCAAGCATTCGATCATAGATCTCATCATCTGTGGGTACGGTCGAGCCCTCTAGGATAGGCTGGGATCCAATATCTATCATACGATCCTAAAAATTAAATTTATAGTTTTTCTAAGTTTATACTGAAAATCAAAATGCAAATATACAAATAATTAGAAAAACTTACATAAAGCTCCTGGCTTCTAGTCTTCCAGCCTCCTGACAGTCGTTGATGTGTCCGCTGGTAGATATCGATCCTACCAAGAAGCTCGCCACTTGCTACATTTCTCTGCAATTTGAGTATAATTAATAAAAAAAATTTAAATAGTTAAAGAGTTAATATATGATGAATAAAAATTACTTACCATCTACTCCATATGACGAGCGAATGGTCTCAAACCCCCACAATGCGAGATTATCTATCTCGCCCGATTTGCGGCATTCTTGGCACATCAATCCTGCATAGTTAACATTCAAATTAATCAATAAATAATTAAATTTAAAAATAAATAATATTTAATTATTAAATTTTAAATAAGAAGAAGTTACCTGATATGCCAAATCCTCGTACGTGTGGCATATGATAGCCCAGTCCTCCATAGTGATGATGTCATATGGCTGCTATCATGCTGCCTCTACCCCCTGGTCGTGCACTATAGTATACTAGTGGCGATGAATACGATGCCATTACTCCTTGAAATGCAAACATAAATAATCATCTATAGCTCACCGTACACAATTGTGCTCAAAATCAATAATGTCAAAAATAATCTATAAATAACAAATATTATAAGAATACAGTGCTAATTAAATATTTAAATAAATATTATTATATCTATAAGTGGCTATAGAAGACCTTCCTCTGAGGTCGTGTAACCTGACGCCAATCGAAGAGCATCATTAGGGCATAGCTGCAGTAAATGATGCCCAGCTTAGTTTGCCATGGCTTACACCATCCCCTAATAGGTCTGGTATAGCTTGATAGAATCTCGATGCGGAGACGCTGTCCCTCATGCTCGCATCTCCAACGCTCAAGGGTGAGGTTCTTCGACGGACCTCGCCCTCGCCTCACCATTGAAATAAAATGGCCTAAAAAAATAATGAATAAATTATTAGTATATTAGCCATCTATTAACCTAATAGATAAATTAAAATTAAATTTTATAATATAAAAAATATTAAAATACCACTCGGGCCCACTTGATCACTTGAACTCACCTCAGTTGGATCCCCCTGTATAGGGCCCTCTGGTGACTCCAATGGTGTAGCAGTGGAAATGGGGGAAGGCTCAGGAGTAGGCTGGAAAGTCGAACGTCGATGTAACCCTCCTGGCGCCATTCCTGCAATTCTTAAAGTATGCATTTAATTAATATACAATCATTTTTGCAGGCATGTATAGGAATATAGCCAAGTCCCAATTCCTGCATATACATTTTTACTTCAGTATATGATTTTGAAAGTATCGATCCATCAGGAAGAGCTGCTTTAATCAATGCTAAATTTTGATTAAAAGACTTCTGACTCCATCAATTTATAGTTTTAATATGAAGCAATTTTATCAAAAACTATAACTTGGAGAACTTCATATAATTTGGATAAAGTGGCTGTCGTACATCTCGAATAAGCTTTGCAAACTATTCTGAAGTCCCTTCATCTCATTAATATTGTATTCATGATCAAAACTACCTTGAGATTCACTAGCACTCATGGGTATATTTGAGCTAACACCTGATGTAAATCATCCAATAGTGAACCTATACCATCATGTTCGACAGGTTTAGTAGTATCAATATCATCTTCGATATCGTCATCGTCGTATACAACTTCATTAGGATCACCCTCTCCATGCCATATCCAGCGAGTATACTTCTTATCCATACCAAAATGTAGCAGATGCTCATCAACAAGTGATATGTGATGATACACCATATTGACACTTCTTTTACATGGACACTTTATCCGATTGGCACTATCAGCCTTACACCATGCAAATTCAATAAAATCTCGAACACCTTTTCAATATTTAGGCAAGAAAATATTCCTGACGTTCATCCAACTTTTGTCGATATCCATATGACAATAAAGAATAATGATTCATGAATCCTAACTCCACCAACTCATTCCTAATAGGTATGGTCCTATCCCTTTAAAAAATGTATCACTTTTATTGTTACCACAGCTTTGTTCTTTGTTCCATATCCAGAAAAAAAATTTGGCAGCATCTTCTTACAATTCTCCAAGTATACGATATAGATGGATCATATTTTAACCACATCTAATATGTACCCTGAGAATGAACGAGATAACTATGATGGAGTTTTTCATAACATAACATAGAACACGATGAGAATAATAAAATATTGATGCATTTTTTAACAACCCAAATTGGGGCATCCAAGAGCTATTTATAGGGTCCATTTTTGGGACCCTATGACTGACTCTTAAATAAGAGTCTAAGGTTACATGATTGCATGCATAATATAATTACTAGATAGGATCCGAGATGGAGATCCGATTCAGATCATGGCCCAAATTTCAGATAGGATCCTAACTCATATCCCTAATTGGAACTCGATCTGGATCCTAGACTGAGATCTCGACTCATATTCTTGATCAGAACTCGATCCGAATCCCAGATCAGATATTTTATATGCATTAGAAATTAAAATATTCAATTAATTAAAATTAAAAAAATAAATCATCATCAACATGGAATACAAGAACTAAACAAATAATAAAAATAAACTATAACAAGTAAAAACATAAAAATATAATTAAAAAACTAACTATTTTAATTATTAAAAATATCTAATTTTTAAATATTTTATTATTTTATCTTAAAATTTAGTATTATTATTAAAATTATTATTATCATTATCATTTTATCCTAGACCCCCACCTGTCGTGGCCCCCCAGCCCTTGCGCTGCCCACCACCCATGGCTCCCCACTGGTCGAGCCATCACCACCACCCCTCCACGCCCCATGCACCTCTATTCAGCCCCCACCGACCATCACGGCCCTCGCCTCGGCCCCCAGCCCCTGCATCGCCCACGTACCCATCGTCGTGGCCCCCAAACACACTACAGCTCCCCTCCGCCGCCCACCACCCGTGGCTGCCCACTCGAGACAATACTGGCCACCACACGCCCCTCCATGCCCCATGCACCCCTAACCGCCCCCTACCCGACCATCGCAGCCCCCCTCGGTGCCCCCACTCCTAGCGGCCCATAGCCCCTATGGTGCTGGCCCTCTGCCTCCCACCACCAACCGATCTCCACCAGGGCCATCAATTTCCATGCATGGCAGCAAGCACCCACCATCCATGGTCGACGTCTGCCATCGACCACCGCATGGCAACACGCACATTGTCGGCCCTCAGACTGAAAGAATAATTAAAAAAAAAAATCTAATCCACGGTCAACAAGTATTTATCTTTGTCGATGATCGATCGACCAAAAATGCACAGCAGCGAGGGCAACAGCCGTAACAATGATGGTGGCAACGGCGATGTCAACAGTGGTAACAACGACAGTGACAACAATGGCAGAAATGAGAAAGATGGTCGCCAATCGATGGAAGCCCGAGAGGAGGGGAAGAGAGCGGTCGAGGGGGAGAGAGAGGGAGATGAGCCGAAGTGGATTTTGTGGGAGTGGGTTGGGATATTTAAAGATTATTAGCGATGAAATTATTGATGATGAAACTTTCATCACTAAAAATATTATTTATGATGAAAATAAATAAGTGATCGTTAATATTAATTATTTATGATGAAATTTATTATCGTAAATAATTTCATTACTAATAATTCTTGTCGAATATTTTACTAAATTTTTTTCCTCTCAAAAAAATAATAAAATAAATTATTTATGATAAAAATAATATTTCATTGCTAATAGTTCATTATTTATGATGAAAATAATTATTCATCATAAAGAACTAATTTTTAGTAACTTATTATTTTCATCGCTAATAATTCATCATAAATAACTATTTTTTTTTAAAAAATAAGGACTATTTTGAAAACCAATAAAAGAAAAAAAATTATCATATTTTACTAATGCGATGGGGTTTTGGGTGCGAGCGCGTTCACTATTAAATACCCCATAAGCAAATTAATTTTTTTCTATTTTTGAAAGAATTAGTATTATTTTAAAATTTAATTCTTTTTTTTGAATATTACATGTAATTTTAAATTTTAACATCCATCTTCATCATTAATTATTTAAGTAATCATCATGAAAGCACCATCATAAAATATTCTCTCGATCAGGTTGCACTAGCTATGCAGATCGATAAAAATTATTTTCGATAGTCATAAATAATCATATGATGATCTGATAGATAGAAATCATCGATCAGTTCAAAAATTTACATCGATAATCTCTGTGATATTTCTAGCATACTAACAAAATTTTACTTTAATCGGATATAATTATCATAGTCAATTAAGCATAAGATAATGATTTGAATCGTTAAATAAAAAATGAGTGATTAAAATGCCAATTGACATGTGATTATTAGATTATTTTTAAGATAAACTATCTTTGCTAATAGTTTGATCATTTTTATGGTGATGATCGTAAAATGCAAATCACATGTATATAAACTATCTAAAACTATACGTCTCTTGATATGCATTCTTAAGATTTCTAAGCAATTATACTTATGCTGTTGTAAAATATACGTAACATGGATGATTCATGTACACGGAGTTTAGATTTTATGATCACCATCGTATAGATAATTCAAATATCAGCAAAGATCATTTGTCAATAAATTATCTTATAATCGAACGTCGTTTGGTCTCTTGATCACTCATATTTTTATTAACGATCCAAATCATCTCATACTAAATTGACTATCATAATTATATCTGATTGAAGTTAAATTTTAATAGTATTTTAAAAATATCACAAAGATCATCGTTGCAAGTTTTCGATCACATCGATTGTTTCTATCTATTAGATCATCATATGATCGCTCGTGACCGTTGAAATCAAATTTTATTGTTCTGCATAGCTAGAGATATCAGATTGAGGTGATATTTTATGACGGTAGTTGCATGATAACTACTTAAATAATAAATGATGAAGATGAGATTTAAATTATAAAATTATATAATATTTAAAAAAATAAATTTTTTTTTAAAAGAATATTATTTTTTAAAAAATTATAAAAAAATATACTTATTTTGCTTGCGGGCGAGCTAATAATGGATGCGGTCAGACCCTTGATCCCGTCACATCAGTCCTACATATCATATTTTTTTGATTTTTTATTTTTAAAGAAGTTCATAATTCTTTTTAATTTAAAACTCTAATCAACTTATTTGCAACGAAATATTAGTGATTGAAATATTTTGCTATTAATATTATTATTTATGATGTAAATAGAATTTACATCATAAATAATTGACTATTAGCGATGAAAAACTTTTCTCACTAATAATTTACCATTTTAATTTTTAAAAAAATTATTAAAGGCAGCTTATTAGTGATAAAAATTTTTCATCGCTAATAATCAATTATTTATGATAGAAAAGATAATTGCACTATAAATAATAGATTATTAATGATGAAAAATTTTTATCACTAATAATCTATTATTTAATTTTTTAAAAAATATTTATTAATGAAAGATTATTAGCGATGAAAATTTTTCATCGCTAATAATCGATTATTTACGACATAACTATCTTTTCCATCGTAAATAATTGATTATTAGCAATAAAAAAATTTTATCGCTAATAATCTATCATTTAATTTTTTTAAAAAATATTTATTAATGAAAGATTATTAGCGATGCGCTAATAATCGATTATTTATGAGACAACTATCATTTTTATCGTAAATAATTACTTATTAATGGTGAAAATTTTCTATCGCTAATAATCTATCATTTAATTTTTTAAAAAATATTTATTAATAAAAGATTATTAGCAATAAAAATTTTTTATCGCTAATAATCGATTATTTATGATGAAACTATCTTTTCTATCATAAATAATTGATTATTAATGACAAAATTTTTTTGCCTCTAATAATCTATCATTTATTTTTTAAAAAAATATTTATTAATAAAAGATTATTAGCGATGAAAATTTTTCATCGCTAATAATGGATTATTTATGATGCAACTATCTTTTCCATCGTAAATAATTGCTTATTAGCAACAAAAAATTTTCATCGCTAATAATCTATCATTTAATTTTTTTAAAAAATATTTATTAATGAAAGATTATTAGCAATAAAAATTTTTCATCACTAATAATCAATTATTTATGATGCAACTATCTTTTTCATCGTAAATAACTGATTATTAGCAACGAAAAGTTTTCGTCGCTAATAATCTAACATATTTTTTAAAGAAAAAAATTATTAAAGATCGTTTATTAATGACAAAAATTTTTTATTGGTAATAATTATTATTTATGATAAAAAAATTTTCATCATAAATAATAAATTATTAGTGATGAAAATATTTTTCTATCGCTAATAATCATATTTGTAATATAAATTATTTCATCATAAATATTTATGTCGCTAAAAACCTATTTTGTTGTAGTGAGAAAGCATTTTGAAAAGAAAAATAGATATCGGTAGAATTGAAGGCCGCCTTGATCCTAGAGGAGAACAAATGGAGGAAGGTTAAGGAGGAGGTCAGTTTGCAGAAGAAGTCGACCGTCGAATCCTTCAAGTCTTCAAAGGCGATGCAGGATATCAAGATAGCTTTTGCTCAAGAGGCCTTCCTCAAGAATTTCGAGGTCTATTAGAGGAGGATCGTAGAGAAATTCTCGAAGATAGACCTTGACTTTTTGGTAGAAGACTCCTTTGATGGCAAAGTAGGACCTTCAGCTACTAGTGTTGAAATTCCTACTATCGAGCTTACTATCGTCGAGATAGTTAAAGAGCCGACCTCTACAGAAGCAGCGTCGAGCTCTCCCACTTTCTTCCTTCAGAGATCTGAGACCTCCTGATAATTATATCTTCTCTTTTTTTTCTCTTTTCTTTTTTACAATGTACTTAAATAGTTTTTTTTATTAATAAAATCAATATTAAACTTTTTCTTTTCATCTATGTGTTGTGGTATGTATATATATCGAGTGCAGTCTCCAGTTAAGGCAGAACCATTGTCGTAGGGTATTCCTTTGAAGGCCCAATTTAAGAATTTGAGAAAACAGGTTCATCAGATAAGAAGAAAATTGAAGAAGGCTGAGGATGAGCTCCAGAAATCAAAAAAAAATTATGTTGAAGCTATCATCGAAATTAACTAGCTTCGTCAGTCATCCAAGCAATTTTTCAAGGAATATACTACTAGAAAATACTATCTAACTGAAGAACTAGAATGGGCAAGAAAAATTGCTGGTGAGAAGGCATGGACTTCAACCACCAGAATTTGTTCTCTTGAGGTCAAGCTTCATGAGGCGAGAGAAAGAATGAACCAATTAGAGAGGGGCTCGACTTGGGATAAAAACCAGGCAGACTACGACTAGCACTGATCGAAGAAATTCTCCAACCTTAAAAAATAGCTACTTGATGCTGAAAAGGTGTATGAGACCTACCAAGTTGGATGGTGTGGACAGATTGAAGATTATAAAAAAAAGCTCAAGATAGAGAATGCCGAGGTGATGCAACTTTCAAAGCAGTTGGCAGACAAGGTCCATGCTAGTCCAAGAGGAGATTCAAAGGAAGTCGCCTCTCTAAAGAGAACCCTTAGAGATCTTTTGGAGAATTATAAAAAGTGTAAGGCCAAACTCCTTCAACTTAAGATCCAAACAACCTATAATGAGAATATGGAGAAGGATGCTGAGGTCGATTCCATAGTCCTGAGAAAGAGGCTAAGAAAAGTAGAAGATAACCTCCACGGATCTCAAAAATTGCTCAGAAAGAGCTTGACAGTGAGACGAGATCTTAAAGAAAAGATAGAAGATCTGAAGCACTCCCTCATGTTAGCTGGTGCCAATAGTTCAAGGTCTGACTCTAAGTAGAACTTCATTGTTTTGCTTTTTTTTTCGTAATCGACCCTAAGGACCTCCGCTTGTAATGTTTTTTATTTTAATAAAATAATATTCTTTTGCTTCTTCACTATCTTGTCTCAATTGAATATTTATTGGGTTCCTTATTCTCATGCTATGATGTGTCTTAAAATTAACCGCAAGCGCACGGTGTGCAAAGTAGCACGTCCAGCGAGTATGGATCGATCTCTCAGAGAATTATATTTAAATTGCATTTAAATCCTTGCTCAGGCGAGCTTTAATAAAGAGTTTTAAAAAATTGATTGATACTTACTATAAAATAGTAAATAAATTTTAGAAAATAATAATCTAAAGATTTAGGACTTTTGAATCCACTAGACCAATGATTTAGAAAGTCTTTCTAAGATTTCTCTTATAATGTCCCTTAATTAAGGTGTAATGCATAGACAAACATTCATCCTAATTAAAGAATTTTTCTTTCAACTACTTCTCTTGTGTTACCCAAGTATGGACTATGAAGGAACTCTGATCCAATAATAATCCATCAAAGTTTTTCATAGAAAGAAGAAAAAAAAATTAAAAAGATTAAAAATCTTCTACCTATTATCCTTCTTGCACCGAATCAAGTATGAATTATAAAAAGATTGAAATCCAATGATAGTCCATCAAGTCTCTTGACAAGAAGCTTGAAGGAAGAAGAATTAAAAAAATAAAGCCAAGGAGAAATCTTAAGAAGAGTTTCTAATCATGGTTTAGTTTCAATGCAAACCCCAATGGATTGCTTAGCTAAACATGATTTGAAGAAAAACTATAAATATGATTAAAAAAAAATATTATACTAATTACTGAAAATTAAAATTATAGTAAATAAAATAGATGTAAAAAGTAAATAAGCATAAAAATTAAATTATCCTATATGCTGAAATTAAACTGTATAAATTAAATTACACAAGCGATGATTAAAAGAAAATAAAATTTTATTGTTGGAATAAAAATTTGATTACAAAAATAAAAACTAACTTCTAAGCTATTAACAAGACTTGAAATTGAATTAAGAAAATAAATAGAAACACAGACTCTCCACTGGCATATCTTTTTCTGGCAAACTCTCCTTCTCGTATGTTGGAAGGATGGAAAAAAGTGAAAAAAATATGAATAAAAATTTTGTGGATAGGTATTCCCACCTGTCACATAGGCCCCTATAAGAGTTGTGGTGTGGAGAGATAGATATCTCTTGGTAGAGGCATTGAGTTTTATTTATAGGTGTAGGAGGAAGGCAGATTTTTTTTTTTCATGTGGGACTAATTGAAAGAAGAGGCAACAAGAAATGGGCCATTGAATTAGGGAGCTTGCTTCTCATCCATTGATCTTTAAGTCGCGTTCACACTTGGATCTATGTAAAAGATTATCTTTTAATCTAGGCTCTTGATCTTTAAGTCATGTTCACACTTGAATCCATGTAAAAGATCTTCTTTAATTCTAGGCCCTTGTTCAAGAGGAGGTTGCTTCTCATCCCTTCATGAGTAAATAGTGTTCACACTTGAATGGAAGCTGGTTGTCTGGTTCACTTGAATTTGAGCCAACTTGAGTCTAATTTGAATTGTATGAGTCCAAACTCTTAATTACCTATAAAGTATATTAGAAAGCATCAAATTCTTAATAAATAAGGAGCAATTAAATTAAATTTATACTTTTAGTGACTTAATTTGAGTGTTTATCATACCCTCTAACTTGAACTTTACTCATCCTCGAGTAAAAAAAATATTGATATACAATACTAACTTTCTTCGACATGAGTGTTCATTTAATAATTTTAGAAATAAATGATATCTACCTAGAAAAAGATCAAAGCATGTCATTAGGATATTAAGGCAATCCAATAGAATAGTTGAGAAAAAAATAAAATTTATAAAAGCTTTTCTAAACCCACTCTTACCTTTATCCTTGGATCATCTAACTCTAAGATGGGCTAGTGGTTTTGCATTCATACATCCATTCCTTCTTTTTTTTTTAGATAAAATATAGTCTGTGCAATGTCTTAATCATTTAAGCTTTCTATCTAATCCTTGTAGCGAGTATTAGGCCAATGACTCCCAAACCAATTGGCTTTAGGGCATTAGGTGTAAAACTCTCCTCGGACTTACTGACTCGAGTCAAACAGGCTGTGAGTTGGGACTTAGCTGTGTGATTTTTTTTTTAACATTGCCCATTTTTTGATGTGAATACCATTGCTTGTTTAGGCAACGAGACTTGGTTACTCAGTGGAAAACCTTTTTTTTTTTTTTTTTGATGAAAGTATATGCATCAAAATATCCCACTTGTACCCATAAGAGGTTGATTTTTTTTAGAAATCAGTAGGAAAGGTTAGAAATGCTCAAAAATAAATTTTTATTCTGGACTCAATCTTCTATTGAATTGTATCAATATACAGTCCTTCGATACTTCTAAATTTATCTAAAGTGTGCATCACGTGCTACTAAAATATCTAATATTACTCAAGTCTGAAGTATAGTCAGTTATATGAATATCAATAAATTTGTAAGTAACAAAGATTCAAAGTAAAATTCAAAGTTTATCCCTTACCCCCTAACTTATTCTATAGTGACTTCAATGATGTAAGGAAAATAAAAATCCAATAGGTAAAAAGGAAGGAATATACATGATTTGATGTGTCCTTGGTTCAGCAGGTATCTTCATATGTTCTTTTTGATTCTTTCCTCCAACTTATTCGATATTGACTGAAGTAAAACCTAAATAAACTAAAAAAAATTAAAATATAAGGATCTAGATTTTCTCCTAGGAGCGCTAAGTTTAAGGTCTTTAGCCAGACTTTTTATTAAAACTACTCCTAAGAAATTGGGTTGCCTCCTAACAGGCGCTAAGTTTATAGTCTTCAGCCAGATTTGACTCGAACTTTCAAATGTTATTTTAACCCAGATCATATACAGGGTTGAAAAATTTGTCTGGTCCTTCACCACCATTTCTAGAGAGATGGTCTTTTTCCACATAATCAGTTTTATTATGAATCTCTCTTAATAGATTTAACATCTTCTAGATTGGATCCAGGTTTAATTCAATAGTTATTGGTAGAGTTTCAAATGGACCTAGATATTCATACTTTTGGTGTTCAATGAGTGTTTTCTAATCCAGTGATGGTGTTTCTTCAATAATTGGTATAATTGGTGATTCTAGTTCTGATCGAAAATTCTTATGATTAACAATTGCCTAAATTTTATTTTCAAATTCTTGGTTAATCCTGAGATTAATTTTGATGTCCTCATGGCTTAAATCATTGGATTCATAAACATCCTCTTGGGTCAAGTTTTTTCATCTGGTTGGTCCAATTCCTGTTCTAGGTTAAAAATATTTAGTTCAATGGTCATATTTCCAAATGAAAGCTTCATGAGTCCATTTCAGTAATTGATTATGGCATTGGCAGTCGCTAAAAATGGTCTTCCTAAAATAATCAGGATATGACCCTTTGGATTTGGAATGGGTTCAGTCTCAAAAATTATAAAATCTACGAAAAAGAGATAATTATCAACCTTAATTAACATGTTCTCTACCACTCCTTTAGGGATCATAGAAGATTGATCTACTAGTTGCAAGGTAATCCCTGTAGGTTTCAGTTCTCCCAATCCTATTTGCTTATATATAGAGTATAGCAAAATATTTATGCTAGCCCCTAAGTCTAATAAAGCTTTATCAATATTGGTCTCTCCGATAGTGCATAAAATTATTGGAGACTCTGGATCTTTGTACTTAATCGATACTTGACTCGATAGGTAAGAACTCACACTTGCTGCCAGAAAGGCTCTCTTAGGTACATTAGTAGTTTTTTTCTTGGTGCAAAGGTCTTTTAAAACTTTAGCATAAGTCGGTACTTGTTGGATCATATCTAGTAGAAGGATATTTACTTGAACTTTTTTAAACACTTCTAACATTTTATTCAAGTTTTTCGATTGTTTATTGGATCTTAGTCGGTTTGGAAAAGAAGCTGTAAGCTTGGAGAGTCATGTGAGTAGGTTTGATGAATCATCGAGTGCTGATGACTCAGGCTCCTTAGATTGGTTCTAATGTATGGGTTGTTCAGAAGATGGCTCAAATGATGAGTCTTCTTGACTCTCAGGCATACCCACCTTATTATCCACTTGTTTCTCCGATCTTAAGGTGTAAATTATATTTACTTGGTTGACTTGGTTTACATGTTGAAGTCGTAGAACATTTTGAGTTCAGGTTGGCTAGGCAACCTACCTCTCTCTCTCTCTCACTGACAGTAGAAGTTAGCTGATCTACTTGTATTTTCAATCGGGCAATGACTTGAGTATTGGCATTTAAAAGTTGGCCCATGGTAGGCATAAAGTTATTCAAGATGGTATTGGAGTCAGCAATTGATTTTGCCAGATCTTCTAGACTCTTTTCTAGTACACTGATCCTTTTTTTATCATTGTTAAATCCTGGTGCATTGTTCAGTATTGGATTGGGCCTTAGGTTAGACTGGTTAAAGTTAGTACCGCCTACATTTGGATTCTGTGACCATGAGAAGTTTGGATGATTCCTCCATGCTGGGTTATATGTGCGTGCATAAGGATTATTCATTGGTTTTTGATATATGGTATTTACATGTGCACATCCATTCTCTGTTGAGTTTATCAAGAGAGGATAGTCTTCAAGGATATGGTCTGATACACTGCACTCGCTGCACATGGATGTAGACACATGGTTCACACTGGCTATTCTCTACAGTTCTAAGGCCTTTAACCTATGTGTTAGGATTGTAATTTTAGGCTCTACGGCTATGAGGTTTGAACTTGGTATATTCCACCTCTTGAAGGTGTTGGTCTTTCTGATTTTCTAGTCATTTTTCATTGTAGATTCTTCTCGACTAGGTCTTCTAGAAATTACCAGGCCTCATTGGGTTCTTTATACATAAATTAACCTTGGCACATTGACTCTAGCATGGTTCTGAAATTTGAATCTAGTCCCTTATAAACTATTTGGCATAGTCTCCAAGTCTCTATTCCATGGTGTGGCATTGGGTCAAGAGGTTCTTAAAATAGTCGAAATATTTTCAGAATGACTCGTCAGCTAGTTGGTAAAATTGGTTTATCTTATTTCTAATTCTACATGTCTTATGATAGAGAAAGTATTTTTTTAAGGAACACTCTTACAAATCCCTCCTAGGTCATGATAGATTGATTTGGCAAACTGTATAGCCATTTTTTAGCATTATCCTTAAGGACAAAATTGATTAGTCTCAGCTTGATTTCATCCTCAGAAAGTTGTTGTAACCTTATAGTTGCACAAACCTCTTCAAATTTTTTAATGAATATATATGCATCCTCTATTTCAATAAACTTTGGAAGCATATTAATCATTTGGAGTTTAATTTCAAAATTATTTGCAATAGGTTGGGACAACCTGATGCAAGAAGGCTGGATAGATCCAACTGGATAACATAAATCCTTAAGAGTTTGGGGCTAATTAATTTCTTCCATTTTAGAAATTTTAAGACTTGATACAGAAATCGAGTCAATTCTAACTAGTGGATCCAAAATTCTTCTCCATAAAGAAAGTAGAGAATTCACCTTATTTTATATTTTTTTATTTTTTTAAAGAAAAGAGAAAAGGAAGAAGAATTAGTTAAGATTATTTTTTAAAATTTTTTTAAATACTTATCAAGCAATTATCTATCATAGGTTATCCTAATTCTAGATAGCTCCTAACTGTCAAGGTTGTCTTCGAGTACTCCAAGTTCGAAATTGACTAATCGAATAGGTCAGATAAGTATAAGATCGGTGGAAGTCTCCTCGTTGCTTTTCTTAGACACCAATTAGATTAGCCAGATAAGCGAACAAAATCAATTAAAAATCACCTTTCTTCGGGCCTAGTAGTCCCACAAACCACTTTTCTAGACATCGATAGGCAAAACCAACTTAAACTCGATCCAACTCTTGAGTTTTCTTGTCCTAATGAGCTCGAATGTCCCTAGAGTTGATGTCTAATTGATTTTATTTAAGGTTAGGATGAATGTAAATAAGAAAACTTATTTATGGACTAAGGAAAGGTGATAAAATTTTTACCTTATCTTATTTAGGTTTGTACCCTTAAAGTAGTTTAGATATGCTTATGTACAATCAATAAGAACAAACAAGTTTTAATAAAAAAAATTAATACTAAACTAAGATCAAATTAGTAAGCTAAAAGAAAAAAAAGGTTAGATTATATACCTGATTTCCAACTCACCAATTTTCTACAAAGCAAGATAAAAGAAAAAAAAATTAGAAAGGTTAGACTAAAATTAAACTAAAAGCACAAAGAACAAGAATTTAGAACATAATTTAAAACATGCCAATTTTTCAACAACGGTGCCAAAAAGTTGATATATCTTAAAATTAACTATAAGCACATGGTGTGTAAAGTAGCACGTCCAGTGAGTACGGGTCGATCCCTCAAGAAATTATATTTAAATTACGTTCAAATTCTTGCTCAGACGAGCTTTAATAAAGAGTTTTAAAAAATTGATTGATACTTACTAGTAAACAGTAAATAAATTTTAGAAAATAATAATCTAAAGATCTAGGGCTTTTGAATCCACTAGACCAATGACTTAGAGAGCCTTTCTATGATTTCTCTTATGATGTTCCTTAATTAAGGTATAATGCATAGACAAACATTCATCCTAATTAAAGAACTTTTGTTTCAACTGCTTCTCTTGTGTTATCCAAGTATGGACTATAAAAGAACTCTAACCCAACAATAATCCATCAAAATTTTTTACAGAAAGAAGAGAAAAGAAATTAAAAAGATTAAAAGCCTTCTACCTATTATCCTTCTTACACCGAATCAAGCATGAACTATAAAAGAATTGAAACCCAATGATAGTCCATCAAATCTCTTGGCAAGAAGCTTGAAGGAAGAAGAACTAAAAAAATAAAGCCAAGGAGAAATCTTAAAAAGAGTTTCTAATCATGGTTTAGCTCTATCGCAAACCCAAGTGGATTGCTTAGCTAGACATGATTTGAAAAAAAATTATAAATCTGATTAAAAAAAAAAATATTATACTAATTATTGAAAGTTAAAATTATAGTAAATAAAATAGATGCAAAAACTAAATAAGCATAAAAATTAAACTATCCTATATGCTGAAATTAAACTACATAAATTAAATTATATAAGCGATGATTAAAAAAAATAAAACTTTATTGCTGGAATAAAAATTTGATTATAAAAATAAGAACTAACTCCTAAGCCATTAATAGGGCTTGAAGTTAAAATAAGAAAATAAATAGAAACATAGACTCTCCACTGGCATACTTTTTCCTAGCTAACTCTCCTTCTCGTATGTTGGAAGGGTGGAAGAAAGTAGAAAAAAATTGAATAAAAATTTTATGGATAGGTATTTGCGTCTATCACGTGGGCTCCTACAAGAATTATGGTATGGAGAGATAGATATTGGTGTATCTTAAAATTAACCACAAGCGCATGGTGTGCAAAGTAGCATGTCCAGCAAGTATGGATCGATTCCATGAGAAATTGTATTTAAATTACATTCAAATTCTTTCTCAGGCGAGCTTTAACAATAAATTTTGAAAAATTGATTGATACTTACTACTAAATAATAAATTAATTTTAGAAAATAATAATTTAAAGATCTAAAATTTTTGAATCCACTAGATTAATGATTTAGAGAGCCTTTCTAAGATTTCTCTTATGATGTCCCTTAATTAAGGTATAATGCATAGACAAACATTTATCCTAATTAAAGAACTTTTCTTTCAATTGCTTCTTTTGTGTTATCCAAGTATGGACTATGAAGAGACTATAATCTAATAATAATCCATCAAAGTTTTCTACAGAAAGAATAGAAAAGGAATTAAAAAGATTAAAAGCCTTCTATTTATTATCTTTCTTGCACCGAATCAAGCATGAACTATAAAGGGATTGAAACACAATAATAGTCCATCAAGTCTCTTGGTAAGAAGCTTGAAGAAAGAAGAACTAAAAAATAAAGTCAAGGAGAAATCCTAAAAAGAGTTTCTAATCATGGTTTAGCTTCATCGCAAATTCTAGTGGATTGCTTAGCTAGATATGATTTGAAGAAAACTATAAATCTGATTAAGAACATAAAAAAAATTATACTAATTGCTAAAAAATAAAATTATAGTAAATAAAATAGATGCAATAAGTAAATAAGCATAAAAATTAAACTATCCTATATGTTAAAATTAAATTGCATAAATTAAATTACATAAGTGATGATTAAAAAAAATAAAACTTTATTGCTGGAATAAAAATTTGATTACAAAAATAAGAACTAACTTCAAAGTCATTAACATGACTTAGAGTTGAAATAAAAAAATAAATAGAAACACAGAATCTCCACCGGCATACTTTTTTTTGGCTAACTCTCCTTCTTGTATGTTGGAAGGATGGAAGAAAATGAGAAAAAGATGAATAAAAATTTTATGGATAGGTATTCCCACCTATCACATGGGCCCCTACAAGAGTTGTGGTGTGGAGAGATAGATATCTCTTGGTAGAGACATTGGATTTTATTTATAGGTGTAGGAGGGAGGCAGATTTTTTATTTTTTCCATGTGGGACTAATTAAAAGGAGAGGCAACAAGAAATGGGCTATTGGATTAGGATGCTTGCTTCTCATCCATTGATCTTTAAGTCACATTCACACTTAGATCTATGTGAAAGGTTATCTTTTAATCTAGGCCTTTGATCTTTAAGTCATGTTCATACTTGAATTCATGTAAAAGGTCTTTTTTAATTCTGAGCCCTTGATCAAGAGGAGGTTGCTTCTCATCCCTTCATGAGTAAGTTACGTTTACACTTGAATAGAAGCAGATTGCCTGGTTCACTTAAATTTGAGCCAATTTGAGTCTAATTTGAATTGTATGAGCCCAAACTTTTAATTACCTGTAAAATATATTAGAAAGCATCAAATTCTTAATAAATAAGGAGTAATTAAATTAAATTTGTACTTCTAGTGACTTAAATTTGAGTGTTTATCAAATATCTCTTGGTAGAGGCATTGAATTTTATTTATAGGTATAGGAGGGAGGGAGATTTTTTATTTTTTCCATGTGGAACTAATTAAAAGGAGAGGCAACAAGAAATGGGCCATTGGATTAGGAAGCTTGTTTCTCATCCATTGATCTTTAAGTCGTGTTCACACTTGGATCTATGTGAAAGATTATCTTTTAATCTAGGCTCTTGATCTTTAAGTCATGTTCACACTTGAATCAATATAAAAGGTCTTCTTTAATTCTAGGCCCTTGATCAAGAGGAGGTTGCTTTTCATCCCTTCATGAGTAAGTCGCGTTCACACTTGAATGAGAGCTGGTTGAGCCAATTTGAGTCTAATTTGAATTGTATCAGTGCAAACTCTTAATTACTTATAAAGTATATTAGAAAGTATCAAATTCTTAATAAATAAGAAGAAATTAAATTAAATTTGTACTTCTAGTGACTTAATTTGAGTGTTATCATGCTGTTGTTAAAGATAGTTGTTTCATAATGGTGTCCTCTAGTTGTCACTTTATAGGTCTGTCCTCCTTACTTATGAATAGAGGCCTTTGAATTTGGTTTGGAAGTTACCTTTCTCCCCATTTAGAAACTAGGATCTTCATATCCTTTGTGAAGTTAACCTCATCCAAGCGAGGATGAAAGCCTCCGATTGTTTAAAATAAGAGGTTAACCTCTAGTGCCAATCCTATTGATGCAGAAAATGATTAGACGCTGGAGCAAGCTAGAGTTGAAAAAGATGAGATCATCGACGAGATCTACAAGATGAAGTCCAAATTGAAGGTGAATGGCTTCGGTAGGACCCTCTGATGGTCAAGTCAGATTTCTAGCCAACAAGAATAGAGTACTTAAGAAAATATAAGCGGAGATGAAAGTTTAGAGAGAAAGACATATCTGAAGGATCCTTTATATAAGTGAAGCTCGTATTAGAATAAAAATGACAGCCATAATAGAGTATCAGTAGGCTGTTCAGGCCATGTAGAGTTTATTACGAAGAGTGAGCTATCTTTGTCGCTACTTGTAGGCAGTTGAGTTTTATTTATTAAAGTTCAGATGAAAAATCCATTACTACAAAAATAGCCTATGGCAGCGCATACTATGGCAGCAATTTTTAGAACCGTTGTCATAGATCCTACGGCAGCGATTTTCGTTAACCACTACTATAGGTCGGATCTATGACAGCAATTTTTGTAACCACTGTCATGGGTCCGATATATAGCAGCGATTAATGAAAATTACTGTTGTAGGTCCGATATATGGCAGCGATTAACGAAAATCGCTGTCGTAAGTCGGACCTATAGCAACGGTTACAAAATCAGACCAACCAAACTTGAAGGTCTAAAGGCCGACCTTCTTAAATTGGGTTGGAGCTGAAAGTAACTTAATCAAAGTTCAGACATGGTTGCCACAACTTTGAATGAAGTTATACTGAGGTCGGACATCTCACTGGACTTCGGTGGAAGCTACTTTATCTCTAGTAGTATTTTAGAAGCATTGAGCTTCTTATTCATGTCTTTCTCTATAATGAAGTGAAAAATAATAAATTCAACCATAAAAAATATTAAGATATTTTTTGTTGGAAGGAGTTGGACTCTAAATGACAATATAAATGAGTCTCTTATTCTAGCTATTTGATTGGGAGTTTCATTACCATTCTGATTTTAGAGGAAGTGAAAATCCCTGAATTCCCCAAAATACAATACCTATTCTTCTCTACTATTCAAAGCTCATTCCACTTCCAATTTTGATTATGAACTAAAGGCGTCGAGGGTGTGGCCATTTTGATTTCTAATCCAATACACTGTGATTTCGATTTTGATTCAATCATGAACCAAATGCTACTTCAAATTCTTCGTTGAGCTCCCATTTGTTTTTTAGATATCTTTTCCACCTTAGAAAAGCCTCCGATTAGAAACTTACCAACAAAAGCTTGATGAAATTGATTTCTAGCAACAACTATTCATCGAAGAATGATAAAATATTGTGGAAAACCTAGATGATGCTTGTCAGCAAATGAGTGTTGAGATTTATTGCCAGGTCCCAATTCAATTAGGATTCTATTTTAGTTAGTCATCTTTTGTATGTTAATATAATTGTAACAATCTCTTTTAGTAAAACCTAGATTTTTAGCACCTTGAACTTCTTCAATCATATAGGAATATACATTGATTATTCGAATTTCGATATTCACTATAGAGTCTGTTGGGGATAAATCCCGCTCCTGCCGAAGCCTGGCCCGACGCTCGGCCCAATGTACCCAGTAGCCGCTGAAGAGCTTCAGCGCCGGGCGCCAGGCCGAGCCCCTACCACGGCCGAACTGTCTAGAGGCCGAACTCCCCTTCGCCAAGGTCCGGGCCGAACTACCTAGCTGCCGAACTCCCCAGCGCAGGCTCCGGGTCGAACTCCCACCGCCAGCCGAACTTCCCCTTCGGCCGAACTCCTTCGGACTCCCCACGGCCGAACTCCTTCGAACCGACCCTCCAGCCAGCCGAGCTCCTCCCGGATCTCCCCTTCGGCCGAACTCCTTCGGACTCCCCAGCGGCCGAACTCCTTCGGACCGACTCCATGCGGCCGAACTCCTTCGGACTTCCCACGGCCGAACTCCTTCGGACCGACTCCAAGCGACCGAGCTTCAATGAAGTCCTCTCAGCGGCCGAACTCCTCAGCGGACGGGCTTTAGTAGAATCCCCAAGCGGTCGTCACTCAGGAGCCCGAACTCCTCAGCAATCGTCGCTCAGGAGCCCGAACTCCTCAGCAATCGTCGCTCAGGAGCCCGAACTCCTCAGCAATCGTCACTGGGCCAAACTCCTCAGCGGTCGCCCTCATCAAACTTCGGCCGACCGAGCTCCTACCGAACTCTCAAGTGTCCAAGCCTCAGCCCAAGTCCAACAGCCGGCCGAACCCCAGACGGCCGAGCCGCGGCTTCTCAGCAGCCGAACTCTTCTGCGGACGAGCCTTAGCTGCATACCTCTCGCCAGACGCCTATGGGAGCCGAACTCCCTCCTATCTTCCTCTTCAGGAGCCCGAACTCCTCCGAAATGGGCACACGACGAAGGCCTTCATCCCTTCATTCGGCAAGCTCTGCAACCATCACCATCAGTCAGTCCGCCGCACCATCAGTCAGTCCGCCGCGGGCGATAGCGACCCACTGTCAGGCGGCGATGGCTGTCACCCTCCATCCGCCGCACGCGGCACCAGTGAGACTGACTCCACCGAACCTCGAGCGGCCCGCCAGCACGCGGCTGCAGTTGTCACCATCAAGCTCCGCTATATCAAGGACCCTCCCGACACACTAAGGGGAAGCTCTCTGGACTCTTGACTCTCTAAGCTCTCCTCCACATCTCTAAGCTCCGGAACTCATTCCGGGCACTCCATTACTGTTGGTCAGAAACTAACTTGACCATCGGAGGGTCCTGTCGGAGCCACCACCCCACCGGTTCCGGACGGGACTTCGTTTTGCAGGTCCCCGGCGGCGCCCAGCGGCCTCGATTGCGGCGACCTCCGACGGCGACGGATTTCAGCACCAACAGAGTCTATAACACCCGCCTTTGCAATTGCAAGTGATCTTGCTAATGTCAACATGTGACTTTCATTAGGCTTTGCCAACTCATGATTATGCTCAGCAATGAATCTAGTAATCTTCCACTTCTCATTGTCATCAATAGTGAATCGAATCATTGCTTTACAATTAGTTCTATTGTCTGGCCTATTAAAGATCGATTTATCATGTCGTTGATTATTTATAAACCCTTCATTTGAGCAACAATAATCCTTTGAACGGTTTTTTTTTGTTCCAAAGATGTAAGTTTGCTTTCTTTTTTGGATACTAAAATCTATACAATGCCCATAGTCACAATATAACTTATAAGCCTCCTTTTCACTATGCACAACTTGACTTAATAGTTCACTACTTGACTTTTTATGACTTAAAACATCATCTAACTCATCATTCCTCTCAACTTCTTTCCTATAAGAACGTGGATATATGGCTTCCTCATCATTATCGATATAGATATCCTCTCTTTTACAACTAAGCCAATTCATCTCTCTACTATTTTTAGTATAATAATTATGACTATCCATTACCGCAACTAGCAAACAATCGCACACAAATATAAGAATATTAAAATAAAAGAAATATAAAAATTTGAAGTATATTTTAGATAAATGATTAACATTAATTACACAAATCATAACATTCTTAACCGATTATCTATGACCATTGATTTTCTTTTTCTTTTTATTTTTTTTGGTAAGATAAGAGATCAATTGTATTGCTAGAATAAATTATTTTTTGAAAGATACAAAGCAAAAAAATAGTACAAGACTAAGAGGTCATAAGTGTATAATAAAAAGATGTCTCCCAAAAATAGTAAATTACATGAACAAAACAGAGCAAAAAGAGAACAATGCAAATACCAACAAGAACACCAGAAATGCTTATAAACAAAACTTTGTTGGTTGCAAAAATGTTCTCCATCTGGACTGTTGCGTCTTTTACTTAAGCCACTTACCATTCAAGTGCGTATGGTTATCAACTCAACTCTAGGCTGCATTGGGCTTCTTTTGCTTATGGTCTGCTTTTTCTGGGGTGTTTTAACTACTTTGTCTTCTACATTATGATCCTTTGGTCTTCTTACTATAAATGTCTTATTTTGCTTACTTCTGTCTAGACTTTGTAATCATCTATATTATTACTTAATAAAGCTTTTGGCCTCTGTTCCAACAAAAAAAAATCTACAAGTTTGGCTGTAGATCCATGATCCAATTGGTAGTATACCATGCTAGGAATGAAGCGGAGAGTATCAGGTAATACCAAAAGAGATGAATGGGAATGGAGAATGCCCTCCAGATCACCAAATACGGTGCCACCTGCGCTTGGCTCCCCTTCTTGCACGGCCTCACCGCCGCTCGTCGGCATCGTTCATGTCATACCTGGACCACTAAAATTTACTTTTTATAGCAAAAATAATCTCCACAGAAGGTCCAAATATCGCTGCAAAAGGTTTCTATCGGTGAAAATAAGTCGTTGGGAAGTCGCCACGAGAGCCTCGTTTGGAGACGTCTTTCACGGCTAAACAAAAATTTATCATAAATAATTATTTTTTATGATAAAAATTATACTCCTAGAAAATATAGGCTTTTTATGGCGACCACTTTCACCGCTAAAGAGCATATCTCTGTTATCGATGTATTCGCTATAAAATAGAAGCCGGATACCCGTTTAGTAGCTAATAATTTTAATTGCCGCTAAAGATGGAAACTTTTAGTGTCAAAAATTTTTGCCGGAAAAATATGACTTTTAGCGATGGTTGTTGCCGCTGCAAAACAATTCTTTATCATTCGGAATATTTTTTGCAATAATATTTTATTGCCTAAATAGTACTGGTGGCGAAATAGCATCACAGAAAAAATATATGGCTTCTGACAATGACTTTTATCGCTGCAAAAAGTCATAGCAGAATTTATCAATATTTTTTGCTGCAAAAAGTAGTTACTGCTAAATATTTTTTATAGTAAAATTTATCATCAAAAAAATATACTTATATTTTTTATGATAAAATAATATTATCACTAAAAATTTGCCACTGAAGATTAATTTTAAATTTATTTATTTTATTAATACATCTAATATTATAATAAATAAATATCATTTAATATATCATCATATAAAATCTAAAATTATATTATAATAATATAAATCCTCCATATATCACATTTATCAATATAGTATATAAGAAACAAAATCACCATATTGTCAGTAATAGTACATAGCCAAAAGGTACTATATATTTAATAAGATTAAAAAAAATTTAAAATAAAAATAAGTCCCTGATCTAGTTCTTGAAATCTTCTTGGATGGCTAACATCTTCCAATCTACAATATTAACACATATAATATAAATTAGCTTAAAATTAATAAGTGTGACTAAAATTTGGTAATATATTTGCTAAGATTTTAACTCAACCAAAAATCATGAGAACAAAATAGCAACCACATCCATACTATTAAGTTAATAACCACAACCAAATCTCAAATAATACTACTAAGTTAACATCCATACCACATCCATACCACAACCACATCTATATCACAACCACATCCATACCATTATGCCAACATCCCAACATCTATACTAACAAGTCAACAATCACAAGCTGCCTATACCATCTCAACCAACAACAAATAATCTTTGACAACCAAGGCATAAATAAAGTATATTTTTATTAGGGATTGTCAATTAGTATACATTACTTATCATGGAGCAATAGATATGGTAGATAAAGCTGATGGTGACAATAATTTTCTCACCAACTCCTCCAACTCTTTCGATCGAGCTTGCATTGATTGTTGTTGAGCTTCCATTGTCTGAATCAATTCATGCTATGTTGCTAACTTTTTACACAACTCTCTATTAGAAGACTCTAAAGATCTGGTTCTAGATGATAAGCCAATAGATTTTGGCCTATGTCTGAGTCCACATACATATCCTGGTCATGTCCCAAGAACTATGTCACAGATTTGGTCTTGAGTCAATGGCTAAGATCTTTTTTTCACTAGACTAGACTTGCAACTGCGTCACCTGATTCTGTAATTAAAAGTAAAAATATCTTGAATCATGAATAATTAAAAAAATATATAATTAGTCATTTTTTTACATATCTTGATTTTGCTTCATCTAAAATTCATCCCTTTTTCTCATTGTATCTTGTGCACACTTAAAAAAACTCAATTCTATCTAGCAACTCCCCAATATCTGAATATCTATATAAAAACACAAATACAGAGATATAGTTAATCCACGTATTATGATAAATAATATGTATGTTTCTTTCATAACATAACTTCATAGTTACAACATACTTAGATATAACATGTAGAAACAAATGATTTTGAGCCCATATGATGTTATACAACATCTTCTATCAATTGGCGGAATTTATAGTAGACTGTTGTTTCATTTAAAATATATAATAAATATTATATATTATTTAGAAAGATTACAAGAATCAAACTTGATATACCTAAAATTTTTCTTCCTCAAACAAGTTGCACAGAAAATCTCAATCATCTTGGGTACATTGATGTAAGGTGTACACCATGCCACATCAAGGGTATCAAATTTTTTATAATGTCTATATAAAGTATGCCAAAAATTTGCATATGCTTTTCGCATCACTCTCTCATAACATAACTTCACATGTGGCTCATTAAGATCAATATCAAACTTTATCTTAAAAAAAGTGTTATACAAATATCAATAAAAAATAATTCAATATAAGTAATTATCAACAAAAATATAAATATAAAGAGTCTTATCAATCTATTACTAATATACGATCATAAAGAAGATTCTTATCATCCTCCGTAATCTCGGTCCAACCTCACGCTTGGAGTGGGGCAAAATTTCTAACAATAAATCCCAACTCTGAAATAAACTTCTCAGCATTTTTTTCAACTAGGCTTCCTTTATTTGAAGAAATGTCAACATGCAACCTCCCTACCCTACTCACATTCCTTTCTAATCCAACCCCTTTAGTAAGTCCATGATCTCGTCTAGAGGAGGACGAAGCTACAACATAAAAAAAATCATCATCAATAATATTTCATATATTATTTTTTTAAAAAAATATTAATTAACATTTAGGATATACTAATAACTAATTAATAATAATTCTTACCAATGCTAGCATTATTGAAGGTATCTATCAGTGTAGGTGTACATATAGGTGAAGGTGTAGATGCAAATGGAGTCGCAGGAGTTGTTAACCGCTACTGCGCATGCCCTGATGCCATAGTATGAGAATACCTGTTATTATAGCAACAATATATAATTAGAAATAAGTCCATAATAGAAAATAATAAATATCAACATATATAAGAAAATAATGGAGATATCAAAGTACAAAGAATAACAAATTTGAGGAATCCTTCAAACAAATTATTCACATATAATATGTACGTATCAGCATCTATGTCATTGTCATTTTCATTGGACTCTAACTATTCATTACTATCACAATAATCCATTAATGTGTCATCTTCTTCATCACTTTCCTCAGAATTTATATCATTCAAATCCTTTTGTATTTCATGAGTGACATGTCCTTCATCAATGGAATCTAAATAACATCATTTATATGCAATTGTTGCACTCTAGGCTCCTCAACTTCAACATTCCATATAAGCCTAAAAGATTCAAACAGTGATATTTCATCATTATTTTTGTCCACATCTTCATTGTAGATTACTTCTAAAATATTCCATACATGCCTATGGTTCACCCTTTGCATGACTTGTCAATTTTTACCTAATTTTGTATCATTGATATAAAATACTTGCTTCGCTTGAATTGCTAAAATAAAAGGATCATTCTCATACCACTTATTATTGATATTAATCAATGTGAAATGTAAATTACTTTAATTTTTTTTTATCAGTATCAAACTATTCACACTTAAATAGAAGAATCTGATAGCCAAATAAGTACTTTAACTCAATGATATTTGTCAAAATCCCAAAAAAATCAATGATTTCACCATCATGTTCTCCTTCCACAACTAAACCACTATTTTGTATTTGACAACAAGCCTCTCGATCTTGTGTGAAATCTAACTCTATTAACAATGCAACCTAAATAGGTTTTCATACGAAAATCAGGACCACATATTAATGCATATAATTTATCAGTGTCTTCTGATGACTTCATATTTTGAAGTTGCTTCATCTAGAAGAAAAATCACTATGTATAATTAAGAAATAAGAAAAGTCTTAATATGACATTCTTACAAAAGTTTCGAAGTAAATAAAAAATATATTATTGGTGATAACTTATTCAAAATAGTACTATAATTCCTTGCAATTATTCAGGACATACCATGCAATAGCATCGTGATCATTGTGTTAGAGATTGAGTTTCTAAATATCCAAATGGACGAACTTTGTGTGAGAAAATAGATAACTTTTCCTGCTTTTCCTTAACCTCTTCATAATTCATGTCATCTTTGTTAAATTTTGTTTCAATCCTATGAAGATAAATTGAAATAAATGTTACACATTCATTCACAATATAACTTTAAGTGATTGATCCCTCTAGATGAGCTTCATTACCCACATAATCTTGCAAGTCACCTAGATTTCTTTTTAAATGCACATAATTTTACTTGATATTGTCAAAGTACATAAATACTAACATAATTATTAATTAAATCATATTAAACATTACTGTTTAATTGGGAACATCCATCTATTTTGCACTGGCCTATCAAGTTTGGCTTCTTCTATTAAGTGAACTATTAAGTAGATTATAACATCACAATCACCTTTTCCAACTTACATAATATCACAATCACCTTTTCTTGTAATATGTCTAATTCTTTGACGTTTAATGTCTTAGCACATAATTTATGAAAAAAAAATTGCTAACTCAACTATTATAGTGACCACATCTTTATGCAAGGATCCACGTATTCCGATAGAAAGCAGTCGTTGCAACAGCATATGGCAATCATAACCTTTTAATCCTAAAATCTTACTATCTTCCATGGTTACATATTTTGATATGTTTGAAGCATAGACATAAAAAAAATTAACAGATTTCAAGAATTTCAATAAGCCTTGCTTTTTCCTTCAACTCGATCGATACATAACACTACAAGAATCTAGATTATTAGCGATGGCAAAAAACTGTCGCTAATAGTCTTTCTACTATCGCTAATAATCCCACTATCACTAATATCATCGTAAAAGCAAATATGAAAAATCCTTATTGCTAATTGCTATGATTAGCGATGTCAAAAAGAGTCATTACTAATAAGGCTATTAGCGATGACTTTAAAAATAAAATAATTTTATCATGAATTATTTTTTAATATTTAACTTAAATTTTTAAAAAATATTAGCGATGTATTTTTTATGGCTAATGCCATCACTAATAATTATTAGTGACCAAAAATATGATTGCTAATGTCATCTCTATTTTTTTTATTTTTAAATAAAATAAAAAAAATTATTTTAAAAAATATTAGTGATAGTAATTTGGTCTCTAATGCCGTCGCTAATAGTTATTAGCAACGATAATTATTGTTACTAATACCAATGCTAATAGTTAATTTTATTTTTTTAAATTAATAATAATAATTTTTTTAATTTTTTTAGTTAATCATAATAAATTATGATTCCTAATATCTAATTAAAATCCAAAAATAATATGATAATCAAAAATTAAAACCTAATTATATTATATTAAAAATAGAAATTATATATATTTTTTAGAAGTAGTATTAAAAAATATAATATATTAAAAAAAATTAGGTCCAATCCTCATCATCGTTTGCCACCTCCTCCTCTTGCTCCTCTCCAGCAATTGGTGGATAAGAGTTGGATATCTCAGCATCTTGTAACGAAAAAAATAAAATAATATTAATAAGTTTTGATATAGAGGTACACTTTTTTGATTCTTGAATAGATTATTTTGACATATTTCACTCGATGATGCAAAGCTATAGAAATCCTCGGCCCATCGATTGAATGGTTAGATTGAATTTTTAGCCTATAGATTTTTTTTTTAGATTCAAATTTAAATATATGAAGCTTCTAAAAATAAAAATTTAAAATAATTTAAAATTTTAATAATATAATTATTTGATATGATGAGTGGAATGACAAGCCCAACTAGTTGCATAGCTATGGATCTTGGAAAAGCTCCACAATCATATTGTACTGGATGGCATCCAGGAGGCTCTAAGGTCACTGGCTCAAAAGCCTCTGCACAACCTCCTCCACGTGTGCATTGCTCCAGGTATGGGACGTCGAGGCTTGTGAGGATATCGAAGAATATCGAGATAGTAGAGAGTCGAAGCTATGGCTGAATTCTATAACCTGGCTCCTACTCATCCTTCCCAGTGGCACTGAGCCATCCCTCAAGACCAAGGGAGGCTGAGAAGATGGATCATCACCATAGCTCTCTGTAACATACATCACATAATGCATCGATCTGCACAGTTCAAAAATATATTGGTTGTAATATAAAAATCAGATTCTATAATAACTTAATTAGTAAATAAAGTTTAAAGTTCTTATCATGATCTATCATGACGTAGAATCTAAATAGTCATCAATCCTCCTAGATTGGTGTGTGGCCCGTTATAATGCAACTGGTTTGGTGGATGACCCAGCTGCCATATCTATAATAAGTAAATAATAAAATTAAATTAATTAAAATATGCATATAAAAATTTTTATAGTTTCAGTGAAGAGTTTTGGTATTGATTTCTTACTAATTTATCAGCGATAATATGTGTGCCAACCGAGCCACCCATATATCTGATCGAATCCTGCTAGGTGGCCCGATTTCACCAGATCCTCTACCGCTTATCAGAGTACTCCTCACTGCTTCACTGATCGTAGAGGGCCTACTCTATATTTGCCTGCATCCAGTGATCCATGAAGGACCTCCAGTCCAATAATGACTGAAAATTGGAGTGCTGGATGGCGGACTGCCTAAGACTATAGAGGCCATCTTGGAGCCTCCGTATGGCCACCTCCTTAAAGATTTGATGGACAATCTTCTTATCCTGGGGAGTCTCGAATCGATAGTACTCTTGCAAGATAGAAGCAAACGTATATTTATATATAATTAAAATACCAACATATTAGAAATTTAAAAATTAAATTAGTCTTGACTTACCATAAATATCTTCCAAGCTACATCACGAGCTCTAGACGACTAGTTGGCAAACTCATTCACTGGCCCTAGCATCAAGTGTCGGATGATGTCGGTAACCATACGAGATACTCCAGACTCTCTAAACGTACTGCAAAATTAATTTTAAAAAATAAATATTAACTCTAAAATTGCTAAATTCTAAATATATTAATTAAAGTTATAGTATTTACGAGCGATTTTGAATATGGATGAGCTATCTATCCTTTGATCGAGTCGGAGATGCCACGAGATGGATAGGTCCTCGACCATGATTCTATGTCTGTGAGCCGATTGCTACTGCGTGTAATTATAGGATCACTGGTGACCCCCTATCATTTGAACCTGAGCATAAAATATCTAATATAAAAAATATTATATTAGTTATCAAAGAATAAAATAATAATATCTAAAGTATTAGAATTTAATTACCATCTGATATAAGATGTGTTGAACCATGCAAGCTGGTGGCATGGTCACTTTCTTCTTGAGAGCTCTGTCCTTAGCTAGAATGGCCCCAACCTCTAGAAGATATGATGTATAATATCTAAAAATAAAAATAAAAAGCAAAGTAGGTAAATAAACTAAAAATTAGTTTAAACAAAATATCTATTAAAATATAAGAAGATGATCAAAATTTAACTCACATGTAATAAAGATTATTAGTTAGCATCTGCAATGTATCAGCAAAAAAATAATTCTCATCTAGCAATACATGATAATATGTTGGTCTACAGATCCCCTGATTTAAGCATTGTCTGATTCTCATCTAGTAGTATATGATAATCTCAGTATATGAAAATATGAAGAAGGCTCAACTGCCATTGAAAAATAAGGCATTACAAGTTTCTCTGCACCTTTAATCATGAGGTGCCTACAAGCAGTTGTCTGTGATGTAACAGACTATCCAAGCTTGTCCTGTATTGTAAGTTTCTCTATACCTTTAACTACAAAATGGCTACAAGCACTTATCTATGATGTAACAAACCATCCAAGCTTGACCATACAACAGCAAGAACAGAATGCATCACCTCCATTTAGGTATATTTTGCACAAGCAGTCATCATAGCCTCTCTAAGCCTCCAACCATCTTCTCAAGGTACAAATCAAAAGTATAAATTTTATTAAAAATAAAATAAAAATTTAAAAATAAAATTTATATGCTCTCGCAGTCTAGTCATCTAGCAAGCTCCAAGTTCGCATGCACAGAATGCATGTCTTGACTATCTCCATTTACAATGATGTCCTTTATTTCTATGATTATACTTTTGGGAATGCTGCACTCTTAGTTCAAAAACAGGCTCGTTATCTTTATAAGAGATATGTCAATAGAAAAATATTTGATAGTGGTACAATAGTTGTCCATTCATATAAGAGAGGATTTATATCAAACTACAAGCATTGGTACCTACATAGGAAGATGTGGGAGAGAATATGCGTGGACGGAAAGCTCTACTTGTCCAATATATTTGCTGATGTGCAAGAGCTTAATGATGACAGGCTCGAGCATATGATTAGCACATTTGATGGATTTGATCTGGTTATCAGTGGAAGCCCATGTAATAATCTTTCAGATAGCAACCGCCATAGCCATGATGGGCCATAGCCATGATGCACCATAGGGGTTGCTATAGTTATAGCCTTGTTTAGCCTTTAAAGGGTAGCAATCCTATAGAGGGTAAGCATGACTAGTCATCTTGTAGTTTGGCATAAAATTCAATTATCTCCTACGTCTCGATTCCTATACAGATATCAATGCTTGTAGTTTGGCATAAATTCATTCCTACTCATCTAGCAAGCTCCAAGTTCGCATGCACAGGCGCATCTTGACTATCCCCATTGTAATGATATCCTTTACTTCTGTGATTATACTTTTAGGAATGCTACACTCTTAGTTCAAGAACGGGCTCATTGTCCTTATAAGAGATGTGTCAATAAAAAAATATTTGATAGTGGTACAATAGTTGTCCATTCATATAAGAGAGGATTTATACCAAACTATAAGCATTGGTACCTGCATAGAAAGATGTGGGAGAGAATATACATGGATGGGAAGCTCTACTTATCCAATATATTTGCTGATGTGCAAGAGCTTAATATGACAGGCTCAAGCATATGATTAGCATATTTGATGGATTTGATCTGGTTATCAATGGAAGCCCATGTAATAATCTTTTAAGTAGCAACCACCATAGCCATGATGAACTATAAGGGTTGCTATAGTTATAGCCTTGCTTAGTCTCTAAGGAGTAGCAATCCTATAGAGGATAAGCATGACTATAACCATAGTAATCCTATAGTTCATCATGACTATAATAGTTGCAATCTAAAAGATTATTACATGAACATCCACTAATAATCAGATTAAACACCAAATGTGTTAATCATCTGCTTAAGCTTGTCACTATTAAGCTCTTGCACATCAACAAGGTCTTGGACAAGTAGAGCTTGCGAAGCTCTTGCAATTGTCTCCCACGTCTCGATCCTTATACAGGTACCAATGCTTGTAGTTTGGCATAAATTCATTCCTATATAAATGGCAACTATTCTATCCTTATCAAACATTTCTCTATTGATACATTTCTTACAAAGACAATGAGCCCATCCTTGAACTATGAGTGCAGCATTTCCAAAAGTATAATCATAGAAGTAAGAGATATCATTACAAATGGGGATAGTCAGAATGCATATCCTATGCATACGGACTTAGAGCATGCTAGATGAGTAGGCCAGATGAATACACTAGAATGGCATCCAATTAAATCCCATCCCAAAGTCCATCTTCAAAATCTAAAATTAATTAATTTAAATATTATTAATTTAAAAATAATTTTTAAAAAATTAATACCATCGACCTGAATGTGTAGGACGTGTGAGGGCTAGATGCCTTGCATACTAGCTGGGACCCAAGGCCTGAGCGCACAGGGCATGTCCTGGCTCTATATTTGCAATGCTACCTGAATCTTTTCTTAATTTGAGTACTTTGCATGTCGAGATCAGAGCACGCGGGGCACGTCTCGACCCGTGTTTGCAATGCTGTCCGAATTTTTTCTTGGTTTGAGCACTTTACATGCCAAGATCGGAGCGTAGAGGGCACGTCTCGACTTCATGTTTGCAACCCGAACCTTCTCTTGATTCGAGCATTCTACATTTTGAGACCAGAGTACGCAAGGTACATCTTGGTCCTGCGTTTGCAATACGATCCAAATCTTTTCTTAGTTCGAACGCTCTACATGTCGAGATCAGAGTATGCAGTACATGTCTCGACCTCATATTTGCAATGTTGCCCGAACTTTTCCTCGGTTCAACTGCTCTGCATGCTGAGAATGGAGCATATAGGGTACATCTCAATCCCATATTTGCAATGCTGCTCGAACCTTTCCTTGGTTTGAGCGCTCTATATGTCGAGACCCAAGTCCCATATAAATTAATATCTAATTAATTATTTTTTTAATATTTTATTATACTTAATTAATATAATTTAAATAAAAAATTAACTTTTAGTGATGGTATAAGATGTTGCTAATACTATTGCTAATACTCATAATAGAAGAAGGCTATTATATAGGATTGAGGCATAGGCTGGCAAGCAAGAATTGAGGCATGAGGAGGCACAGGCGAGCAGAGACTGTGACTCAGAGATGGGGCCACGAATAAGAGCTTGAGAAGATGGGAGGTGGGTCGAGGAGGTGGGAGATAGTCGAAGGCTCAGAAAGGCAAGTCGGATGCAGCCAGGGAGAGGCAGTCGTGGGGAAGCTGCCGATCGAGAGAGAGAGAGAGGGGGTGGTAGGGGGACTGAAGAACGGGAGAGAGGAGGGTGGCATGCCAGGGTTTCAGGAAGGTGGGAGGAGGTTGGGAGCTTATGGTCGGGGACTCTTGGAGATAGGAGCTTGCAGTCGGAGGGCTCGGGGACACGGGCTGGGTGCAACCAGGGGGAGGCGATCGAGAGAGAGAGAGGGTGGTGAGGGGACGAAGGGCGGGAGAGAGGGGGTGGCGGGTTGGAATTTCAGAGAGGTGGAAAGGTCGACAGTTTGCATCCGGGGGCTCAGAAAGGTGGGAGGCAGTCGGAGGCTTGGAGAGGCAGGCTGAGTGCAGCTGGAGGAAGACAGCCGAAAGAGAGAGAGGGAGTGGCGGGGGGATCGAAGGGTGGGAAAGAGGCTAGCGGGCTGGGGTTACGAGGAGGCAAGAGGAGGGAGCTAGCCAGAGGCTCACGAAGGCAGGAGGTGATCGAGAGCTTGGAAAGGTGGGTCGAGTGTAATCAAAGAGAGGCGGCTGAGGGGAGGTAGCTAAGGAGAGGCTGCCAATCGGGGGAGAGAGGGGATGGTGGGGAGAGCGAAGGGTGGGAGAGAAGGCGGTGGCAGTGGAGGATAAAAATGCGCAGGAGGGGAGTGGTGGAAAAATGAAGAGGCGGCGGAGGGTGGGGTGGGGGAAATGAGGGGGCGGTAGGCAGTGGTGTAGGAAAAAATGATGGTGCTTGGTAAGGTGAAGAAAATGAGGACAAAAAGATTATTAGCGATGATATTTTTTATTGTTAATAATAATTTTTTATCTCTAATACGAAAAATATTATTAGCGATGGCAAAACATCATCAATAATAAGTCCTCAATCACTAATAATTATTTTTTTTAAATAATATATTTTTAAAATTATTAGTAATGATAACTTTATTATTGCTGTTGGTGCAGAAAACCGTCTTCGTCGGAGGTCGCCGGAGTCGAGGCCGCTGAGGTCGCCGCCGGGGACCTGCAAAACGAAGTCCCATCTGAAACCGGTGGGGTGGTGGCTCCGGTAGGATCCTCCGATGGTCAAGTTAGTTTCCGGCCAACAGTAATGGAGTGCTCGAAATAAATTTCGGAGCTTAGAGATGAGGAGGAGAGCTTAGAGAGTCGAGAGTTCAGAGAGCTTAGTCTTAGCATGTCGGGAGGGTCCTTTATATAGTGAAGCTTGATGGTGACAACTGCAGCCGCGTGCTGGCGGGCCGCTCGAGGTTCGGTGGAGTCAGTCTCACTGGTGCCGTGTGCGATGGATTGAGGGTGACAGCCATTACCGCCTGACAGTGGGTCGGCGGATTGAGGGTGACAGCCATCACCACCTGACAGTGGGTCGCTATCGCCTGCGGTGGACTGACTGATGGTGATGGTTGCAAAGCAGCCGAATGAAGGGTTGAAGGCCTTCGTGTGCCCATTTCGGAGGAGTTCGGACTCCTGAAGAGGAAGATAGGAGGGAGTTCGGCTCCCATAGGCGTCTGGCTGGAGGTATGCAGCTAAGGCTCGTCCGTTGAAGAGTTCGGCTGCTGAGAATCCGAAGCTCGGCCGTTTGGAGGTTCGGCCGGCTGTTGGACTTCGGCTGAGGCTTGGACACTTGAGAATTCGGTAGGAGCTCGGTCGGCCGAAGTTCAATGAGGGCGACCCTGAGGAGTTCGACCGAGTGACGACTGCTGAGGAAGTTCGGTTGCTCCTGAGTGACGACTTCGCTTGGTTGGATTCCGGCTAAAGCCCGTCCGCTGAGGAGTTCGGCCGCTGAGAGGACTTCCGAAGGGGTTGGCCGCTTGGGCTCGCTTGGAGTCGGTCCGAGCTCGGCCGCTTGGGCTCGCCTGGAGTCGGTCCGAAGGAGTTCGGCCGTGGGGTCCGAGTCGGACGAAGGAGAGTTCGACGAACCGAAATCCCAAGGAAGTTTGGTCTCGACGCTGGGAGGAGTCCGTCTCCGAAGAAGCTTGGAGTCGGGAGCTGACCAGGAAGTTCGGCCTGCTGGAAGAAGTTCGGCCCGAAGCTGGACACTGAGTTCGGTCGCTTGGCAGTTCGGCCGGCTGAAGGAGTTCGGCTAGACCAGTGCGCTGAAGCTCTTCTGCGGCTACTGGTTGCATTATGCTGAGCGTCGGGCCGGGCTTCGGCAGGAGCGGGATTTATCCCCAACAGTAGCCCCCCACTCCCGAGTTCAAAAGTTTGAACGAAGGGAGTACCACAATAGGCGACTGCCGAAGCCTTCTTCCGGGTCCCGCGCTTGTCGTAGCTGAAGCTCGGGGAGGTCTCATCTCCAGCCAGTGTTGACGTTGAAGTTGAAGCTGAGGCTTGGGGAGACCTCACCTCCAGCGGGACTCATTTCCAGCCAAAGTTGATGAAGCTGATGTCGAAGCTCTCTGGCCGAGGTTGACATGATAGCTTTCTCTAACCGAGGTCGATGTTGAAGCCCCCCGACCGAGGTCGTCGCGGGCCTCACGTCTATCCGAAGGACCTTATCCCTAGCCGGAGCCGATGCGGACGCTCGGGGGAGATCTCATCTCCTACTGCCGAGGTTAGCCCAGTTCCTCGGGGGAGATCTGATTCATAGCCGAAGTTGCTCGGGGGAGGTCTCATCTCCAGTCGATGTTTGGAGTTGAAATGAAACTCGTTTCCAGCTAAAGTCGATGAAGCCGATGTTGAAGCCGAAGTAAATCTCGCCCCCTGCGGTCGAGGTCGGAGTTGAGCTCCTCGGGGGTGACATCGTCTCCATCAGCTGAAGTTGACTCGAGGGGACCTCCTATTCCGCGGCCGAGGTTGTCGTGGTCGCTTGGGGGCGATCTCATCCCCTGTAGTGGACATTGCCGAGGTTGGTGCTCGCGTTAGGATGAGGTTCTCCTCCTGTTCCTAACCGAGGCTGTTCACGGTCGCTCGGGGAGATCTTATCTCCTGCAGCCGAGCTTCCCTCGGGGGAGATTTTATCTCCTGCGATCGAGGTTGGTGCTCGCGTTAGGACGAGGTTCTCCTACTGTTCCTAACCGAGGTAGTTCACGGTCGCTCGGGGGAGATCTTATCTCCTGCAGCCGAGCTTCCCTCGGGGGAGATCTTATCTCCTGCGGTCCGAGGTTGGTGCTCGCGTTAGGACGAGGTTCTCCTCCTGTTCCTAACTGAGGTAGTTCACGCTCGGGGGAGATTTTATCTCCTGCAGCCGAGATCTTATCTCCTGCAGCCGAGCTCCCTCGGGGGAGATCTTATCTCCTGCGGCCGAGGTTGGTGCTCGCGTTAGGACGAGGTTCTCCTCCTGTTCCTAACCGAGGTAGTTCACGGTCGCTCGGGGGAGATCTTATCTCCTACAACCGAGCTTCCCTCGGGGGAGATCTTATCTCCTGCGGTCGAGGTTGGTGCTCGCGTTAGGACGAGGTTCTCATTCTGTTCCTAACCGAGGTAGTTCACGATCGCTCGGGGGAGATCTTATCTCCTGCAGCCGAGCTTCCCTCGGGGGAGATCTTATCTCCTGCGGCCTGTTGGTGCAGAAAACCATCTTCGTCGGAGGTCGCCAGAGTCGAGGCCGCTGAGGTCGCCACCGGGGACCTGCAAAATGAAGTCCCGTCTGGAACCGGTGGGGTGGTGGCTCCGGCAGGACCCTTCGACGGTCAAGTTAGTTTCCGACCAACAGTAATGGAGTGCTCGGAATAAATTCCGGAGCTTAGAGATGAGGAGGAGAGCTTAGAGAGTCGAGAGTTCAGAGAGCTTAGCCTTAGCGTGTCGGGAGGGTCCTTTATATAGTGGAGCTTGATGGTGACAACTGCAGCCGCGTGTTGGCGGGCCGCTCGAGGTTCGGCGGAGTCAGTCTCACTGGTGCCGTGTGCGGCGGATTGAGGGTGACAGCCATTGCCGCCTGACAGTGGGTCGGCGGATTGAGGGTGACAGCCATCGCCGCCTAATAGTGGGTCGCTATCGCCTGCGGCGGACTGACTGATGGTGATGGTTGCAGAGCTAGTCGAATGAAGGGTTGAAGGCCTTCGTGTGCCCATTTCGGAGGAGTTCGGGCTCCTGAAGAGGAAGATAGGAGGGAGTTCGGCTCCCATAGGCGTCTGGCTGGAGGTATGCAGCTAAGGCTCGTCCGTTGAAGAGTTCGGCTGTTGAGAATCCGAAGCTCGACCGTTTGGAGGTTCGGCCGGCTGTTGGACTTCGGCTGAGGCTTGGACACTTGAGAGTTTGGTAGGAGCTCGGTCGGCCGAAGTTCGATGAGGGCGACCGCTGAGGAGTTCGGCCGAGGGGCGACCGCTGACGGACTGTTCGACCGAGTGACGACTGCTAAGGAGTTCGGGCTCCTGAGTGACGACCGCTTGGGGATTCCGCTAAAGCCCGTCCGCTGAGGAGTTCGACCGCTGAGAGGACTTCATTGAAGCTCGGCCGCTTGGAGTCGGTCCGAAGGAGTTCGACCGTGGGGAGTCTGAAGGAGTTCGGCCGCTTGGAGTCGGTGGGGAATCCGAAGGAGTTCGGCCGCCCAGGAAGTTTGGTCTCGATGCTGGGAGTCCGGAAGAAGCTCGGGAGCTGACCAGTTCGGCCTGTTGGAAGAAGTTCGGCCGCTGGGAGTTCGGTCGCTTGGCAGTTCGACCGGCTGAAGGAGTTCGGCTAGACCAGTGCGCTGAAGCTCTTCTGCGGCTACTGGTTGCATTATGCTGAGCGTTGGGCCGGGCTTCGGCAGGAGGGGGATTTATCCCCAATAATTGCTAAAGTCGTTGCAAATAATAATTTTTTAATAATAATTTTTTTTCTAAAATATTTTTTTGATAATATAATAATATTTTATATTATTAAAAAATTTATTTTTTATAATAAATTTTATATTATTATAAAAATTTTTATTATTAAATATTATTGTTTTTTAAGCGCCGATAATGATATGCACTCGGACAACGGTATGGAAGATATACGAGATGAACGGTAACAGGGATGGTCGGAGAAAGTTTGATCAACTTCCCACTAAGCCATTTTTTACGGCCAATATTTTTCCTGCACCTACAACTTCCCCATGTCAGAGTACGGGTGTGGGTTTCGACTATTCTGCTGACGTAACGGGCTTTAAGTTGCACGCAGGCAGATACTTGCCTTTCCGGATAAAAATTATTGGGTAGCCAATCTTTTCTCTATTAAAGTATAATTATATATTTAATAAAATCGACTAACTTGCTGGATTTTCATTGTGTTTGTCTATAATCAGATATGGTAGTCTTATCCTATCCAATAATTTTTTCAAGCGACGTGGAAAGCTTATCAGATACTTTCTTCCATCCCATCTATCATTTTAAAAAACTATTCGCATTGATTTGAGATGTGTGCTCAACAGATTAACTCTATTCATTTCATCTATCAGATCCTTTCCATCCCATCTACTGAAGGAATTTATAATGATTTTGGTTCTAAATTTTGATTATTTTAAAAAAATATATATACACAGATAAATTGAAAAATGGTAATCAGATATTATTATTATTAAATAAAATTTTAGTGGACAGCATACTTCTTGAAATATTCCTCTTAATTCTTTTTTTTCTTTGGTAAGAAAAATAATCTTTTTAATTCAAAAGAGCAGGAAAGTACGTAAAAGTAGGTTGCTGCCCACCGCCCGCGTGATGATGGTATGGCAACGGGATTCACATGCATCAACAAACTCCAAAGTGGATGCTTTGATTACAAAAAGACAAACAATTAAACCTACTTAAATTAAAATTATATGCATGTTGATTAGATTTCTCGTACGGGTCCGCTAGCAAACAATGGATTAATTAACCTCAAAGTCCATTCATTTCAAGATTCAAATTATAAAATCTTTACCATGTAGATGACATGATACGCAAGCTGATTTCCATGGGCTCTGGCTCTCCATGGAACAAAAAAAAGCAGTGTGATCGCAAAAGAGGCGGCAGGATGAGAAGCCGTATGGTCGTTATGGCACTAATGATGGTGCTGGGTGTTGTCTTCTTTGCCACCAACTTCTTCACCCAAGATGAGGTTAATTATCATTATTATAAAAAATATATATATTTTTAATTAAATTATAATTTAATTAAAAAATTATAATTTTTATTAATTAAATTATAATAATTTATGATAAAAAAATATTGATATTGCTTGAGATTTTTCATGAAAAATTAATAATTATTTTTTTTATTTTGTTCGAGAAAAATTTAGTGCACTAATTTATCAAAATTATTTATGATTAATTATAATTTATATATAAAAAATTTTATTTTTTAATTAAAATTTTAATTATTAATATTATTAATGATAAATATATCTAAAAAAAATATAATTTTTTGATCAATTTTTTAATAAATAATTAAAAAAAAATAATAAACACGTCAGAACTTTACGTTCCCACGAATTCCCTCTCCCACTATCCTCGATGTCCGCGCGCTTGACTCCGGTGCCACCAAAAAAAAATCCCCTTGCCTCCGCCTCCCCGTGCCACCAAAAAAACCCTGATCCGCCCTTGCCTCCGCCTCCCCCTTCCCTCCCTTTCCTCCGCCTCTGATCTCACGCGTTCCTCCTCTCTCACGCGCGCCTCCCCCCTTTCCTCCCCCTCTCTCACGCCTCCCCCTTGTTCGCTGGCTCTGCCTCGATCCCTAATCCGAAGGTTGGCTTGGCGTCTCTCGGCCTCCACCGCCTCTCTATCCCTCATCGTCGGTCGCCGATCGAAGCAAGGTGAAGGGGAGCCTCCTATCGTCAACCAGGTACCATGATCTCTCTCCTCTCTTCTAGGATTTTTTCTACTGCCTCCCGTTAAACCGCTCGAGCTGAATCCGGCCACTTCCACCACTAGCCCCCTCACCGTCGCCACCGCCTTGAGCATGACCGGTGGCAGCATCACCTTCTTCTTGCCGCTGCCGGACTTCCTTGCCCACCGCTGCTCCACCTTCTTCGCAAAGCTGATCCGGTACTTGAACCGGATCCGTGCCTGCCGGTTGTTGAAGGTGGGTCGCCGGCGGTGGATGCCAGAGGTTCGGCTGGTTCTTGAAGGTGGTCGCCGGTGGTGGATGCCGGAGGTTTGGCCAGGGTGGCGGCGGTGGAGGAGGAGACCTCCTCGAAGAAATGTTGGGAGAAATTTTGATAAAATGCATTGAGAAAGTTAAATTAGATAGAAGAGGGAATGAGGAACAGAGAAAATCGTGATAAAAATATCAACTACCAGAGAAAAGCTGACCTCTGGGGAAATAATAGTATCCCCTAAAATCCAATGGATATCTGGAAATAGGGAAATTGGGTTTTATCATCTTTATAATATTTCGTAAGACCAGTAATTAATTAAGCATACTCTTATGTCATATGGAAGCCACCAAGAGACATCCTTTTCTTGGTCCTATCTGTAATGTCACATAGTGTCATGAATTTTTTGTATGAGGCACTTCATAAAATTTAGTGACTTTAGGTTGAATGTTAAGGTTGAATTCTATTGCTTGACTGTAAACATAGCATCTAGCTATTCCCAACTGGCTTCACAGCTGATGATCCTTTGCCATTGTTAGTTTAAACATTTTCAAATCCTTTCTGAAATCAAGGAAGCTGAAAAGATATCTTTGGCTCTTTGCCTTGCTACATACACATCTTCATCATGTAAATGAGTGTATTGTTTTCTACTAAAAAGAATGAGCATACGATTTCAAATCGGGATGAGATTTGTAGGAAGACGATCTGATAACATCTTGAGCCCAAGAAAGTTTGACCCAAACTTTGTAGAATTGGTGCACATATGGTATTATTTTTAGTTGCAGTCTTAGCATACCAATGATATGCATTTGCTAACCCTATATAGCCAAACTTTGTATTCTCCGTGAGATATTCTTTGAAATACAATGCTTAGGAGTGCTTCAACATAAATGTTTAGTCTCCTCAAAATAGATACACGATATCTATTCATGAACTGGTCTCTGTTCTGCATAATGAAATGAAATCCATGAGATAACAGTGTTTCTTTTTCTTGTTGATAACGAAATCCATGAGATAACAATGTTTAGTCTCCTCAGAATAGATGCTGAATGGGAAGCATGTATATTGACTGTTATTTTGCTGCAGAAGCTCATAGATTTGATAAAACTGGTTGATAAAGAGTTATTCTATACTTGAAATATGTTATTAAGCTAGCAGACCCATGATTGCAACACCAAAGTGCCACTATGTTGGCGTTAATTTTTTATATTATGTCATGAATAATTGAAGTATCATTTGTTTCTCATTTTTATCAATTAAATTAAATGTGAAAAGAGACATTTATAAGGGGGAAGATGAGGACAATAACTACTGAATTGGTTGGAATAAACCACTAGAACAAAGTCTAATTCGATAGAAGTTCTCCACATAATTGGAACAAACAATTCTCCACAAAAGTCTAATTCGATAGAAGGTATGTTTCAGGACCGGTCATTGTTATATGTAATTTTTCACTTACAAAGCTCATTGTTATATGTTTGGTTTTTTTTCTCAGGTTGGAATGGATATAAAAACCAAAGAGATTGTTTTTGAGAACTTAGGTGCACTTTTTATCTCGTGTATTACGTATCTTTGCATGATGGATAAGAGTTGGATGACTGCACAAAAATGGACTGAACAGTATGTTAAGGGAGTTCAAGCTTTTATGGAATTCGTAGCTGATCATATGGGTAAAGAGTGTGAGATTAGATGTCCATGTATTGATTGTTTGAACTTGTATATTAAGAGTCAAGATGCGGTTCATAGTCATTTGTTGATTCGAGGGATCGATACAGATTATACAAGGTGGATATTTCATGGGGAGCGTTCAACCTTTAAAATTTCTAGGGCATATGAAACTTTTTATGATCATGATGATCTGGATGATAATGGAATGGCATGCAATGACATGGAGGAGGATGATGGAGTCCACGAAATGCTGGATGACTTTGAAAATTTCATGAATAATTATCACATGGGTCATAATAATGGTGTGTCTGACCTTAATGTAAATGATGGCTCACAAGATAAATTTGCTAAACTTCTACAGCTCCAAGTCCTTCAAATATTCAGCCTGATGATACAATTCCGAATGACCCAAGTGCATCAGGTGATATAGTTATTTTTTAACTAAGTTGATAAAAATTATTTTTATTTGTTATATTTTCACATGTTTATAGATTCTACAGCAAAGAGAAAGGGTTGTGGTCCTACTCGTGGTATTGGGTTGTGCAAAATGAAAAAGGCACTTGGTAAGAAGCTGACAATAACGATTGATGTAGACCAAGGGAGACCTATTGATCGAGTGCAATCAGCTAAATTCTCTAGTAAAGTGGGTTTTCTTGCTCGTGAATGTATGCGTGTGCCAAAAAGATTTAAGGATTTAAATGAAGATAATTTAAATCCTGCATTTGATAGGTTGCAGGTAAGACCTTTCTTATGCATTTTCATAAAAATCATAAAGAATTTTTCAATGAATGTGAAGACATTGGAGTATTTTCAGATTGCCATGTCGGAGCCAATGGCTTTACAAGTTGTTCATTTCTTATAGATGAAGGTTACTACGTGCACATAAATGATAGTGCTTTTAACTATAATTTTTTTTTAAAATGTAATTTTCAAAGTAAATTGAAAATTCAAGATTTGAGAGAGGATGCTGAAGTATCAAAATGTGTACTTTGAATGTTACAAGCACGTGGGAAGGACGTGCGATCAAAGATTACGAAAGCATTATTTGAAATTTAGCTTTGATGCGGAAGCAAGGTGAAACAAGCCTGCCAATGTTTCTCAAGAGAATTGGGATGAGCTATGTGATAATCGGTCTAATCCTCGTACACAGGTCTATCATCTTAATTATACCCAAAAACTATCTAGTAATAAAAGTTGATTTTATTTTATTAGTCTATATGAAAAAGATGTTGCACTAATTAAAAGAGTACTTGCTAATGTTTCAAAGATGTTTGTGTTCTATTTTTCTTAAGGAACGATGTTCAATCAATGCCGCAAATCGAGCAAAGGCAAAGATGTCACATAAAACAGGATCTATGTCATTTGTAGCAATGCAGCATGAAATTGTAAGAGAGTATATTATAATTATTATATTATTGATCACAGTTTACCTTTTTCTAATATTTATTTATTTTGGTATAATATTAGTCACAAAAAGAGCTTAATGGGGAAGAGTGCGATAGAATTACGTTGTTCAAGCGCACATATTGTAATTCAGCCGGTGTATGGGCAAATGCACATGCAAAAGAATGTTATGTAAGTCAACATGTTTATTTTTATTCATTATACAAATATCTATGCTATAAGATATATTTTTGTTGGTTGTACACTTTTTAATCACATAATGACTTTTATGTATTAGAATGAGATGCAAAGGTTATTGGCTGAATCTGAAGCTGAATGAAACTCAATGACTGTCGATAAGATTTGTAATAAAGTTTTGGGAGTGTGCTCTGGATACGTTCGTGGACTTGGGCATGGACCGAAGCCATATCAAGCATCAAGTTCAAAGTTCAAGGTAAACCAACTTGAGGAACAACTAAAAGAATCTCGATTGGAAAACCATTAGTTGAAAGATGATGTACATGAGCTCAGGGAAAGGTTGGATCAGCAAGGACGTCTGATTGAGATGTTACTTGTTGCACAGGGTCAATCCAACTCCAGACCATTATGGTAATTTTAATTATAGCATTACATTTAGTAGTTAGTTGCATATATGTAACATAATGCAACATAATGCTAATACATTATGTCAGTCTTCAAATGCTAATGGCATTTCTCTATTATCAGAACCAAGAATTTTAATGTTGGCATGTCTGAGTCTCAACAGAAAGGCTAGAGGTAAGTACAAGTTCACCATTTTCTTTAAAAATGTGATCAAGTTCACTATTTTCTTTGATCATTTTGCATCAAGTACATGTAAATGTCTCATTGATTCTGGCCATGACCCTTGGATACATATGTTACATGTGCGTTTATAACCAATCTAGTGAGGGTTTACTGAAGGGAATGAATCAACTTCTCACCATCAGGGAAATTTAACTTGTCATTAATCTTGGAAGAACTTTTCGGTATCATCTGCCTCCTAGCTTATTGAATTCTTCACATGCTGGAACATATTCCTCCAAGCTTATTTCTTAAAAGAAAGTGTTTTAGCTCTTATTTTATATCATGGAACATGCACCCCCAGCAGTCAGCTTAAATGTTTTGATCAGGCTTCATTAACTTGTAACATCTCAGTTTCATTTGTTTTGATGTAATTATCATCCTTGTAAGCAGATATTCCTTTTGCAAGCAATATCATGCTAAGGTAATGTACCAGTAACAAGCTGTCAAGTTAATTTAATGTTTGCATAAACACAGTTAAATCCTTGTAAACAAACATTGCCTTTCAACAAGCAGTGCCATACTAATCTAATCCAAGTCTTTTATCAAACTTTGCACTCTGTTTATTGCTCAAATCATCTCTCTCTCTCTCTGCATTTCATGAGCACACGCACATCGAACTCATTTGTTTCAACATGCTTGGCCCTATAGGGTTCAATCCTGGTTGCCATCTATTTAGTTGTTTAGATGTCTTCAGTCTGAAACCAATTTGCTGTTGTTCACAATACGTTGGATGTTTCCTAGCTAAAGTTGTGATAGAATACTTGTTCCAATTTGCAGATCATTCCTTCATTTTGTACTAATGCACTTCCATTGAACAAATTTCGCATCTATTCTTACACACCTTCACTATTTATCAAAAACTCTTGAGCTTTCCATCTTATGCTATAAGGCAGACTCTTGTGAATTCAATATTGCTCTGCATGTCAACTCTGAAAATCCTTTATGGTGCAGTTATTTAACCATTTGTGTCGATATCATACAGTATCTAGCTCACAACTAGGTTATTTGTTCCAACAAAATAATATATATATATATATATCTCACAGCCAATCATGACTGTTTATGCGTGCATGTGTTTCATGTGCTCAGTTCTAGTAAATAATAAGAGCACTAAAACCCCAGATCAATGTTTGCAGATTCGGTACCACAATCCATGCTGGTTGTCGACCGGTACCATACCATACCATTCAATCTTGTACCATCTTGTATCATCAATAAAAAAAATCAAAAAAAAAAAATCCCACCCAATGGCTAAAAAAGAAAAACCGCACCATACCGGTATGTACCGCCCCATACTAGATCAAACTGCTAGATATCGATCCGTACCATACCGAATCGATCGGTTCGGTTTGGTTCATGCCATTTTTTGAAAAATAGGCCATTTTGATATCTTAGTTGTGCATGGTATACATCAATCCACCATAAGGTCTTCAACATCATGTCTTTCACTTGGCTTATTAAACATCACACTCAAACTTGTATGCATAATGTTTTGATGTGACACTTTAATGAAACAACTATCAGACTCCTACATGACCTAAGCCAATTCAAGTCGAAGCATTAGGTGATGAAACCATTGAATAAATAGTTGAGGTTTGGGTCCAAATCTTAGACCCAAAACCAAGCTAGGTCTAGGGAGGGTCGTGCCCATAACCAAGAACCTTTTTACATTTTTAGATGCAATACTAATTGAAAACCATTTTTTTCCCCTGAAGAAACATTCAATCCACCAAGTGCAATCATAGAAGATGTGGTGAGATCCCTTTATTTTAACACATCATAGCAGAATATCCCCATTTACTCTTATGTTGGGGAAGATGGTCATGCATTGCATGCTATTCAAATAATATCATTTTACATGAGATAGTTGTATACAGTGTATACAGATTAGTCGAGAAAATGGATCCTTAGGTCATATTCTTGATGCAATAACCTATTGGGGAACTACTTTGTTGCTAACCTATTCTTAATGCATTGTTTGCAGTTCCATCTCATACCATCCTATACTATCAATAAAAAAATTAAAAAAATTTCATCCAATGGCCAAAAAAAAGAACCGCAGCGTATCGGTATGTACTGTCCCGTATCGGTGCTGTACCGCCCCGTACCAGACCAAACTATCAGATACCGGTCCGTACCATACCAAATTGACCGGTTCGGTTTGGTTCGTGCCATTTTTCGAAAATCGGCCTGACCCATTCCGATTATCTGCCAGTATGGTACGGTACAGGGTGTATCGACCGGTTCGGGTTGGTACGGAATATCATGCCCTAGATTCCTTTATGTACTATATTATAAACATTGGTTCAATTATATTATATGCTTTTACTTTAGTGTTGATATTATTTATATTCTTTTAACTATGTTTCAGATTCTCATATCATGCTTTGTGAAGACACACATCTTGAAGAGTATCTTTGTGTCAAGGTAAGAAGATAATAATCTGTCCCGATGAATCTACTTAAACAATCATATGAGCATTTTCACATATCTCAGATTTTTGCTAAACCACATTTAATTGAGGTTTTGCCAAAAAAACATTATGTAAACATCTGCATATGATAACGGAGTTATACACACCCAGTATAGTATCAGCACACACACGATTGCAAAAAAAATCCTTATAGAGGGCATTGCGATATAGCTTTTAAGAGAGAAGGATGATAAGTGAGTAATTGTTTGAAGCATTATTCATGAAATTTTTAAGAGGATTTGCTCTTTATTTTCATCATCCCACCATATTAAAGGAACTCAAATTTTCTCAAAGAAAGAATTATCCTCTTCTTAGCACCACACTTCCTCTCAAAGCCTGGATGTATTCATTTGCACAGGTTGCAACCAGCACTTCATCATATTAAAATGTGATATCACATCTTGGAGTTTCCATCATATTAAAATGTATTATAATTAAGTTAACTTCTATAGAGATTGTGTATCTTTAAATTTCTTATAATATTTGTGTACTTGTCATGCAGGTTGCTGATTTTGGGCCTTGCAGGTTGCTGATTTTGGGTCTTGCAGGTTGCTGACTAACAACATCAACTGAAGTTGGAATTTTGCCAGATTCAACTCATGCTATTCGGCTATTTTGTTACCTATTTGTGCATGTTTGATCTTTTGAAGAATCAGGGATGATGTATTTTTTGATGCAGCAATTTTCTATAATGATAGTTTGGACATTATAGATCTATGTTATGGAATATTGTATGTATATATTGATAAATTTATATTTACAATTAGAAGTATTTGGATGTTCTTCACTTGCAATATGTCAAGTTTGATTAATTTTGTGCATTCGTAGTTATAAAGATATATCAGTGAAAATATATGTTTGAATATTATGTGATACTAGGAACAGGGACATGCAAAGATATCTAGTCGTTGTGCTGCCAAAAAAAATAAATTTTTTTTCCCAACCAAAAAGTTGGTTGTTAAAATTTTTTACTTTTTTACAACCAAAAAGTTTATTAGTAATGGATTTTATAATAATCACTGCAGTTCAATGCCGACCAAAGTAACTGGTCATGCATGCTGCACTAAATTTTTCGTGATCAATTCCATCTTTCTCAATATTTCATGACCAAATAAATGGTTAGCATTGATAACATTTTTGTGACCAAATATTTTGGTGGCGAATGAATTGTCACGTGCTTATATTTTTGTCGATCAATATCATATTTTATGATAAAAATTTGGTCTTTTGTGATCAAATAATTAGTCATTGAAGGTTATTATTTTCTCCAACTCACTCCATCCGATTTGGTCGCCTTACATTCATATTTTTGAGCTAAACATAAAATTGGTTGCAAAAGATATTTTTGAGCTAAACATAAAATTGGTTGCAAAAGATAATTAGCAACGCGGCTTCCACATCCAAATTATCGATCATGTTTTTTGATTGCTAAAAAATTTTAGCAACCGAATTTTATCTTGCGATGAGGTTTTTTGGTCCCTAATTATATTATTTCTTGTAGTGCAGGCGCCAAGCGAAGGTGGTAATGCACCTCCAACTCAGTTCTTTAGGATTTCTTTCGATGCTATTATTACTTGAGCTATTATCCACAACAAGGATGAGAAGGAACTAACAATATTAATCTTCTCTCCTTTGGTTTACCTACAATAAAAATATTGTAGATGATGATAGTGGTACGCCATGGCCGTGCTGCAACGAGTGCGGTGCATGCACCAGGTCTATACCGCCACGATGCCAATGCCTTGATCCAGTGAAGGCCTGCCATCCAGAGTGCAAAGAATGCGTTCGGTCGCCCCTCCTGATCCTCCCCCCCACTGTTCCAGTGCAAGGACTGGATTACCAACTTTTGCAAGGACAAGTGCAACCCCAAGCCACTCAACGACGAGTAGCCGCACTCCCGAATCGCCTGCCGTTGCATGCATGCCCGCATATCTATGTCAATAAAGTTGCTCCTTTGAGTTGGGTTATAATTAAGTCTGTCTAGAGTGCTTCCTTTACTTTAAGATGTATGCTGTATCATGTTTTCGATTTATTATTAAATAGTGATAAGCTCTCGGGATTTTAATGTAGAATTCGTTGAAACTTGATCATGATTCTCTTCTTTTAGGATTGAAATCGAATCAGATGCAGATTAGATACCAACATATTCATATTCATATTTATTTTATTTGATAAATATAGATATGAATATTATTCAGATATAAAAATTCATATCCATATCTATTTAAAATGGATATAAATACAATTCAGATACTTAAAGTATGGATATAATTATAGATATAACTTAGATAATTAAATTTTATAACTGTAGAATATATAACTAAATAATGATAAATCAAATTAATAACATATTTATATGATTGTATATTTATTTAAAAAATTAATAAATATTATAATAAATTATATAGCATTATATGCAGATTCGGATATTCGGATATGTATCGGATAGTTGTCTATTTATATTTATATCTATTCTTTTTAATAGATATAGATATGGACACTAATTAAATTTTTAAATTTTTATTTATATTTGAATTGATTTGAATATAAAAATAAATTTAAATTAATAATATTTATATCATTTTTATCCTTTTATATTCCACTATGGCCAAACTACATACACTGATAGAAGCTGTTAGATTGCTCAGGTGGTATCGCTCTGCTTCCTAAAAGCTTGTCTTTAATTAGGGAAAGTACAAGATTTAAACCCTGATGGTGGCATTTTGCTATCGTATTAGCCTCATGGAGTCCTGGTGGCTGAGGTATTATGGTATCAACTCACTTTGATATCAATTATTGTAGTATCAACTCACTCTGATACCAATTGATAGAGATCTCGTACTAGATTAGTATAGTAGAAAAAAATTAAATAAAAATAATTAAGTACGTAGATCAACCTAAAGGCTCGCCTCCATGGGCATGTAAAGCTTCACTATAAAAAAAAAATAAATATAAGAGAAGATTATCCACTCTCAACTTGCGTATATAATTCTCTCAACAAGAAGCTATCCTTACCAAGCTCTCTCTTGGAGACCTTCTAAAATGACCATAATCCGCTGTCTAGCTCTCTATCTGGAGCCCCCTGCTCCTGCTGTCTGCCGATGCTCTTCTTCTACTATCTCAGGTCTCAGTCAAAACATCGAAGCCACACCTCTCCATCTATTGCTACAGACCTTTTAAAGAACACGGACAGAGCCCAAACCCTATCGTAGGTGGAGATTGGATCCCGATTCAATCTCTAACTAAACTGTCTATCGCTTGATCAAGCTAGAAGAATTTTTCACCGTCAGATCCCGCTATTTGCACTTGTAGACCGTTTGTAGAATAGCTACACCATGATCCTCAGCCAACCGTCACACGCCATGCATAAAACCCATCAAAAAAGGTCTGTACGTTGCGTATTTTGGCCGTAGACCCATAAAGGGTCCACCATAAATCGTGTGGGCGCTGGTCCATGGTGGACTACACCCAATCACACACGACCGCCCACTATGCGCATTTGTTGCATGCTAGGCCCGGATGTCGCCCCCATGCAACCGCCTGGGCCTAGGTTGCACTTGCGTGCACTCGCCTGGGCCCGGGCTGGCAATGCGCGTGTTTGACACCTGCATATTGGGCCTGGATGCAACCCAACACGCTACGGGCCATGCCCGTGCATGGCTGGCCTACGCACTAGTGCGCACATGGGCTGGCCCAGCAAGCCTACATGCCTGGGCAGCTCCTCCAATAGGCCTGCCAGCTATGGGCCCTACTTCAACGATCCATCTAGCGGCTCCGTAAGCTTTCTCATGAAGAAATCAGATCTAGAATTTTAGGACTAGATTTTAAAATTTTTTCAGATCTAGATAGCGAAAGATAGAAATTAATCAATATTAACTCATAAAAATCAGAGAACCCCTAGATTTAAGATCCTATTATATGATTATAATATGAGATTAAATCAAAAATTAAAAATCATAAGAATAGAAAGACATGTTGATCACATCAACATGGATCTATACTAGATCTATTACAGATATGTAATAAAGGATCAAATCCATATTACCTGTGTAAGTTAGATGTTCTAACTTGCTGATCCAGGCTTGAGGATGAAGCTCTGAGCCACACATGCATTCTGCCTCTAAGAGATGTCCACACAAGCCCATGAATCTCGATTAGAAGTTCGATTCTTGAAAATCAGCATAGTATGCTAGCACTATGCTGATTCTTCTTCGATGGTTAATCCAGTTCTTCCTTCTTCAAGATTTGAACTTTCCAAAATATCAGAAGGAATGGGACAGATTCTAAATCTAAAACAACTCTCAAACAAATCTCAAAGTTGGAGGAAAAGGAAAAATCAAAAGAACCCTTGAAGAAGACTCTCTTCTTCTTCTCTATTATCTCACCTAGACATCTAGATTGGTATCTATAAAATCCCCATGCCCAAGAGGTCTCTCATCCTAGTTTTCACACATCCAAAAGCCCTCTCTAATGTCTAGAATATATCAAAAATTCAGTCCAAAATTTTTTTTTATAATAAGATATGGAGGAGTCCTTGTCTAGGTCAAATACCTAAACAAGGCAGGACCATATAAGGCAACTAGTTGGGGTGCCCAATATTTGGGCACCCCTTCCTTTATTTTAGGTGTGGACCAGGAAAAGGGGAACATAAAAATCCCTTTCTCATTGTGGAAAATAAGAGAGAATAGTAGGGAGAGGGGGCGGCAAGCATGGGAAGAAGTTTGATTTGTTAGGACTCTATCCAAAAGATTTCATATCAAAACAAATTCCCATAAATTGACTTGGTCCACACCTAACAACCAAATAGGAGAGAGAGAGAGTGGGCGTGTGTGAGAAAGTTAGGAAGAGGGGTTCCACACACAAATAAAGAGAGAAGGAGGCATGGGGATGTGGGATATAGGTGGCGCAAGGATGGAATCCTAGTCTTACTAGGATTCTATATTTGACTTGGTCCAATATGATTTCTCAAACCAAAATTAAACCAAAAATAAATCAACCCAATTAGATTAGATCCTAATCCAATTAAAAATTTAGTTAAATTAGATTAAATTAGATTTAATTCTAATTTAATTTTTAATCAAATTAGAAATTGGATTGATCCAAGTCCTAATTGAACTAGAACTAGTTCTTTCTTATAATTGGTTTATCCAAAAAATCAATTAGACTTGATCCAATCAAGCCCAAATCAAATATAATTAAATTAAATTTAATTATACTTAACCTCAGCTCTCTGGCTTAATTAAATTAAGCTAATTAGCAATCCAATTGCTAATCAATCTTTCTACAATACTTGCACTGGTTAAACATCAATCGTATTGATTGTTTAACCCTAGAAAGATTCTTAATTATTGATCAACCATCAGATCAGATCGTAAACTCTAATATGTGTGACTTCATAGATTCGAACCTAAGTCAAATATAGAAATAAATTTTTGTACCAATTAAAGTGACCATCTAGCAATGGTACCCAACGGTCAGATATGTCGAATGTGTAAAACAACATCCTTAGAATACATGTGGATATAGTTTTTATATAATTCATCCCATTGACCAAAATGCTCGTAGGACACCTCAGAGTTCAACTGTCAACTCTGATTAGGCTATCTATATTGTATTTTAAAATATCGAATCCATCTCATGGATTATCTTGGTCAAGATTTTGCTATATTGAAATATAGTGACACATTCTTCTCCAACTCTTGAAGTAGTCAATCCTATCTTGATCACACACCGACTTTATAATTACTTGATTGTGCCTAGAAGCTTTTCATTATTGAATTAAAAATTTAATTAGTTCGATACCAAAGCATAGTGAGTTGTTTGCAAGTCACTGAGGTGATCTTAGATCTAAGGGATACTTATACCTATATTCCATCAGAGACATTCTCGACAGTAGCATGCTCTGAAGTTGATCACGTTCAATAATGATGTACCCTTACATCTCACTTATATGCTATACCAGTATCTTCATACTTCTTGATTAAGAGAAAAACCAACCTATAGACGCTGCCGTCCTAATTCACAGCTTATCATTTGATCGTGAATAATTTTAAGGATTAATCGATAATTTTTTTTTTTATCGAATCTAAATAATTCTAAGAACTTTCTCACAATAATGGAGTTCATTAGAAGATATAAATTTTATGATGAAAAAAATCAAAATATTATTTTATTTATTAATTAATTAATTATAATTATAATATAGCTACTCGGCATATTGAAGGAACTAGATCTAGGGTTTCAAGGCTAGATCTTGAAATTTTTTCAGATCTAGGCAATGAAAGATAGAAATTAATATTAATTAATAAAAATTAGAGAATCTCTAGATCTAAGATCCAATTATATGATTATAACATGAGATTAAATCAAAAATTAAAAATTATTAAAAGAGAAAGACATGTTGATCACATCAACATGGATCTACACTATATCTATTGCAGGTATGTAATAGAGGATCAGATCCATATTACTTGTGCAAGTTAGATATTCTAACTTATTGATCTAGGCTTAAGGATGAAGCTTCAAATCGCACATGCATTCGACCTCTAAGAGATGTCCACACGAGCCCACGAATCGCGATAAAAAATTCGGTTCTCGAAAATCAGTACAGTATGCTAATACTATACTAATCTTTCTTCGATGGTCGATCAGGTTCTTCCTTCTTCAAGATTTGGACTCTCCAAAATATTAGAAAAAATGAGAGAGATTCTAAATCTAAGACAACTCTCAAACAAATCTCAAAGTTGGAGGAAAAGAAAAGATCAAAAGAATCCTAGAAGAAGATCCTCTTCTTCTTCTCTGTTCTCTCATCTAGAAATCTAGATTGGTGTCTATAAAATCCCCATGCCCAAGAGGTCTCTCATCCTAGTTTTTACATGCCCAAAAGTCCTCTCTAATGTCTGGAATATATCAAAAATTCAGCCCAAAAGATCTTTTTTATAATAAGATATGGAGGAGTTCTTGTCTAAATCAAATACCTAGACAAGACAGGACCATATAAGGCAACTAGTTGGGGTAACCAACACTTGGGCGCCCCCTCCTTTGTTTTAGGCATGGACCAGGAAAAGGGGTGCACAAAAATCCCTTTCTCACTATGGAAAACAAGAGAGAATAGTAGGGAGAAGGGGCGGCAAGCATGGGAAGAAGTTTGGTTTGTTAGGACTCTATCCAAAGAATTTTATATCAAAACAAATTTCCATAAGTTGACTTGGTCCACACCTAACAACCAAATAGGAGAGGGAGAGAGAGAGAGGGTGGGCGTGCGTGAAAGTGACAGAGAGGGGTTCCACGCATAAAATAAAGAGAGAAAAGGGCATGGGGGTGTGGGGTATAGGTGGCGCAAAGATGGAATCCTAGTCTTACTAGGATTCCATATTTGACTTGGTCCAATATGATTTCTCAAACCAAAATTAAACCAAAAATAAATCAATCCTATTAGATTAGATCCTAATCCAATTGAGAATCTAATTAAATTAGATTAAATTAAATTTAATTTTAATTTAATTTCTAATCAAATTAAAAATTGGATTGATCCAAGTCCTAATTGAACTAGGATTAGTTTTTTCTTGTAATTAGCTTATCCAATAAATCGATTGGACTTGATTTAATCAAGCTCAAATCAAATCTAATTAAATCATATTTAATTAAACTTAATCTCAGTTCTTTAGTTTAATCAAATTAAGTTAATTAGTAATCTAATTACTAATTGATCCTTCTACAATACTTGCACTACAATACTTATACTAGGTTAAACATCAATCATATTGATCATTTAATCCTAGAATGATTCTTAATCATTGATCAACCATCCGATCAGATCATGAACTCTAATGTGTATGACCCCATAGGTCTAAACCTAAGTTAGTAGCATAGGAATAAATTTTTATACCAATCAAAGTGACCATCTAGCAATGGTATCCGATGGCTGGATAGGTCGAATGTATAGAATAATATCCTTAGAATTCATGTGGATATAGTTTTCATATAATTTATCCCCTTGACCAAAATGCTTGTAGGATACCTCAAAGATCAATTGTCAACTCTGATTAGGCTATCCACATTGTATTTTAAAATATCGAATCAATCTCATGGATTATCCTAGCTAAGATTTTGCTATATTGAAATACAGTGATCCATTCTTCTCCAACTCTTGGAGTGGTCAATCCCATCTTGATCATACATCGACTTTGTAAGTACTTGATTGTATTCAGAAGTCTTTCGTTATTGAATTAAAAATTTAGTTAGTCCAGTACCAAAGTATAGTGATTTGCTTGCAAGCCACCGAGATAATCTCAGGTCTAAAGGACATTTATATCTATATCCCATTAGAGATATTCTCGACAGTAGAATGCTCTGGAGTTGATCACGTTTAATGAAAATGTATCCTTACATCTTACCTGTATGCCATACCAGTGTCTCCATACTTCTTGATTAAGAGGATAACCAACCTATATGGTACACAGTGATCTATACTCGATAGATGCTGTCATCCTAATTAATAGCCTATAATTTGGTCATGAATAATTTTAAGGACTAATCGATAAATTTTTTCTTTATCGAATCTAAATAGTCTTAAGGACTTCATTACAATAATGGAGTTTGTTAGAAGATGTAAACTTTAAGATGAAAAAAAAGCTAAAATATTATTTTATTTATTAATAAATTAATTATAATTATAATATAGTTCAATCATCAACAAGTTGATGATTAGCTTTGGGGTACATTTTCTAATACCTCGTGCATATCTTCATCATCTGGACTTCAATTAGGATGTTATTAGGCTCGTTGGATTCCATTCGTCATTCTGGATCTTGCTGTGAGCTTGTTATGAGAGAATTCGAGGCATTTTTCTTAAAGAAGGCAAGTGCACGCAACTAGAAGGTAGCACCCTCACAGACCTGGATCAAGTTGCTTGACAAGACTGGCATTAATTGTAAAGCCAGGAAGAGATGTGTGTTCCACTTCTGATGATTTAGAAATTTTTTTAAATATTACTATTTAAAAATTAATTCTAAAAATATTATTTTTTTGAATTTATTTTTGAAACTATCCTAATTATGATGAGGTGGTGGTGACATGATGAAATTGCATATTGAATATATGATTTCGGACTTTAAATTGCATGTTCAACATATGATTTGAAGCTGAGATGGCATCCTAAAGATAGAATAAAATAAAAAATAAAACTGCATGTGGAATATGTGATTTCAGGTGAAATCACATCTTCAACATGCGATCTCTCTTTTTTTCATTTCCTTCTCCCATGCATCATGCGGCTTTTTTTTTCAATCTGCCCTCTCTATCAAGGAGCGTGGATGGTCACTATTGTTTGCACAAAGTAGCATAGGCTCAGGTTCGCCAGGGTCGGGGAGGGGATAGTGGTGGCACAAGGTATGGGAGGTGCCAGGGGTCGAAAAGGGGGAGGGGGACAGCGATAGTGCCGGGCCGTGGAAGGTGTAGTGGACAGTTGCATGCTGGGTGCAGGAGACACCTCGGGCTACGAAGGGGAGGGAAGGGGGGTTGGTGGTGTCGGAGCCGACGGACTCGGGTTGGTCGAGGCTAGGGGAGCGAAGGGGATGGGGTTTGGTGGTCGTGCGTAGCTACGTGCGATGGGGATAGTAAGTGCAACATTGATGATGGTGGGATGGGGCCACAGGTTGGGCCTCACAAGGCGATCATGGATTATCAGGTCCATAGGGGCGAGGGGGCTGCAGGAGGATGCAGGATATTTTAAGTTGACTAAAGAACAAAGTCCAAAGAGCGAGAAGGATCAAGTGGAGATGAGTATGATTTTTTATACCTCTACTATGGAGAATTTTATGTATACTATGGTGTGCACTAGGTGAAACATTGCTCATGCAGTTGGTGTAGTTAGGCGGTTTCTTTCAAATCCCAAGAAAAAATACTGGAAAGCAGTAAAGTAGATAATGAGGTGCCTTAAAGGAACATCTAGGATATATCTATATTATGGCAGTGGAGATGCTGTGCTATAGGCTTATACAGATGCAGGCATGGTAAGAGATGTGGACATACGAAAATCCATATCAAGTTACCTATTGATCTTCTCAGGAGGAGCAATGTCATGGCAATCAAAGTTATAAAAGTATGCCGCACTGTCATCAATGGAGGCAGAATATATTTCCATAACAAAGGCTGGCAAAGAAGTGACATGGCTAAAGAACTTATTGGAGGAACTTAATAGGGAGCAAGAGATATATGTCGTCTATAGTGATAGTCAGAGTGCCATCCATCTCAGTAGGAATCCAGCATTTCATTCAAGGTAAAATACATCGACATCAAATATCATTGGATTTGAGATGTGCTAGAGATGAAGCAGTTCAAGCTCAAAAAGGTCGACACTGAAGAAAACAGTTCTAATATGTTGATGAAACTAGTTTCAGAGATAAAACTGATAAAGTGCGAGGGTGCTGCAGGCTTGATAGAACCTCCCATATGAGTCGAGAGGGGGAGATTATTGGTGTGGTCCCTCCTTAATTGGACCCAACATGGAGCCAAGAGGTGGCGAGAAAAAGGTGTTTAGTGCAAGGAATAAGAGTGCAGCATAGAATCCTTTTGTAGTTCAAAATTAGTGATGCATGGAATTCTTTCGCAATGTGGAAAAGAGTCGGAACAAGGTCTAGTTTTTGGCCTGTAAAAGGAGGCCCTATGAATGGGAATCAATGTGTGAGAAATCAAGAAAGGAAAAGAAGCAGGCCATGAAGATTGTAAGCCACCTAAGGGGGGGGGGGGGGAGAGAGAGAGAGAAGAAGAAGAGAGGCTTGGAGAGGGTGCTTCGTTTAAGAAAAAAATAGGAGAACGTTGATTGGAAGAGTTTGCTCAACCTTGGATTAGAGTTATTCCATCAAGAAGGGTTCTTATATAAGTTTATTTAATTATTCGACTTTTTTTTCCTATATCAGAAGTGGTGTTCCCAATATGGAGTCAGAGAAGTTTTTGTACTCTAAACTATTATTATAGTAGAAGCTCTTTCTGACTCTGATCTCAATGTCACTACAAAAATCTAGACTATTAGCTATGGCTAAATGTCATCATTAATAGTCACCTTTTAGCCGTCACTAATAGTCACCCAGCCATCGCTAATAGTTCTGTCATCGCTAATATCATCGTAAAAGCTAATTTAAAAAATTTTTATTGTTAATTGCCATTATTAATGATGAAAAATTTAGTCGTTACTAATAAGATTATTAGAGATTATCTTAGAGATAAAAAAAATCAATCATTAATTATTTTTTAATATTTAAATTAATTTTTTTTTAAAAATTAAAAAAATTAGTGATGACATTATCGTGGCTAATGCCGTTGCTCATATTTATTAGCGACCAAAATTATTATTGCTAATATCATTTCTAATTTTTAAATAAAATAAAATAATATTTTAAGAAATATTAGTAATGGTTAATGCCATTGCTAATAACTATTAACGATCAAAAACACCATTGCTAATGCCGTCTCTAATTATTTTTAATTTTTAAACAAAATTAAAAAATTATTTTAAGAAATATTAGTGATAGCAATTTGGTCTCTAAAACCATCGTTAATAGTTGAAATATTAGTGATAGCAATTTGATCTCTAAAACCATCGCTAATAGTTATTAGCGATGACAACTATTAGCGATGGTAGCTGCCGTTGCTAATAGTGATTCTAATAGTTATTTTTTTAAAAAAAAAATAATAATATTTTTAAAACTTATTTAATTAAATATAATAAATTATGGTTCCTAATACCTGTTATAATTGAATTTCAAAGATAATATGACAATCAAAAAATAAAAACTAATTATATTATATTAAAAATATAATATACTTTTTTTACAAGTAGTATCAAAAAAATATAATACATAAAAAAAATTAGGTCTAATCTTTCTCATCATTTGCCTCCTCCTCCTGATGTAGGATAATCTAAAAAAAAAGAAAAAATCAAGCTTTCTTCCAGTCGTCAATAATAAATCACGTCCGACTGTGGTACATTATTCCTAGAATAGATAGTATAGTTATCTATACTCTACTCAGGAGGCATGATTGATTGATACGGGATCAAAGCAAAATCAATCTAAATAATGTAGATGAGTGCTACTTTAGAGATCAGTAAATAATTAATGATAATAAAGTAAATATACAGATAGTAGAAATTAAACATACTCATGAATAAATGCAAAAATAAATATGAATAGAACGAAAGATAGTAAGAAATTAAGCTTGCAAAAATATTTGAAAAGATAAGAAGAATTCAGATCGTGGTAGTTAAGAAACTATTCTAATTAGGATTCTTAATCTTTTAACCAAGCAAATCTATTGATAAAGAACTAGATCTTTACCAACATCGAATTTGAAAAAAAAATAAAAATCAAAGATCAGTTGAAAAGGAATGAAGGTCCTTGTCAACGTTTGATCTATAGAATAATGAATCACTCTTCCTCTCTCAGCATGATAGATGAAAATCTTGGAGGAGATAAATCATCTCTTAGTGAAATAGGCTTGTGTAGGTGATGGTAAAGATGATTTAGGGTTGTAGGAACACTAGATCTCAAGTAGATAAAGGATAAAGGAATAGAAAGAAAGTGGACCTCACACCCTTCCCTCGTGGAGTGATTTTGGATCTCACACCCTCTTCCTCTCGGAGTAATTAACATAAGTATTTATGGATAAAATCATTCATGCATTCATTATCTCATTCATGAAAGATACAAGGATTTATATGGGATTGTAGGGGTCATATTTCTTTAGGAGTCCTCTTTCCTTTACAAGAAAGAAATCAACCCTCCCAATAAAAAGGTAAAATATTATGTTTGGTTTTTAAATATAATAATATATCATATCTATCTTTTATGGAACCATGAAAAATTAGAAACCAGTCTTTCAACAAAATAAGTAAGAAATCAAGTACTCTTAAAAAATCCAAGGAAAGAAAAGAAACTCCATGTGGGCGCTTGATGCTTGGCATAACTTAGCATGAGGATCCTTGGGCATGGCACATGCTGGCATGTGTATTTTCTTCCTGGACATATGGAGAGTGATGGCTTCAAAGATAATGTGGACCAAGCTTGCTTCTTTATGATGGTCTCTTTCCAAATAAGGCTTTAATCCAATACAAATCTAAGTATGGTCCTATGGATCCAAAACTAAATGCATCAAAAGAACTAATTAACTAAATTAAAAGAATTAGAACCAAATAACTGAAGTAGAGTTAATCTAATATGGCTTTTTCAATCTAAATTAAATTAAATTATGTCGTCGACTTCTGATGGCTTAGGTATCCACACCAATTCTCTCAGGATGGGGAGAACTCGAGCCTATCGAGTGGGGGCCGATTCCACTCTAGTGATGCTCGAGCAAATTGGAATCAATGTACTGCAGCTCTTCTCGAGTGATCCAGGTATCTTCAGACTTCGATCAACCTCGCCATCTAATCAAGTACTATTGATAACCTCGTCTCCGAGTGGAGATGATCTACTCATCCAAAATTCTTTCAATCTGATCATACTTTGACATTTTGGCTGGTGGACACTTAGAAATAGGCTCTCTCTCAAAGGTTGGTTCAGGCTCAAATAATTTACTAGGTATCTAAGTTGGCTCTTTATAGGTGACGAGATCTGCAACATTAAAAGTAGAGCTAATCCCAAAATCAAAAGGTAAGTCCATACGATACGCATTTGGTCCAATCTTCTTTAAAATCTTAAACAGACCTGCTCCACGAGTATGTTACTTCTTGACGGATCCTAATAAAAATTGTTCAGATCTTATTCGAACCATCATATAGTCTCTTTCCATAAATTCTTGGGCACGTTAATGAGAATCTACATTCTGTTTATAAACTTTATTACTAATGCTAATTTTTTTACTTATCTCTTTACGTAGACTCTTGATATGCTATGCAAATGACTCTATAGATTTGAAAATCCTGGCATGCATGGGCAATGGGATAAGGTCTATTAGTTTTCTAGGATGATATCCATGAACTACTTCAAAAGGACTCACGCCAATGGACCTATTAATAGAGCTATTATATGCAAATTTAGCTCGAGGCAGTAAAAGAATCCAGTTACCCATATGTTCCCCAATCAAGCAATGCAAAAACTTTTCAAGACTCCTATTGACCACTTCAGTCTGACCATCTATTTGCGAGTGAAAGATAGAAAAAAATTTTAATTTTATGCCTAGAAGGTGTCATAGAATTTTTCAAAAGTAGCTCATGAATCTAACATCCCTATCAGACACAATGATTTTGGACAATCCATGAAATTTAACAATATCATCAAAGTATATTCTTGCAACTTTCGATGCATCGGACGTTTGGCAATAGGGCAAAAAATGGGCTATTTTTAAAAAACTATTTACAACTACTAGAATAGAATCATGCTTCCTAACTATGTTAGGTAAGTCTAAAATAAAATCTATGCTAACATTTTGCTAAGGACAGTCTGGAACAGGCAAGGGTGCGTATAGGTCAGTGTTCTACTTTCTCTGCTTGACCATGGCATATGTTCTATATTGGACAATAATTCAAGCAACATCTTTTTTTAGGCTTGACCAAAAGAACTAAACTTCTACCAATTCTATGGTTTTATTCCTATCAAAGTATCCAGCTAATCCTCTAACGTGCAATTTTCAAACTAAAAAATATCTTAAAAATATATGGGGGACACACAACCTAGCTCCTCTAAATAAGTAACCTAGCTCCTCTAAATAAGTAACCATCCTAAAGAATTTATTCATTATATTCTCTAGATGATCCTTTTCGTAAAGTGGTAAGTATGCTGCCAAAATCTGGGCACTTCTTATAATCTTTTTTAATCTTATCAAAATCAACAATCTTTATACTAACGGTGGACAGCAAAATATATCGATGACTCAAGGCATCAGCAGCGTGATTCTCTACATCTGAATGGTATTTCAAAATAGAAGTATGGGCTTGCAAAAACTTGGCCCATCTATCATGTTTATGATTTAGTTTCTTTTGAAAATTCAATAATTGGAGGGCTTTATGGTCTGAGTATAAAATAAATTCTTACGATAGTAGGTAATATCTCTAGTATCTTAGGGCTTGGACTACTACATAAAACTCCTTATCGTAGGTAGAATACTTAAGTTTAGAATCATTAAATTTCTTATTAAAGTATGCTACCAGATGATCTTCTTGACTAAGGACACTACCAATCTCAACTCCTGTTGCATCGCATGCTACTTCAAAAATCTTGAAAAAATCATGTAGACGTAAGACTGGGGCATGAGTCATTTTATCCTTAATGTCTAGGAAGGCTCTATTGGCTGTCTTAGTCTATTCAAAATCTTTCTTTCTAATTCAGTCAGTGATAGGAGCAGCTATGGTGCTAAATTCTTTTACGAACCTATGATAAAAGGTTGCTAATCCATGAAAACTCTGCACATCATACATACTCTTGGGTACCAACGACTTAACTATTGCTCTAATCTTTTTAGAATTGGCAGACACACTATCAGGAGTAACAATAAAACCTAAGAAGATGACACGGTCCATTATGAAAGCACATTTCTTAGGATTGGCATATAGGCTTTCTATTCTAAGAACTTGGTATACTTTTTAGAGATGATCTAAATAGTTCTCCCTAGTTCGACTATAGATCAAAATGCCATCAAAGTACACGACTATAAACATTCCTATAAACGATCATAATATTTGGATGATCAATCTCATGAAAGTACTAAAAGCATTGGATAATCCAAATGGGATCACCATCCAGTCATATAAACCATCTTTTATCTTAAAAATAATTTTTCACTCATCTTTCGATCTAATTCTTACTTGATGGTAACCATTTTTGAAATCAATCTTAGAGAAAATAGTTGCTTCGACCATCATATCTAGCATGCATACTACTACAAAAAAGGACTACGATGGTGGTTCGTAACCGTTGCCATAGCCCAAAAAATTACTACGACAGGCTATGATAGCGATTCTTTAACCGCTGCTATTGCAGCCGTTGCCGTAGTTCTATGGCAGCAGTTGTTGCAGTGGTTATTTAAATCGCTGCCATAGATAGCCTATTGCAGTGGTTTATAAATCGCTGCAATAGATCGACCTATAGCAGTGATTATGTAATCATTGCCATAGGTTATCTATAGCAGCAGTTACATAACCACTGTCATAAGTAATCTATAGCAGCAGTTTTTTAACCGCTGCCATAGGTCTAATGCAGCGATTGACATCATTTGCATCAGGGACCTATAGCAGCGGTTGGCATGGATATGGCAGCGGTTATAAAATCACTACCATAGATCTTGAATAATTAAAAAAATTAAAATTTTTATTTTTTTATATATTTTATCTGATAAATATAGATATATAACATAAGAAAATATAATAAACATAAAATTATTCTAAATTACTAAAATTTTATTATCAAATAAAATTTATTATAATATTTTTAAAAAAATAAAATACATCAAAAGTTTTCTAAATCTACATCATTATCGTCATCATCGGAAGCCAGAGCTAGAGCTGAAGCTGGAGCCGAAGTTGGAGTTGGAGCTAGAGCTGGTGTCGGAGCCAAAGCTGGAGCTGGAGCTAGAATGTGGGCCAATATATCCTCGAAGCTCGTAACTCTAAAATGCATGCTGAGCATCAACATCATATTTCTCACGATGATCTTTAGATGAGATGCGCGCTCCTCAGCTCGATCTGCCTGCGTTGCAGCATGATCTACCCGTGCCAATGCCTCCTCAAGCTCCTCTCAACTGATGACACCAAAAATCTATGAGGAGATGCTCGCCTCGGACCAGTAGCTCATCGACATGTGTCCGGACCTGCATCGGATCCTCCCAGAGTGCTCAGGCTCTAAGATCTGAGATAGATGGTCATAGGGCCCAGAGGTATCCAGGCCATCATGACCTGCAATGTTAATGAACATTAATCAATATAACATGTTGAATAATAATATTAGTATAGCATCAATAAGTAGTCTCTAATATGTACACTAATCAATTGATGGGTCTATTATTATGCAATGCAATAAACAAAAGCAATAAGATATAAACATCCAAAAAATGTTATGCAATAAATTCTATAATATGAATTACACTCATAAATAATTAAGGATGAGCAACAGTCATAGATCCAATCTCTTACGTGAACCTTGGTATTAATTCAGAAACTTGAAAGAAGAACAAAGTAGATGATGGTGGCACCTTAAGACTTAAAGTTGGAACCTTAGAAAGACATATCAAATTCTATTCGCTCAGAAGTCAAGCTGGCTTCATGCTTGAGACATCCGGCTCAGGTCCTCCCCCAGTCGGCTCGATCATGGCTCGAGTCGGCTCAGCTGCATATCCAAGCCGGCTCGATTGTGTGCCATCTCCTCGATCACTTTCTCTCTCGATCTCTCTCATCGACGATGGTGGCGAGGCCGAACCCTTTTCTTCCAACTTTTTCATCTCTCAATCTTTCTCTCTCCGTCTCTTGATCTCCCTCACCAACGAGGCTGGACCCCATCCCTTCCTCTCTCACTCTCTCGATCTCCCTCATCGGTAAGGCCGGAACCATCCCTCCCAGTGATGCTGGCTAGGCCAAACCCTCTCCCTCCCTCTCTCGCTCTCTCGATCTCCCATTCTCCCTCTCTCGATCTCCCTCATCGACGAGGTCGGACCCCCTCCCTCCCAATGATGGCGGTGAGGCCGAACACCCTCCCTCCCAATGATGGCAGCGAGATCAGATCCCTCCCTTCCTCTCTCCCTCTCTCGATCTCCCCTTGCTGACAATGGCAGCGAGGCCGGACCCCCTCCCTCCCTCCCTCGATCTTCCTTGTCGATGGTCCTCGAGCGACCGGCCCTTCCTCTCTCAATCTATCGGTCTCCCTCTTGGTCTCTCCATTTCTTAGTTTTGGATCTTGAAATCAGGTCCGACTTTCTGGGATCCATTAGGGTCCAGATCTGGTACTTCAAGTATAGATCCGTTGGATATTCAGGTTCAGATATGGTATCAGTAATTAAAATTGGATTCAGATCTGAATATTCAGATTTTGATCTAAACCTAATTCATTGATAAATCTAGTCCACAGCCGCCGACATGGTACAGCCCAAGGCTACTGCCACGACACAACCCAAAAACTATGGCATGTAGATAATTATAATATTTATAATAAATATTTATTATAAATATTCTATAAATTATTATAAATATATATAATTAATAAATAATACTATAAAATTAAAAAAATATATATATCTACGGCTATAGAGAGTGGGTTGCACCGAAAGCTCCGAGGGTCGCCGACGATGATGCTAGAGGAGGACGACGGCACTAGAGGTAACCTGTGAAATAAAAGCAAGATAGTGAGATAGAAAAGAGAGAGAAAGAGGAAAAAGAGAGAGCAGCAGGGGTGGTCGGAGATGGAGGGCCAAGGGGAGGGGGCACAATGACGAGGAGGCCCGGGAGGCACAGTGATGGGAGGGCGACGATCGGGAGGGTGAGTGAGGGAGGTTGGGGGGCCGGGTGGGGGGTGGTGGGGAGGGACGGTCGGGGATGGGGGGCTGGGGGTGGGGGCTAGCAGGGTGATGGGGAGGGGCGATCGAGAATGGGGGGGAAGGAGGGGCGGCCGGAGATGGGGGGCTGGGGGTGGCAAGGTGGCACGACCGGGGATGGGGTGGAAGGGAGGGGCGATCGGTGGGAGGGGTGGGCATTAGGTAGGGGGTGGCAGGGAGGAGCGGCTGGGGATGGGGGGGAAGGAGGGGCATCCGAGGAGAGGGTGGGGGCTTGGGGGGTCGGGTGGTGGGTGGTGGGGAGGGGTGGCCAGAGATCGGAGGGCTGGGGGGTGGCAGGGTGGCAGGGAGGGGCGATCGGGGATGGGGGGAAGGAGGGGTGGCCCGAGGGAGGGTGGGTGGTTGGGGGCCGGGCGGGGGGTGGTGGGGAGGAGCGATCGGGGATGGGGGGAAGGAGGGGCGGTCGGTCGGGGGGAGGGTGGGGGGTCAGGTGGGGGGTGGCGGGGAGGGGTGGTTGGGGATGGGGGGGCCTGAAGGGGAGGGGGGAGGAGGGGTGGCGCCGGCTGATGGGGAAGGAGGGGTGGCACCGGCCGGGGGGGGAAGAAGCCTCACTAACGATGGAGAGGAGGGGGAGAGACAGAGAGAGATCGAGCACGCACGAAAGGAAAGCAGAAAAAATTTGAAGATTTTTAACATAACCTACGGTAGCCATTATCGAATCACTGCCATAGATCTATAGTAGTGGTTATCCAAAATCGCTACCATAGATCTATGGCAACGGTTCTATAATTGCTGCTATAGATCTATAGCAACGATTTTTGATAATCGCTACCGTAGGTTGAAAATAATTTTTTTTTATTTTTTTTCTAAATATTATATAATTTTAAAATTTAATACCCATCTTCATCATTTATTATCTAAATAATTATCATTAGAGTATCGTCGTAAAAGATCATCTCAATCCGATGGCCCTAGTTTCATTGATAAAAAAAAATTGATTTCGATGATCACGAACGATGATGTGATGATCTAATAGATGGAGATCTTTGATGAATCTACAAACCTACAATGATGATCTCGATGATATTTGTACCATACTATCAAAGTTTTACTTTAATCAGATAACGTTATTAGGGTCAATTTAGTATGGAATGATTTTGGATGTTAAATTAGAAACAAGCAATCAAAGGGTTAAACGACGTTTGATTATGAGATAATTTTTTAGTTAAATAATTTTTATTATAATTTTAAATATTTTATATGGTGATGATAGTAAAATTCAAATCATTTTCATATAAATTATTCATGTTAAGCAGATATTACAAAAGTACGAGCATAACAACCGGTGAAGTTTTAGAATGGTTATTAGAAAACGTATAGTTTTAGATCGTTATTCATCTCATGAGTTAAATTTTATAATCACCACCAAAAAAAATGATTAAAGTGGTAGCCAAGATTATTTATAAAAAAATTATCTTATAATCGGATATCGTTTGGTCCTTTGATCACTCGTTATCATTTAACGGTCGAAACAAACCTATACTAAATTGACCAAGATAACGATATTCGATTAAAGTGAAACTTTGATAGTATGCTACAAACATTATCGAGATCATTATTGTAGATTTTTGGATCTATCAGAGGTCTCCATCTATCAGGTCATCGCATCATCATTTGGGGTCATTGAAATTAAATTTTTTTGATCGATGAAGCTAGGGCCATCGGATCGAGGTACCCTTTTGCGACGATACTCTAATGATAATTATTTAGATAATAAATAGTGAAGATAGACATTAAATTTTAAAATTATATAATATTTAAAAAAATAAAAATATATGATAGTGGTTATAATTAACCGCTGCCATAAATCAGCTTATAGTAGCGGTTCCTACTAACCGATGCTATAGGTCCGACTTATGATAGCGGTTACAATGAATCGCTGCTATAGATCCGACCTACGGTAGTAGTTTTTGATAACCACTGCTATATGTCAGACCTATAGCAGCGGTTACAGAAATCGCTGTCATAGGTCGGACCTATGACAGTGGTTAACAAAAATCACTGTCGTAGGGGCTATGGCAGCGATTTCAAAAATCGCTGCCATAGATTATTTTTGTAGTAGTGATAATGTGTCTGCATAGTTCAGAAATATATTAGTTCTAAAATAAAAATTAGATCTTGTAACAACTTAATTAGTAAATAAATTTTGAAGTTCTTATCGTGATCTATCGTGACATAAAATCTAAATAGTCACTAGTCCTCTTAGATTGGTGTGTGGCCTACCATAACTACAGCTGGTCTGATGGATGACCCAGCTACGGTATCTATAATAAGTAAAAAATAAAATTAAATTAATTAAAATATGCATATAAGAATTTTTATATTTCTAATGAAGAGTTTTAGTTTTGATTTCTTATCAGTCTGTTGGCTATAATATATGTGCTGACCGAGCCATCCATGTGCCTGATCAGATCCTGTTGGATGGTCCAATTCTGTCAAACCCTCTACCGCCTACCGAGGTACTCCTTGCTGCTCCATTAGTCATAGAGGGCCTACCATATATCTATCCATGTTTAGTGATCTGTGAAAGACCACCAGTCCGATGGTAACTAGAAACCAAAATGCTGGATGGTGAACTACCTGAGACTATAGAGGCTATCTTGGAGCCTACGTGTGGCCACCTCCTTGAAGGTCTAACGGCCAGCCTCCTTATCTTGAAAAGTCTCGAATTGATAGTATTTCTGCAAGATACAAGTAAGCATGTATTAATATATATTAAAATATCAATATATCAAAAATTTAAAAATTAAACTATTTTTGACTTACTAGAAACATCTTTCGGACTACATCATGAGCTCCCAACAGCCAACTCGAGAAATCATTCATCGGTCCCGGTATCTATCGATGTATGATCCCAGTAATGACATGAGATGTTGAAGGCTCTCTAAATGTACTGTAAAATTGATTTTGAAGAATAAATATTAACTCTAAAATTATAAAATTCTAAACATGTTAATTGAGCATGTAGTACTTACGAGAAGCTTTAGATATGGATGATCTGTCTATCCTCCGATCGAGTCGGAGGTGCCATGAGTCGAGCGGATCCTCGATCATGGTGCTGTGTCTGAAAGCCAATGGCCACTATTGCATGTGACTGTGGGATTACTGGTGACCCCTTATCCTCCGAACATGAGCACAAAAGGGGAATACACGAGCTATATTACTTAATTTTGCATATAGCTCATCAATCTTTTCTTCTTCTTTTTCTTGATGGAAAAGAAGTATAATACACTTGAGCAGCTTGTGCACTAGTGCAAATGGCTCATTGACATAAGCTTTTGATTCATGTTTGATCTCAATAAGCTCGTGCCGTGAATCAACATTTATATTATTATTGGTATCGAACCATTGGCACTTAAATAGAATGATACCATTACCTCTAATGTAGCTCATCTTAATCACTTCTTTGAGGATTTCATAGTAGTCACTCTCCACTTTATCTTCCTGCCAGCTACCTTTTATACATACACTACTCTTCGTTATACTTTTATAATTTTCATATTGCTGGGTATGAAATTTGAAACCATTAATATTACAGCCACTATAGCATGTCACTTATTTTTCAAGCTCGTAACCTAATAGTTTCAGCTTCTTTGGTATGGACTCGCTACCTTGAATGATCAATTAATGGAACCAATATATAAAGTTCTCTGAGCATTGTGTTGATATTTCTTCACCACTTATGCTCGGACTTTTTTCTTTCAGCATCTCATCATATTGCCTAAACATGCATAAGATAAGTATACTGAAATAAGTGATTAAAGAGTTGAAATTATGATGGAGCTAGATTTACAGGATATATGGGTCGACCTCCATGCAGTTTAGCAAAATATATATCTCTACCTATCGAAGTTATGTATCGAAGAAAAACCGACGAACCTCGAGTATAAATTCTCGAGTAGGATAGGCAAATATTGAGATCTCCTGCTCTGATCCCTCAACACTACCATCTTCATTTCGACCCACTTGAGTCAGCTTAGCCTGCACATTGAGATTAATGTAGTATCGATTGAAATTTGAAATCTCTTCTATGATGTAAGCATCCATAATTGAACCTTTGACTCAAACCTTATTTTTCATTTTTTTCTTAAGACTGTACATGTATCTTTCAAATGAATACATCCACCTATACTGTATTGGACCCTCCATCCTAGCTTCATATACTAAATGAATCACGAGGTGCTTCATAGAGTCAAAGAAGCTGGAAGGAAATATCTTCTCTAACTTATATATGGTCTCTATACTACTAATATCAAAATTGGAGATGCAGTCGGTGGATAGTTTGGTAGTACAAATATCTTTGAAGAGAAGGCTAAACTCGATCAAAGAACTCCATATAGAGTTGGAAAGAAAATCACGCCAAGCCAATTGGAGTAATCATTGCATGAATACATGGTAGTCATGGCTCTTTAGCCCATAGAATCTACAATCTTTGACATTAACATATCGAACTAGATTACTTGTATAACCATCTAAAAATTTAAGAATTTTATACTATTCAAAAAATCCTTCAACTGCTCTCTTGTTAAGGTATAAGATGCTTTTAACTTCAAAAATTTTTCAGATGACACCTCAACTAGCCCTGATAGAGGATGCTTGTATATTTTCTTCATATCTACTCGAGCCTTGGAATTATCCTTTGTCTTGCCCTTGACATCCATAACAGTGCAGAAAATATTATTGAATACATTCTTCTCGATATGCACGATGTCAAGATTATGACGGATTAAGTTGGTAGATCAGTACGGTAATTTTTAGAAGATGCTTTGCTTCATCCAATTATGAGTTCTACTGAACCCCTGAGACTTTTGCTTATCAAATTTAATATCAAATGAAACTTTATCCAATTGGGATATCCTCTGAAATACTTTCATACCACTGAGGCACTGGGGTGCATGGTCCTTCTCTATTTTATTTTTCCTGAAACTATTCCACTACTTTTAAAAAAATGATGCTCGGGAAGAAATTGACGATGACAATCAAATCAGTAGGACTTACGACTATGCTCAAGCTAAAATAATTTTATATTCTCCATACAATAGGATATGCTAGCTTCTCATGAGTGCTCCATCCAGACAGCATCCCAAAAGCAAGAAAATCGCTAATGATCCATATCAATGCAGCCTTCATTATAAAATTCTACTTCTTTGATTCATCAAAAGTATGAATGCCATCAGACCATAATAATTTTAGCTCATCAACAAGAGGGCTTAGATATACATCAATGCTTCTACTTAATCCAGAAATAAGTAATGTAAGAAAGATGTTATGTTCTTTTATGCACATCCCAGATGGCAGATTGTATAGAGTAATAAAGACTGGTCAATATGAGTAAGGGGCCGCTACATGACCAAACGATATAAAGCCATCCTTAGATAGATCCAGTCGGATATTATGTGATTCTTGAGCAAATAAAGGATGGCAAGCATCAAATTACTTTCATATCTCATTGTCCGATGGATGACGCATCATATCGAGATGCTTGTATGATCCTTCTTTGTGCCATCTCATCTGTCCGATAATACTCTTAGATAAGTAAAGCTTTTGAACTCTAGGAGTGAGAAGAAGATATCGAAGAATCTTGTATGGTATGCCATTCTGATTCATATCCTCTTGCCTCAGCTTAAAGTGGCTTGCACGACATATGCCACATGAGCTCTTATGTTGGTCCTCTTTATAGATAAGCAAGCAACCATTACGACATGCATCTATTTTTTCATATCTCATGCTCAATTCTTTCACCATTTTTTTTGAAGCATAGAAGCTCCCAACAAACTTCTCATCCTTTGGTAGCATTTTCTTTATTATTGCTAACATTCTATTATAACAATTGACTATCATATTAAACTTAGTCTTCTAGTTTAACAACTCTGACACGGTCGATAGTATAGTGTGTGTTTTATATCTCGACCATAGTGGTTCATCAGCATCTTTAACATAGGATAAAAATCATCGCTGTCGGCTTCTGGATCATCCTCCATATCTCAGTTAAATTCAGGACTAGCCACATCCATAATCATGTCCACCATTCTATTTATGTCCATGTCTTGCCCAGTTCTAACTCTTGCAACTTTCTCCTACGTCTCTCCATGCAAGTACTAATACTTATAGTTGGGCATAAATTCACTCTTATATAAATAGACAGTAATTGTATCCCTATTAAACATTTCTCTATTGCCACTTCTATTACTAGGGCAATGAGCCCATCCTTGATGTAAGAGTACCATATTTTCAAATATAAAATTATAAAAATACTCTACACCCTCTCTATATTTAGTAGAAATCTTTTCGTCGACTACTCAACGATCCATCCAACTACGGTCTATGACAGACTATCTAAGAATTTTGCATATATATAAATATAAGATAATTACTAAATACTATTTTATCATTCAAAATGACTTATATAGTAAATTAATACATTCTATCATCAACTAATAGATAAAGATAGATCCTATCTATTCAAAAAATGCATTAATTCTATTGATCCATTATAGTAATCAAACGATACGTAACAGGAGTTGAAAAAATTTTTGATAGCATTTTTTCTTAATTCTCTCGTATAAAGAAAATAAAAAAAATATATTATCTAAAATTTTTTTTGAACCCTCAACATACCATTTGATTACCGTAATGATCTATAGAATTACTTGTATTTTTTAAACTATCCATAGTGGACAATCAATTGATCAATGTATACATAATTCTTTTACTCGTATAAAAATAAATAAATGTATAGATACTGTTGGGGATAAATCCTACTCCTACCGACGTTCAGTTCGATGCACAGCGTAATGCAATCGATAGCCACGAAAGAGCTTCAATGGTTGGGCCTTAGTTGAACTCCTTCCTCCGACTGAACTCCTCAGCGGTCGAGCTTCTTCGGACTTCCAACGGCCGGGCCTTAGCCAAACTCCTTCCTTCAGTCGAACTTCTCAGTAGTCGAGCTTCAGTTGGACTCCCATGAGAGTCGAACTCCCTCTGCGCTCTTTTAGTCAGACTCTTATGGGAGCCAAACTCCCTCCAAGCTTTTTCTTCGATTAGACTTCTTTAGGAGCTGGAGTCGGACTCCTCCCACATATTTCCTTTGACCGTCCAGACTCCTCAGCTATCGAGCTCCTTCTGAACTCTTTAGTGATCGAGCTTTAGCCACACTCCTCCAGTCAGATGCCTACGAAAGTCGAACTCCTTCCGAGCATCCTCTTCAGGAGTTTGAACTCCTTTAGAATCGATATATGCCGATGTCTACCAACCGACGTCCGCTTTCTCAGAGCTACCATCATTAAATCTAGCCGAACGATCACCATCAGTCTGCCACAAGTGACGCTATAGGCGGTGCCCCCCTCCATGACTGACTCCACTAGATCTCGAGCAGCCCACCACTGTCGGACGGTATGGCTGTCACTATCAACCTAATGATACCATCCTCTCCACATAAAACTCGGTGCAACCTCGAGTGGCCCACCATCAGGTAGCTGCAACTATCATCATCAAGCTTCATCTATAAAAAGGATCCTTCAGATATGCTAACTCTAAGCTCTAAGCTCTCCTCTCATTCTCTAAGCTCTGTGGAACTCATTTTTGAGCACTCCATTTCTATTGGCCAGAGCTGACTTAATCATCGAAGGGTCCTATCGAAGCCACCCCCCATCGACTTTGGATGAAATTTTATTTTATAGATCTTCGATGGTGATCTAATCTACCTCCACTTCAGCTAGGTCCGACGATGACCAGATTCTACACCAACAGATTGGCGCTAGAGGAAGGGCCCGAACCTCCGAGGTTTTCTTGTTCTTAAAGGAGTGCTCGATGATGATTTCTCTCTTTTCTTTTTGGAGATCTCTCTTCTTCCTCTCTAGAGTTTTTTTTCAAAGAGAAAATGTCTTCAGAAAAGCTTCGACTTGACGATCGACGGCCTTCGTGCCAGGTCCATCTGCTTCCATTTCAGCTCTGATAGCCCAGGTTCCATCTGAAGCCACCATAGATGTGGAGCAGTTCAATCTACTGGTCTAGCAGGTTCATGATCCCATTGAGATGATGCAAGCCATGCGATAGCTTTCGGTGGAGACTTTACCAGTAAACCCACCATAAGGATGCCAAGAACTGGCCTTAAGGAAGAGCATTTGGCCTATCATACCAATCGCCCTTAGAAAAAAAAATAGAGAGTAGAAGTTCTCCCCTAGAAGGCTTCACAGGAGGTGGAATGAAGTTTGATCGCGTTCACGACCTCCCCAGCGCAAGCGAGGCCGACCTTAAGCTCATCATCAAGAAAGTTTCGACGAAGGTTTCACAAGAGGATGGAATGAAGTTCGGCATGAGCGAGGCCGCCGAACTCACCCTCGAGCTCATTATTAAGGAAGCTCTGATAAAGAGGCATGAAGTTCTCCCATAGAAGGTTTTACAGGAGGTGGAATAAAGTTTGACCTCGTTCACGACCTCCCCAGTGCAAGCGAGGCCGACCTCAAGCTCGTCATTAAGGAAGCTCCAACGAAGGTTTCATAGGAGGCGGAATGAAGTTTGACCTTGTTCATGACCTCCCCAGTGCAAGCGAGGCCGACCTCGAGCTCGTCATCAAGAAAGCTCCAACGAAGGTTTCATAGGAGGCGGAATGAAGTTCGACCGCGTTCACGACCTCCCCAGCGCAAGCGAGGCCAAACTTTCTCTCAAGCTCATCATCAAGGAAGCCCCGATGAAGGTTTCATAAAAGGGTAGAATGAAGTTCGACATGAGTGAGGCCATCGAACTCGCCCTTGAGCTCATCATCAAGAAAGCCCCGATAAAGGGGCATGAAGTTCTCCCGTAGAAGGTTTGACAGGAGGGCAGAATGAAGTTCAGCATGAGCGAGGCTGCCGAACTCCCTCTCGAGCTTGTCATCAAGGAAGCCCCGATGGAAGGATGCAAAGAAGTCCTCCCCCCAGAAGCTAGAACCACTATTGAGGAAGAAACGACAAGGAGGTCGGCCGCCTTTCGACATCATAGATGCTATCTCCTGGGCTTGGTACTTCGATGGACTGTCATCTCTCAGTGTCAAAGCCAAAAGAAGCTTGCTCCAAATTGAGAAGGCCAGCTTAAGATAGAGGAGGTCGTCCAGTCCGGGACTTACGTCCCGAGGAAACCCGGAGGAACAATGCCTCTACGACCCTAAAATGGGGATGTGCTACGAGTAACTTCCCCTCGGTAAATTTTTTTTTTTTTAATAATATTATTTCTGAGTGCAAAAATTATGTGATGATAGAAAAGAAGTAGTCAATAGTTGCCGTATTAGAAACAGAAGGAGAACCTCATCCTAACACGGGCAGGTCAAAGACCTTTAACCTTGGCTGCAGGAGATAAGATCTCCCCCGAGGCAACCTCAGCCATAGGAGATAAGATCTCTCCTGAGGGTCTGGGCCAACCTCGATTGCAGAAGATAAGATCTCTCTCAAGCATCGAGGCAACTTCGACTGCAGAAGATAAGATCTCTCCCGAGCGCCCGTATCAACCTCAACTGCAGGAGATAAGATCTTCCCCGAGGCAACCTCGATTGTAGAGATAGGATCTCTCCCGAGGCAACCTCGATCGTAGGAGATAAGATCTCCCCTGAGAGTCTGGGCCAACTTCGACTGTAGGAGATAAGATCTCCCCTGAGGCAAAACTCGACTGCAGGAGATAAGATCTCCCTCAAGCACTCGCATCAACCTCGACCGCAGGAGATAAGATCTCCCCCGAGGCAACCTCGACCATAGGAGATAAGATCTCTCCCGAGGATCCGGGCCAACTTCGACTGTAGAAGATAAGATCTTCTTCGAGGCAAATTCGACTGCAGGAGATAAGATCTCCTCCGAGCGCCTGCATCAACCTCGACCGTAGGAGATAAGACCTCCCCTGAGGGTCCAGGCCAACTTCGATTGCAAGAGATAAGATCTCTCCCAAGGTAACTCGACTGCAGGAGATAAGATCTCTCCCAAGCGCCCCACGTCAACCTCGACCGTAGGAGATAAGATTTCTTCCGAGGCAACCTCGACCATAGGAGATAAGATCTTCCCTGAGGGTCCGGGCCAACTTCGGCTGCAGGTGATAAGATCTTTCCCGAGGCAAACTTGACTATAGAAGATAAGATCCCTTCCGAGTGTCCGCATCAACCTCGACCGCAGGAGATAAGATCTCCCCCGAGGCAACCTCGACCGTAGGAGATAAGATCTCCCTTGAGGGTCCGGGCCAACTTCGGCTGTAGGAGATAAGATCTCCTCCGAGGCAAACTTCGACTGCAGGAGATAAGATCTCCCCCGAGCATCCGCATCAACCTTAACCGTAGGAGATAAGATCTCTTTCGAGGCAACCTCGACCGTAGGAGATAAGATCTCTCCTGAGGCAATCTTGGTTACAGGAGATAAGATCTCCCCAGAGGGTCCGGGCCAACCTCAGCTGCAAGAGATAAGATCTCCCCCGAGGCAACCTCGGCTACGGAGATAAGATCTCCCTGAGCGCCCGCATCAACCTCAACTGTAGGAGATAAGATCTCCCCCGAGGCAACCTCGACGGTTGGAGATAAGATCTCCCTCGAGGCAACCTCGACTACAGGAGATAAGATCTCCCCAAGGCAATCTTGACTGCAGAAGATAAGATCTCCTCCGAGCGTCTAGGCCAACCTTGACTGCAGGAGATAAGATCTTCCCTGAGACAACCTCGACGGTAGGAGATAAGATCTCCTCGAGCACCCGCGTTCACCTTGACTGCTAGAGATAAGATCTCCCCGAGCATCTGCATCAACCTCGACGGTAGGAGATAAGATCTCTCCCCTGAGGGTCCGGACCAACTTTGGCTGTAGGAGATAAGATCTTCTCCAAGCACCCGCGTCAATCTCGATCGTAGGAGATAAGATCTCCCCAAGCTTCCACGTCAACCTCGGCCGTAGGAGACAAGATCTCCTCCGAGGAAACCTCGATCGTAGGAGATAAGATCTTTCCTAAGGGTTCAGGCCAACTTTGGCTATAGGAGATAAGATCTCCTTCGAGGTAACCTCGGCTGCAGGAGATAAGATCTCCCCCGGATAACCTCGACTGCAGGAGATAAGTTCTCCCTGAGCGTCTAGGCCAACCTCGACTGCAGGAGATAAGATCTCCCCCGAGACAACCTCGGTGGTAGGAGATAAGATCTCCCCCGAGCGTCCGCATCCACCTCGACTGCTGAAGATAAGATCTCCCTCGAGCGTCCGCATTAGCCTCGACCGTAGGAGATAAAATTTCCTCCGAGGCAACCTCGGTCAGAGATAAGATCTCTCCCGAGCGTCCGAGACAACCTTGGCCAGAGATAAGATCTCTTTCGAGCGACCGCGATAACCTCAACTAGAGATAAGATATCTCCCGAGCGCCCGAGACAACCTCGGCCAGAGATAAGATCTCTTTCGAACGACCGAGATAACCTCGATCAGAGATAAGATTGGAGACAACCTCATCCTGAGATAAGATCTCTTTCGAGCGACCGCATCAACCTCAGCCAGAGATCAGATCTCTCCTGAGCGCCCGTATTAACTACGATTGCAGGAGAGGAGATCTCTCCCAAGTCAGCCTCGGTTGTTGGAGACAATATCATCTCCGAGGAGCTCAACCTCCGACCTTGACCGTGGGAGATGAGATCTACTTCAACCTCGACTTGAGATGAGATCTCCTCCGGGCTTCAACTTCAACATCAACTTTGACTGAAGATGAGATCTCTCCCTCGGGCTTCGACCTGAACCAGGATGGAGCCTAGAAGAGAACTTCGACAGTCACCTTTTCTGCACTCCCTTCCTTCGAGTTTCAAACTCGAAAGTGGGGGAGACTATTGTTGGGGATAAATTTCGCTCCTGCCAAAATCCAGTTCGATGCGCAGTGTAATGCAACCGGTAGCCATGGAAGAGCTTCAGCGGATGGATCTTAGCCAAACTCCTTCATCCGATCGAACTCCTCAGTGGTCGAGCTCCTTCGGACTCCCAGCGATCGGGCCTTATCCGAACTCCTTCCTTCGATCAAACTCCTCAATGACCGAGCTTCAGTCGAACTACCGTGAGAGCTGAACTCCCTCCACGCTCTTCTAGCCAGATGTCTGTGGGAGCCGAACTTCCTCCAAGCTTTCCCTTCGATTGGACTTCTTTAAGAGCCAAAGCCGGACTCCTCCCAGACATTTCCTTCGACCATTCAAACTCCTCAATGGTTGAGCTTCTTCCGAACTCCTCAGCAACCGAGCCTTAGCCGCACTCCTCCAGCCAGACACCTAAGGGAGTCGAACTCCTTCCGAGCTTCCCCTTCAGGAGTCCAAACTCCTTTGGAATCAATATATGCCGATGTCCACCAACCGATGTCCGCTTTCTCATAGCTATCGCCATTAAATCTGACCAAACAGTCACCATCAGTCTACCACAGGCGATGCTACAGGCGGTGCCCCCCTTCATGACTGACTCTGCCAGACCTCGAGCAGCCCACCACTATCGGACGGTATGGCTGTCACTATCGGCTTGATGATACCATCCTCTCTGCATAAAACCTAGTGCAGCCTCGAGCAGTCCACCATCAGACAGCTGTAGCTGTCACCACCAAGCTCCGTCTATAAAAAAAACCCTCCAAATATGCTAACTCTAAGCTCTAAGTTCTCCTCTCCTTCTCTAAGCTCTGTGGAACTCATTCCTGAGCACTCCATTTCTGTTGGTCAGAGCTGACTTGATCATCGGAGGATCCTGTCGGAGCCACCCCCCACCGACTCTAAATGAAACTTTATTTTGCAGATCTCCGACGACGATCTCGTCCACCTTCACTCCAGCTGGATCTGACGACGATCAGATTCTGCACCAACAGATACATTAGAATATATATATATACATCAATCAACTGACGAGTCTATCATTCCATGCAATGCAAATTTTATTCAAATTAATACATAATTAATATTATCTAGTACTTTCCATCGACTTGAGCGTACAAGGCATGCGAGGATTAAATGCCTTGGATGCCAGCTATGACCCAAGGCTCGAACATGTAGGGCATGCTCTGGTTCCATGTTTGCAATGCTGCCTGGCACCTTTTTTTGGTTCGAGCACTCTACATGTTGAGACCCAAATCCCGTGTATGTAATTAATTAATTATCTAACTAATTAATTAAATAAATATTTAATTAAATTATAGTGATAATACTAGCCATCGCTAATGCCGTCACAATACTAAACCACATTAGTCAACACTAATGTCGTCGCTACTACTGATACTCATAATGGTAGGGACAGGGCCACAGGTTGGGGGTGGCAAAGCAAGGGCCACATGGTTAGGCCGATCGGGACGGGACCCTAAGAAGGCCAGCAAGATAAGGGCGACAGGCTCTAGGATCATGGCATAGGAGGCACTGATGGGGTCAGGGTGACTGCAGGAGAGGCAAGGCCAGATAGCAGGCTTGAGACCGCAGCATAGGAGGCATCGATGGGGTTCGGATGGTCGTGGGAGAGGTGGGGCTGGGGTGGCAGGCTTGAGAACGTGGCATAGGCATCAGCGAGGTCAAGGTGCGCGGCCATGGGTGCGGCAGGGCTGGGGCAATGGGGTCGGGGTGGCATGTAGGACTGCCAATAGGCTCGAGCGAGGAGGGCCTGAGGTGGTGAGCTCAGGGCTATGGTGTAGGAGGCATCCGTGGGATCGAGATGCTAGAAAGGAGGATGTGTGGGGAGCAGAGAGCATCAAAAAGTATGCGAGGGGAGCAGAGAAGGCACAGAGAATTTTTTTTTACTCAAATTTTTTTTTCCTCCGATAGGGTCGGAAAAGGTAAATAGGTGGACTATTACCGATGACATACTTACCATCAAGAATACAGTCAGCAAATCCATAGTTTCTATGCTAGAATATTAGTTACGACAATTTTCTTTGCTAATAAAAAAATATCATCGCTATTAATCTTAATTTTTTTTAAAATATTATTTTTTTTAAAAAAAATTAATTATTACCGATGGCAAGCCTATCATCGATATTATAGTCAAGAAAATAGTATTTTCTATTAGCGATGAAATTTTCCATCACTAATACAAACAAGCTATCGCTAATAATATTATTTTTTAAAAAATTATTAAAATTTGATATTCAATTTTTTCAAAACTTTTAAAAAAATATTTTTTAAAATTATTAGCGATGGTAAAAACTTTGTCGCTAAAGCCGTTGCTAATAATCATAATTTTTTATATTTTAATATTCAATTTTTTTCTCCTAGATCATTTTTTGGGTGGTTAAAAATTAATATTATATTTTATTAAATTTTTGAACTTAATTAATTCATGAATCATGTTATATTCATTGATTTAAATTAGACTTAATTTAATTATGCTTGATTTAATTTGAGGCTAATTGAATTTTAATATTTCAAGTAGAACCTAGATTTAGAGTCTAATTGAATTAGATTTGATGAAATTTTGAATTGAATTCGAATTAGATTCGAGTGAAACCTAAATTAAAAATTATTTTTTTAATTTTTTTAAATCAAATTAAATTTAATTAGATTTGACTTAATTTAAGAATAATTAGATTTTATAATCTAATCAGGACTTGGATTCAAAGTCTAATTGAATTAGGTTTGATAGAATTTCAAATTAAATTTGAATCAAGTTTGAATTAGATTCGAATCGAATCCAAATTAAAAACTATTTTCTTCTACTTGATTTAAATTATATTAAATTTAATTAAGCTTATCTTAATTTGAAGGTAATTGGATTTTACTATCCAAGTAAGATTCGGATTCAAAGTCTAATTAAATTAGGATTGGTAGGTTTTCGAATTGGATTCTAATCGAGTTTGAATTGGATTCGAATTGAATCCAAATTATTGGGGATAAACCCCACTCCCGTCGAAGTCTAGTATGATGCTTAGCCTAATATAACTAACAATCATGAAAGAGCTTTGATCAAAAATTTTTCCTCCAGTGATCGAACCCCAGTTGAACTTCTCCAACGGTCGAACTCCTTCAGTAGCTGAACTCCTCCAGTGGTCGAATCCTAGTCAAACTCCTCCAGTGGTCGAACCCTAGCCGAACTCCTTCAGCACCCGAACTCCTCCAGTGGTCGAACCCCTCTTAAACTCCTCTAGCGGCCGAACTTCTTTCGAATTTTTTCTTTAGTCGGATTCCTCCAAGAGCCGAACTCCTTTCGGACTTCTTCTTTAATCGGATTCCTCTAAGAGTCGAACTTCTTTCAGACTTTTTCAGTTAAATTCCTCCAGGAGTCGAACTCCTACCAAACTTCTTCAGTCGAATACCTCTAGGAGTCAAACTCCTTCTGGATTTCTTCTTCAATCAGATTTCTCTAGGAGCCAAACTTCTTTCGAACTTCTTCAGTCAAACTTCTCCACCAGTCGGACTTCTTTTAGATTTCTCCATCAGTCCAACTCCATCTAAATTTTTTCAGTGGATTACTTTTAGATTTTAACTAGCATTCCTTCCGAAAGATCCTCTCTAGCCGCATTTCCTTTAGGAGTCCAAACTCCTCTGAAATTGATATATGGTAAAGCTCTTCACCAACCAATGCTTGCTTCCTTTGAACTTCGATTATTAAATTTTAACGAATGGTCACATCATGATAACGAATACCTCTCTTCATAACAGACTCCACGCGGTTCCGAACGATCCACTATCAGATAGCTACGGCTGTCACTATCAGTCTATTATAGGCGGTGCTGCAGGTGGCATCTCCCTCCATGACATACTTCATGTGGTCCGCTACCAGACGGTTATGACTATCACTATCAGTCTGCTACCGGCTCCATCTATGAAAAGAGATCCTACAGATATATTTTTTTTAAGCTCTCTTTTTCTTTCTAAAATTTTGCTGAATTCATTCATGAGCACTTCATTTTTATTGATCAGAAGAGCTGACTTGATCGTCGGAGGATCTTGCTGGAGCCACCACCACCACCGACTTCGAATGGAATATTATTTTACAGATCACCAACGGCGACCTCTTCTTCCTCAGCTCTAGTTTGATCCGACGTCAACTAGATTCTGTACCAACATAAATTAAAAATTATTTTTTTTAGTTAATTTAAATTAGATTTTATTTAATTAATCTTGACTTAATTTGAGGCTAATTAAATTTTATAAACCATGTAGGACTTGGATTCAAAGCCTAATTGAATTGGGTTTAATAGAATTTTGAATTGGATTTGAGTCAGATTCAAATTGAATTTGAATGTAATCATGAATCAAGTCCGAATTGATTTAAATTAAATTTAATTTAAGTAGGCTTGACTTAATTTAAGACTAATTAAATTTTATAATTCAAGTAGGACTTGAATTCAAAGTCTAATTGAATTAGATTTTACAGGATTTTAAATTAGATTCGAATTGAGTTCGAATTGGATTCGAATTAAATCTAAATTAAAAATTATTTTTTTAATTATTTTAAATTAAATTAAATTAAATTAGACTTGACTTAATTTAAGAATAATTAAATTTTATAATCTAATTAGGACTTGGATTCAAAGTCTAATTGAATTAGGTTTGACAGAATTTTAAATTAAATTCGAATCAAGTTTGAATTAGATTCGAATCGAATCCAAATTAAAAACTATTTTCTTCTACTTGATTTAATTATATTAAATTTAATTAAGCTTAGCTTAATTTGAAGATAATTGGATTTTACTATTTAAGTAAGTCTCGGATTCAAAGTCTAATTGAATTAGGATTGGCAGGTTTTCGAATTGGATTCTAATCGAGTTTGAATTGGATTCGAATTGAATCCAAATTATTGGGGATAAATCCTACTCCCGTCAAAGTCTAGTATGATGCTTAGCCTAATATAACTAATAATCACGAAAGAGCTTTAATCAAAAATTCTTCCTCCAACGGTCAAACCCCAGCTGAACTCCTCCAGCGGTTGAACCCCAGTCAAACTCCTCTAGTGGTCGAATTCTTGTCGAACTCCTTCAGCGGTCGAACTCCTCCTGGACTCCTCTAGCAGTGGAACTCCTTTCGAATTTCTTCTTCAGTTGGATTCCTCCAGGAGTCGAACTCCTTCCGAACTTCTCTTTCATTTGGATTCCTCTAGGAGCCGAACTTCTTTCAGACTTCTTCAGTCGAATTCCTTCAAGAGTCAAACTCTTTCCAGAGTTCTTCAGTTGGATACCTCTAGGAGCCAAACTTCTTCCAAATTTTTTCTTCAATCGGATTCCTCTAGGAGTCGAAGTTCTTTCGAACTTCTTTAGTCGAACTTCTCCATCAGTCGGACTTCTTCTGGACTTCTCCATCAGTCGAACTCCATCCAAATTTCTTTAGTGGATTACTTCTAGATTTTAACTAGTATTCCTTCCGAAAGATCCTCTCTGGCCGCATTTCCTTTAGGAGTCCAAACTCCTCTGAAATTGATATATGGTAAAGCTCTTCACCAACGAATGTCTGCTTTCTTTGAACTTCTATTATTAAATCTTAACGAACGGCCACATCACGATAACGAATATCTCTCTTTGTAACAAACTTTATGCTGTCTCAAACGACCCACTATCAGATAGCTACGGCTGTCACTATCAGTATGCTATAGGCGGTGTCTTCCTCCATGACAGACTCCATGTGATCTCGAGCGATCCACTATCAAATGGCTACGACTGTCACTATCAGTCTGCTACCGGCTTCGTCTATAAAAAGAGATCCTACAGATATATTTTTTCTAAGCTCTCTTTTTCTTTCCAAAATTTTGCTGAATCCGTTCCTGAGCACTCCATTTCTATTGGTCGGAAGAGCTGACTTGATCGTCGGAGGATCCTACCGGAGCCACCACCACCGACTCTAGATGGAACATTATTTTGTAGGTCACCGACGGCGACTTCTTCTTCCTCAGCTCCAGTTCGATTCGACGTCAATCAGATTCTGTATCAACATAAATTAAAAATTATTTTTTTTAATTAATTTAAATTAGATTTTATTTAATTAATCTTGACTTAATTTGAGGCTAATTAAATTTTATAAACCATGTAGGACTTGGATTCAAAGCCTAATTGAATTGGGTTTAATAGAAATTTGAATTGGATTTGAGTCAGATTCAAATTGAATTTGAATGTAATCATGAATCAAGTTCGAATTGATTTAAATTAAATTTAATTTAAGTAGGCTTAACTTAATTTAAGGCTAATTAAATTTTATAATTCAAGTAGGACTTGAATTCAAAGTCTAATTAAATTAGATTTTACAGAATTTCAAATTAGATTTGAATTGAGTTTGAATTGAATTCAAATTAAATTTAAATTAAAAATTATTTTTTTAATTAATTTAAATTAGATTAAATTTAATTAGACTTGACTTAATTTTAATGTAATTAAATTTTACTATCCATGTAGGACTTGGATCAAAAGTCTAATCGAATTAGGATTGATAGAATTTTGAATTGAATTTGAATCAGGTACGAATTAGATTTGAATTAAATTCAAATTAAAAATTATTTTTTTTAATTGATTTAAATTAAATTAAATTTAATTAATTTTGACTTAATTTAAGATTAATTAGATTTTATAATTTAAGTAGGATTTGGATTCAAAGCCTAATTAAATTAGGTTCGGTAGAATTTCAAAATAAATTTAAATTAGGTTCGAATTAGATTCAAATCAGACTTGGATCATATTTTGGATTATTAGCAATGGAAGACTTGCTGTTGATAATTCCATCGCTAATAATATTTTTAAATATTTTTTTAAATTTATTATTGATATTTTTTTAAATAAATTATTAGCGACGCCTGAATTTTCATCGCTAATGGACAAAATTTATCATCGCTAATATCTATTTTATATTTAAATATTATAAAAAATAAATAATTATAAATAATTTTAATGATGGCTTATGCCATCGTTAATAAATAAATAGCAATCATTGATAGTTTATTATTAACGACAGCAAGATTTTAGTTGCTAATAATTCAAATTCATCATCGATAATAATTTTTTAATATTTAAATATTAAAAAAATATATTTTTAGCGATGGTATTTGCCATCATTAATAATAAAATTTATGTTGCTAAAAATATTAGCAGCTGTAGTTTTTTTCGTATGTGTTGTAGTAACAAAAAGATATTATATATGATAAAAAAAATTTATTATTAATATTATTATTAATATTTAAAATTTTTATAGTATATGAACGTAGGCTCCGCTCGAATCATGAAAAAAAATTCTGGTGTTTTGCAGTTGGTGTGATTTTTCTTGGGCTCTTGGTATTATTGTGAGCGTAGATTTTTATTTATTTATTTGAAGTACCCACTATCCCAACTGATGCCAACAAAAGAAAAGCATAAATGCTTGTGGACAAAACTTTGTTGGTTGCAAAAATGTTCTCCATCAGGACTGTGGCATCTTTCACTCAAGCCACTTACCATTCAAGTGCATATAGTTATCAACTGAACTCGAGGCTGTATTAGCCTTCTTTTGCTTGTGGTCTGCTTCTTGTGGGGTGTTTTAACTAGTTTGTCTTCTACATTATTATCCTTTGGTCTTCCTACTGTAAATATCTTATTTTGGTTACTTCTATCTAGACTTTGTAATCACCAGTATTATTACTTAATAAAGCTTTTGCCTTCTGCTCTAAAAAAAAAAACTACAAGGTTGGCTGTAGATCCATGATCCAGTCGATAGTACAGCATATTAGGAATGAAGTGGAGAATATTAAGTATTACCCAAAGGGATGAATGGGAACGGGGAATGACCTCGAGATCTCCAGACTCGAGTCGAGATCCCTGGAGGTCGCACCTCGAGGCCACCGGATATGGCATCGCCTGCGCTTGTCTCCCCTCCTTGCACGGCCTCACCACCACTCTCGTCCGGCATCGTTTACGCTGCACCTGGATGATGGTATGCACTCGGACAATGGCCTGGGAGACGAGACGAACCGGAATAAGGATGGTTGCAGAAGGTTCGATCAACTTCCCACCAAGCCAATTTTTTTACAGAAACAGAACGGGGAGGATTAGTTTTCCATCAAGCCAATGTTTTCCTTATACCCTACAACTTTCCTACGTCATGCGGGTTTCAATTGATGTAACGGGCTTTAAAGGTGCATGCAGGCATGTTGCCTTTCCAGAGAGAGATTATTGGATTGCCAATTTCCTCTGTCTAAACCATAGTTAATTATGATTATACATTTAATAAAATCGACGGACGTGCTGAGCTTCCTTGTCTTTTGCCTCCAATAATGTCTCCATCTGATGCTGGAAGTCTATGAGATTCTTTCTGCCCATCCCATCTATCATCTATCATTGTAACAAAATTTACATTGATTTGAGACGTATGCTCAACAGATAACTTTATTCGTTTCACCCATCACTTCTTTCCATCCCATCTACTGAAGTCATGATTTTTATTCTAATTTTTGATTATATTAAATTAAAATATATACACAGATAATCTAAAAAACGGTTATCAGATAATATTATTATTAAATAAAATTTTAATGAATAGAAATATTTTTTTAAAATAGTCCTAAATTTTTTTTTTGTTGAAAAAAATAGTCCTCTTAATTCAAAATAGTAAAAAAGTACATAAAAGTAGGTTGCTGCCCGCCGCCCACGTGATAATTACATGGCAGCGCGATTCACATGCATCGACTAACTCCAAAGTGGATGCTCTTGATTACAAAGAGACAAACAAACAAACCTACTTAAATTAAAATTGTATGTATGTTGATAAGGTTTCTCGTACAGATCCGCTAGCAAACAATGGATCAATTAACCTCGAAGTTCTTCTTTCACTTCTCTCATTTCAAAATTCAAATAAAATCTTTGCCGTATAGATGGCACGCTACGCATGCTGATTTCCATTGGCTCTGGCTCCCAATAAATAGAGGGGAGGGTGGAGTGCAGCAAAAAGAAAGCAGTGTGATCGCTGAGAACAGGGGGCAGGATGAGAAGCCGCGTGGTCGTTATGGCATTAATGATGGTGCTGGCTGTCGTCTTCTTTGCCACCAACTCCTTCGCCCAAGATGAGGTTAATTACCGGGCACCAAGCGAAGGTGGTAATGCATCTCCAACTCAGTTCTTTAGGATTTCTTTCGAGGTTATTATTACTTGAACTATTTATCCACAACAAGGATGTGAAGGAACTAACAATATTAATCTTCTCTCCATTGGTTTATATACATAGATGATGCTGGTGGTATGCCATGGCCGTGCTGCAACAACTGCGGTATATGTAACATGGCTTATCCGCAACAATGCCAATGCCTTGATCTAGTGAGGGCCTGCCATCCAAAGTGCAAAAAATGCGTGCGGTGGCCCCCTCTGATCGAACCGCCACTGTACCAGTGCATGGACTGGATCACCGACTTTTGCAAGTACAAGTGCAAACCCAAGCCACTCAACGACGAGTAGCTGCACTGCCAAATCACCTACCGTTGCATGCATGCCTGCTTATCTCTATCTATCCATGCCAATAAACTTGTTGCTTTGAGTCGGGTTATAATTAAGTCTGTGTGGTGTGCATCCTTTACTTTAAGATGTGTGCTGTACCATGTTTTCGATCTATTATTAAATAATGATCAGCTCTCGGGGCTTTAATTTGGAATTTGTTGGAAGTTGATCATGGTTCCCTGTTTCTCTATGTCCAAACTGCACTGATGGAAGCTGTTAGTTAGCTGAGGCAGTACCGCTCTGCTTCCTAAAGGCTTGTCTTTAATTAGGGGAAGTACAAGATTTAAACCCTGATGGTGCCATGTTACTACCATACTAGCCTCGTGGAGCCGAGTTGGTGGTGGAGGCCAGTTCACGCAACCCGAAGGCAGCTCCCCCACGGACTTGGACCACGTTGCTTGACGGGATGAGATCTGAATTCCGCTGTTGATTTAGGGTTTCGAGAATTTATAATTTTTTTTAAAAATAATGGCATCAATGGATAACTATGATTGTACGATGTTTCCCTTCTCTCTCCGCACGCCAATGTCCTAAAAAACATTTCCTCCGGTCGAGATGTAAGGTGTATATTTGACCAAAATAATGGGCCATGCGCATTTTTCTTAAAAAATCTATATATACGAATCTATATTTAGCTCCGACCATGCATTAGATAGCTTATTTATTTATATAGTATTAAAAAAATATAAATAATATCTTTTTATCGATATTTTTTTTAGATGAGATTCTATATTATTATAAATAATATTAAAATAAATTTAATTTATAATCGATATAGATTAAAGGGTGCTGAAATATATAGATTCATCGGAATTGATTGTAAATTGATGGTGGTGTTTGTAATGCAAATTTTTGGGCCCAATATATCGGAACCGGTCGTAAACTGATTATGATGTTTGTAATGCAAGCTTCTAAATATATTATTGGAATGCTTGGTAATATGATCTATAAAGAGGTGTGCTTGATAGCACCATCACATGGATAGAAATTTGGCCTTCATTTTTTTAATAGCCAAAGCCTAGAAAGATAAAAAAAAAAAACTCATATAGAAGAAAATCTCAAATTCATTGCTGAGCTGCCATTTGTTTTTTAGATTTTTCCATCTCAGAAAAATCTATGATAAGAAACTTACCAACCAAAGTTAAATACCATTGATTCCTGGCAACAACCATTCATCGGAGAAAGATAAGGTATTGGAGAAAACCTTGTCCAATCTGGTAATCTCTTAACCTGATTTAGTTTAGTTATCTCTTTTTTAGTGATGCAAACAATGCTTGTTAGCAGATGAAGATATTAGCCCCAATATTTTTATAATAAGATCAAATTGATTGGTTCGATGAGTTGAACTATGAATCGATCTTCTATTGGAGAAAATTTTGTCCAATTTGATTAAATTTTGGTCAAACATAAATATGGTATTTGGACCGATTTTTGTAGATATCTAATCTGTGTTGAATTTTAATATGATCGATTTAGCAATATCTTACATAATTTTTTCTTCTAGAATGGTGACACCCATGGATAACCATGATAGGGTATGACACGTCCCCCCCCCCCTCCTTTTTTTTAAGAATGATGGCTAGGTGCGACCCTTTTTCCCTCCCTCACTCTCTCTCTCTCTCTCTCTCTCTCTCTCTCTCTCTCTCTCTCTCTCTCTCTCTCTCTCTCTCTCTCTCTCCACATGAAAAAAATGATTTCTTACTTCTAGAATGATAGCACCCATGAATAACCCATGGTAGGGTACAATCCCTCTCTCTCTCTCTCCATGCATGAATAAGACGCATCCAAGCCACTACAGTTCCTTTGTGGGTACAGACTGGACCATATATTTGATGGGAAATTCTATCTAAATCATGGGTGGCATAGTTCCACGAACACCCACAATGATTGACTGTCCCACGAGATCAATATAGTCTTCATTATAAAATTCTATTTCTTCGATGCATCAAAAATATGAATGCCATCAGATCATAATAATTTCAGCTCATCAATAAGAGGCCTTAGATATACATCAATACTTCTACTAGGATGCCGTGATTTAGAAATAAGTAATGTAAGAAAGATGTTATATTCTTTCATACATATCTCAGGCGGTAGATTGTATAGAGTAATAAAGACTGGCCAATATAAATAAGGGACCGCTATATGACCAAATAGTGTAAAGCCGTTCGTAGATAGATATAGTTGGACATTATGTGATTCTTGAGCAAATAAAAAATAGAAAGCATCAAATTACTTTCATGCCTCACTATCCAACGAATGATACATCATATCGGGATGCTTGCATGGTTCTTCTTTATGCCATCTCATCTGCCCAACAATACTCTTGGACAAGTAGAGCCTCTGAAATCTAGGAGTGAGAGAAAGGTATTGAAAAATCTTGTATAATATGTCCTTCTGATTTATACTCTCTTGCCTTAGCTTAAATTGGCTTGCACTGCATACACCGCATGAGCTCTTTTGTTGGTTCTCTTTATAGAAAAGTACGCAACCATTACGACATGCATCTATTTTTTCATATCCCATGCCCAATCATTTCATCATTTTCTTCAAAGCATAGAAGTTCTTAACAAGCTTCTCATCCTTTGGTAGCATTTTTTTTATTATTGCTACCATTCTATCATAACAATTGACCATCATATTAAACTTGATTTTTAAGTTCAACAACTCTGACACTGCCGATGGTATGGTGTATGTTTCATATCCCGACCATAGTGATTCATCAGCATCTTTTAGCATAGGATAGAAATCACCGCTGTCAGCTTCTGGATCATCCTCCATATCTCAGTTAAATTCAGGATCGACCGCATCCATAACCATGTCCACTATTCTATTTGTGTTCATATCCTTCTTGGTTCTAACCCTTGCAACTTTCTTCCATGTCTCTCCATGCTGGTACCAATGCTTATAGTTGGACATAAATCCACTATTATACAAATATAAAATAATTATGTCCTTATTAAATATTTTTCTATTGCCACTTCTGTTACAAAGGCAATGAGCCCATCCTTGATGTAAGAGTGCCGCATTCACAAAAATAAAATCACAGAAATATTCTATACCATTTCTATATTCATCAAAAATCTTTCCGTCGACTACTCGCGATCTATCTAACTACGGTCTATGGCAGACTATCTAAGAATTCTGCATATATATAAATATAAGATAATTGCTAAATACTATTTTTTCATTTAAAATAGCTTACATAGTAAATTAATGTATCCTGTCATTAACTAATAGATAAAGATAGATTCTATCTATTTAGAAAATGCATTAATTCTATTGGTCTATTATAATAATCAAACAATACGTAATAGGAGTCAAAAAAATTTTGGTAGTATTTTTTCTTAATTCTTTTGTGTAGAGAGAATGAAAGAAAAATATTGCTCAAAATTTTTTTCAAACCCTCAGTATATCGTTTGATTACTGTAATGACCTATAGAATTATTTGCATATTCTAAGCTATCCATAGTGAATAATCAATTGATTAATGTACATAATTTTTTTATCTATACAAAAATAAATAAATATATGAATATATTAATATATATATATGTACATCAATCAACTGACGAGTCTATCATTCCATATAATATAAATTTTATTAAAATTAATATATAATTAATGATGTCCAGCACTTTTCATCGACCTAAGCGCATAGGGCATGCGAGGACTAAATGCCTTGGATGCTAGCTATGACTCGAGACCCGAGCATGCAGGATATGCCCCGACTCGATGTTTGCAATGCTGCCCAGCATCTTCTCTCGATTCGAACACTTTGCATGCCGAGACCCAAATCTTATGCATCTAATTAATTAATTAATTATCTAACTAATTAATTAAATAAATATTTAATTAAATTTTAGTTATGATACTAGTCATCGCTAATACCATCACTAACACTAGATAACATTAGTCGATGCTAATACCGTCACTACTACTGCTACTCATAATGGTAGGGATGGGGCTGCAGGATCGAAGCCATAGGTTAGGGGTGGCAAAGCAGGAGCCGCATGGTCAAGATGGGGCCATGGGAAGACTGACGGGATAAGGGCAGCGGCTCTAGGGCCGTGGTGTAGGAGGCATTGACGAGGTCAGGACGACTGTAGGAGAAGCAGGGCCGGGTGGTGAGCTTGAGGCCACAGAGTAGGAGGCACCAATGGGATTAAGGCGGTCATGAGAGAGGCGGGGCTAGGGTGGTAGGCTCGAGGCTATGGCATAGGAGGTACCAGCAGGGTCGAGGCGACCGTAAGCGTGGTAGGGCCAGGACAGCGGGGTCAGGGCGGCACGTAGGAGCGTTGGTAGGCCTGAGTGAGGAGGTGCCGAGGCGGTAAGCTCAGGGCCATGGTGTAGGAGGCATCGACAGGATCAGGATGCCCAAAAGGAGGAGACGCAGGGAGCGTTAAAAAGTATGCAAGGGGAGCAAAGAAAGTGTGGAGAATTTTTTTCACTCAAAATTTTTTTCCTTCGAAGGGGTCGAGAAAGGAAAATAGGTGGACTATTATCGACGACAAGCTTACTATTGAGAATACGGTCAGTAAATCCACAGTTTCTATGCTCGAATATTAGTGCTGATAGTTTTCTTCACTAATAAAAAAATATTATCGCTATTAATCTTAAATTTTTTAAAATATCAAATTTTAATATTAAATTATTAAAAAAATTTTAATTATTACTGATGGCAAGCCTACTGTAGGTAATATATTTGGAAAAATCATATTTTCTATTAGCAATGGCATTTTTCATCACTAATACAAACAAACCATCACTAATAATATTAATTTTTTTAAAATTATTAGAATTTGATATTCAATTATTTTTAAAACTTTTAAAATAATATATTTTTTAAATTATTAACAATGGCAAGAACTCTATCATATTTTTTTATATTTTAATATTAAATTTTTTCTTCTAGATCTTTTTTTGGTGGTTAAAAATTAATATTATATTTTATTAAATTTTTAAGCTTAATTAATTCATAGATCAAGTTATAATTAATTTAAATTAGATTTAATTTAATTAAGCTTGACTTAATTTGAGGCTAATTAGATTTTAATATTTCAAGTAGAACTTGGATTAAGAGTTTAATTGAATTAGATTTGACAGAATTTTAAATTAGATTTGAATCGAACCTAAATCAAAAATTATTTTTTTAATTATTTAAAATTAAATTAAATTTAATTAGATATGACTTAATTTAAAAATAATTAAATTTTATAATCTAATTAGAACTTGAATTTAAAGTCTAATTGAATTAAGTTTGATAGGATTTTGAATTGGATTCAAATCAGATTTGAATTAGATTTGAATCATATCTAAATTTAAAATTATTTTTTTATTTAATTTAAATTATATTAAATTTAATTAGACTTGATTTGATTTAAAGATAATTAAATTTTACTATCCAAGTAGGACTTAGATTCAAAGTCTAATTGATTTAAGATTGACAAGTTTTCGGATCAGGTTCAAATAAGATTCAAATTGAATCTAAATTAAAAAATATTTTTTTAATTAATTTAAATTAAATATTATTTAATTAATCTTGATTTAATTTAAAGCTAATTAAATTTTATAATTTATATAAAATTTAGATTCAAAGCCTAATTGAATTAAGTTTGATATAATTTTGAATTAGATTCGAATTGGGTTTGAATTGAATTCAAATATAATTATAGATCAAGTCCTAATTAATTTAAATTAAATTAAATTTAAGTATATATGATTTAATTTAAAATTAATTAAATTTTATAATTTAATTAGAATTTGAATTCAAAGTCTAATTGAATTAAGTTTTACAGGATTTTAAATTAGATTCGAATTGGATTAGAATTGGATTCGAATCGAATCTAAATTAAAAATTATTTTCTTCTAATACTACAAAAAAAATTTTGCTATAAAAAAATTATCATAAAAATTTATTTTTTATCACTAAAATCTTTTGTGATGAAAAAAAATTTATCGCAGCATTGTTGCTAAAGCCCAATCATAATAAGTCATGACTAACATTTTGCGATATAACTTATTTTATCATAAAAATATATTTTTAGCAATAAAATACCATTTTATCATAAAAAATTACATCTAGTGATAAAAATTTTATCATAAAAAATATTAAATTTTATCATAAAAAGTATTTTCATTACTAAAAATAATAAAATTTTATTCTATATGCATTATTAAGTGACAAAAATTTTTAGTCACTAAAAATCTGGCTTTATAAAAAATATGTTATTGCTAAAAATTCTATTTTGCAATAAAATATTTCGCCACAATAGGTTCTTAAGTATAAATTTTATGTAACAAAATATTTTTATCACTAAAAGTGGAATATTATGATAATATATTTTTGTCATAATAAAATTTTTAATAAAATAGGATATACACTTTAAGCAATAAATTTTTTATCATAAAAAGTTAATTTATAATGATAAAATTTATTATCATAAAAAAATTTATATGTTAGTAATATATTTTTTTCGTGATAAAATATATTATAGTAAAAAAAATTAACCTACCATTAGTGATAGAGTTAATTGTCATAAAAAGTTAATATATCATTAAAAAAATAATTTTTGATAACAAAATTTATTGTCACAAAAAAGTTAACATGTCATTAGTGACAAAATTTGTTGTCATAAAAAAAATGAACCTACTATTTTTTTGTAAAATAAGAAAGAATAATATACTAAAATTTAAATTAATTAATCTATTCATAATAATTTAAATATCCTTCAAATATATAGTCATATAAAGATTCCTATATGTTCCTCCATACGTCATCTTCATAATAAAGCATACATCATTCTCATAACAAAAGTTTCCAAACAAAATGATAGCTAGAGATCTCATACAACTCCCATAAAATTATAAAATGTCCAAGTCTTAATCAACAATCATAAAGCCATAAATAAAAATCTCACGAAGCTCCAATAGCCATCAAGCTTCCACAAAACTCCCATGCAAGTCAATTTCCTTCTCAACAACATACAATACAAAAAATTTAAAAAACCCAAAAAATTAGAACAACAAAAGCACATGTACAATATTAGAAATTCTTTAAGCATGCATATAACATATTTTATGTTAATTTATATAAAATTATTGCAAATAATAAATAACCATAACTAGACAATAATGACAATCACCATCATTATAATCAATACCACCATAATCATTCTATAACTATCCAAGCAATCATAAGTAATACAACATATAATCATGCTAATACGTGTAGCCATTCAAAAATACAATAATAACAACCACTATAATGCAACCATTACCATCCTAACTATTTCATAACTATCTAAACAACCATAAATACTAAAATATATAATGATGCCAATATATCTATCTATCTATTCAAAAACATCCATAAGTAACAACCACCACCATAACTACTACTACCATAACCATTTCATAACCATTCAAGTAACCATAAGTAATACAATATGTATACATATTAATACATCTATTTATTCAAAAATATAATAATGACAACCACCACAACTACTATCATCATAACCATTTTATAACTATCCAACCACCACCATAACAATCATATGAACTTTTAATTTTTAAATTATCATCATAAATAATTAATAATTATAATAATTAAATTTATATATCTAAAAGATAGTTAATAAGTGACTCTACCATTAGAAAAGTAGACCACTAAGCCCGATCGTGATGCATCTCTCTTATGAATTGTTGAAATTCATTCATTTGATCTTTATAAGTCTTCATTTTTTCTTCATATGTGGCAATCTTCTCATTAGCTCCAGCAATCTTTTCATTGGCTCTTTCTAGTAGAAACTTAGTAATAGCAAGTTGGTTCCTGAGCTCATTATCACGTGAGCTTGATATGTAGGATGAACTTGATCTTTCAACTTTAATGCCATGTTCCATTGCTCTCAAATATCTTGACTCTTGCCAAGTACGTTAACTAAAATTTGATTTTCTGACCTTTGATCTATGCCTTCCTCCGAAGGTTGTTGTCTTAATTCAATCATTTCATCATGTGATGTTTTTAAAGATAATTTACACCTCAAGATAATTTTTTCATAAATAAAAAATATAAAAAGAGTGTACTTATACTTATAAATTTTGATTGAACAATTTCATTAACAAATTTTTTGACTATTCTTCTTCGTGTGTGTATCCTTGAAAAGATCAACCATACTTGGATTCTTCTTATAAATTTTGGCAAAAAAAATAATTCATTGATCTTAATATACATTAAATATTTTAAAAGTATAAAAATATTAAAAATATTATATTATCATTTCTCAAAGTTGACTAAAAAATGTTCTAGAGCCTAAAGTATGACTGTATGTAAATTGCAAATGATTACTTGAGTTTGTTTGTGATCGCTTCTACAATAATAAAAAAAATTAAATAAAAATATAAAAATATATAAATATATTTTATCATATGAGTGAGTATCTTAAAGTCATCATTCTCTATCCGATCACATATGGAAAGCCAATTTTTCAATCCAACTTCTGGGCATGGAGAATTTTCTCGTGAATTTATATCTTTTGCCATTAGCTTCTTATACTCCTTATTGAGTGTATTCCTCCAACGTCTATAGTGGATTTGAAATATTTTATAAACATATTCCTTCACATGTGGAGCCGACCAATTCATAATTTTAAACCATCTCTGAAATAATTAATGATAATATTACTTAAATAATTTTTTTTATATTTAAGTAAAAAATAAACATAACTAATATAAAAATTATAATAACCTTCAAGCATGGATAATAAGTTTTTTTTGTTTCTCTGAAATTTTTTTCCATCTTCCTACACCATGAAGAAGTGCACATGTCTTAACAATAAATCCAACTCCTCTTGTAAAGTCAGCATCATTCTCCAATGGTATACGTTCTTCTTCACTAAATTCAATCCTCATCTTATGCCCAAGCTATAAAGTTAAACCAAAATTTATCTTTTAAAATTTAAATAGTGAAGCATATGTAATTAATTCATGCACTAATATAAAAATGAAGGATACGAGTAACAATCTTACTTTCATATCCAATACTATGCACCGTGATGTGCCACGATCTCTCCTAGGTAAGGAAGAATCTAAAAATACAAATATAGTTAATATCAAGCATGTATATAATTATTATATAAGTATAAAATTATATTTACAAACTATATTATTTTAAATAGATATAATCATTCATTTCCATCTACAATTAAACTTTTGCAAGAAAAATGATAATTAACGGTATAGATCTTAGTTGATCTAGAAGAGAGAAGATCAGTCACACAAGAGACTAAAAATATAAAAACCACCAAATATAAATAATATATTCATGTCAAAGAAACTCATGCCCAATAATTCTCGTGATAGATACATCAGAAATTCTGAAACGCTTTGGAAGAATTCGATGAAGAATTTTTCCAAGGTTTGACACATTTTTCTCCCTCCAACTCCAAATAATCCAGTATATGATTATCTAAAAAGGCTGTACTAGTCCATATGAACTCATCAAACTGCAAAAAGTGACCCTCTCTGGCTGGCATTTGCATATGACCCATTAAGACATACATAATTCAGATTAATATTTACCTTTATAGATATATCCTAATATGCCTCTCGAACTGGAAATGCATATAATACAAGAAAGCATTTGACTCCATGCATTCACTAAATAAATATATATCCATACAAGCATAGCATAATGATGCTCATATAGGCATGATTAGAAAAAAGTCATCAGCATGAAAGATGACTCAAAGTTGTCTATGGTATAATAAAATGTTCAATCAAAACTAGGGAGTTGTTTCAATCTATATGACATTTCTAGTGAAAAAATGTCGGCACCCAGTGGCAAAGGAGGGTACCCACCCTAAAAAATGACCCAAAAAAAAAAAAAAAAGAAAAAAATGGGTGGTAGAGGAGGGGGACCGATCGGAGGTCTCTCTTGATAAAAAAATTAAAAAGAAAAGGTAGGGACCCGATTTTGGGCGACGAGATTTTGGGCGGTGAGTGAACAACCGGAGCAGGGGCTCAGCACCTGGTGGCAGAGGGGGATGGCCGGCCGAAGGTTTCTCTAGATAAAAAAATTAAAATAAAAAAGGTAGGGACCTGATTCTAGAAGATGGGGTTCTAGGCGGTGGGTGAATAGCCGGAGTAGGGGCTCGACACCTGGTGGTAGAGGAGGGTACCAGCCCTAAAAAATGACCAAAAAAAAAAGGTCGGTGCAGAGGAGTGCCAGCCGAACGGTCGGTGGATAAATGATGGTGGGAAAGTCAAGGGAGGCATGAAGGCGGGCGAGAAGGGGGAGGAGGTTGTGGTGGAGGCGGAGGGTAGGATGGGCAAGGAAGCGAGCAAGGGGAGGGGGATGCAACAAAGGCGGAGGGTGGGACGGGCTTTCTCCCATCTGCAATCGAAAAAAAAAAAAAGTTGAGGGCCAAACCACCCAGACCTAGAGCAGCTCACCAAGCCTAAACCATCGGCATGGGTTCTGCATGGCGTGATGGGTGACTGGGAGGTCGAGGGATGCACGGAGGTGGGGGGAGGGAGATAGAACCAGGAGAATGCAGGGAAGGAGAGATGGGAGGGAAGAAGATGGAGCATAGTGATGCCGATCTTACCTTTCACATCGCCAGAGCCGTTGGGAGGAAGAGGAGGGCGGTAGGGTTTCGGGAGCAATGGAGAGGGGAGATGGAGAGATGGAGAGATTTTTTCTTTTTGGAGCACTGTGAGGTGGAAGAAGTGAGCGCGCATCTACAGAGGAAAAAATTATTTTAAAAAATATTAAAAAATTATTATTAAAATAAAGATTTTAGAGGCTAAATTTTTTGAATACCATCCAAAAATTCAGGATTCAAATCTTGTTATTCACTTATTAAAAATATATTTTTTAAAATAAATCTAAAAAATATATCTTAGATTTTATTTTAAAACTTATAACATCACAAAATCTATCTTAAAATTCATTTATTATATTAAAAATATATTTTTTAAAAAATCTAAAAAATATATCTCAAATTTTATTTAAAATTTAAAACAACATATAAATAGGAGACAAACATAAAAATAGGCCAAAATTATCCAAAATGGTGGAATTTAAGCTAAAAAATGATCTCAACTAAGTTCTATCTTGATTGCCATGGTGTAGAACTCAGATAAATATATAAAAGCATATATTGATTGTTCAAAAATACTATCATATGTAAAAATTATAGTCAGTCAAAATTTGATCAATACAGTAATTCGATGATGCACTCACATAGACTTTTTCCTATCCTATTTGGTATAGAACTCCTCAACTAGATGTTCTATGTCATATGATAAGTCGATGAATGTGATCTTAGTTGAACCACTAAAATTTTGTAGCATTTAATTTTTTGATAAAATTTATTTTATCCTATATAATTGGTACCAAAAAATTTAAAAAATTAAATTATATACATCTAAGATAGAAAGAGTATTATATTAAAAAATAATTTTAAATATTTTAAAAATATTACATAAAGCAATACTATAATTTTCTTAACTTTTTTGGAGTACTTATTTTAACATTTAAGATTTTTTATAATTTTTGAAAATAATGTTTAAAAAATATATATAATAATTTTATGACAAAATATTTATCACAAAAATATTTAAAATTAAATTTCTTTATAGTGACATCTTTATAATGATATCTCATTAATGTTTTATAAACAAAATGATAGTATTTTGTATAGCCATTTTCAATAAACGTTTAAGAAAATATATAATAGTTTTTTATAATAAAATGATTCTTATAAATAAAATAAGAAAAGAAAGGAACAGAAGAAGGGATTATTTTTTAAACAACAAATCTTTGTCACAAAAAAAATATATTCATTTTTTATAACAAATATTTTTTCATTAATAAATTAAAAAAGGGAGGAAACAACAGGAGGAAATCTAAATGTTTTTGCAACAACCATGTTTTTGACATAAAAAATATATTAACTTTTTATAACAAATGAAATAGTGATTTCGACTTTTTGTAAAAAAATATTTTATCATAATAATTTTGCTTAAAATGATAATAGTGGATTTATTACTATAAATAAAAATTAAATTCAAAAAAAATTATTTATGATAAATATTTTTTGTCACAAATGGATAATATTTAGTGATAAATCATTTATCACAAAAATATATATTTTCATCATAAAAATATTTGACGTCAAATTTCAAGAGGTTATAAATTAGTGAGAGGATTTTTTTGTGATAAAATTATTATTTTATTACAATAACTCACGCCTTTAATGACAAAAAGAGTTTTTATCACAAAAAAATTAATTTTTTGTAACATAATTATGATTTATTGCAAAAATCTTTTTTTAGTGATGATATTTTTTATCACAAATGGATAACTTTTAGTGATAAATTATTTATCATAAGTATATATATATATTCATCATAAATACATTTAGCACCAAAATTTGAGAGATTATGAATTGGCAAGAGGATTTTTTGTGGCAAAATTATTATTTTGTTGCAATAACTCATCCTTTAGTAACAAAAAGAGATGGTGTCACAAAAAAAAGTTGATTTTTTATAACAAATCTATGATTTGTTGTAAAAATTTTATTTTAGTGATAATATTTTTTTATCACAAATGAAAACTTTTTAGTGATAAATTATTTATCATAAAAATATATATTTTCATCATAAATACATTTGGTGCCAAAATTTAGGAGATTATGAATTGGTGGGAGGATTTTTTATGACAAAATTGTTATTTTGTTGCAATAATTCATCTTCTAGTGACAAAAAGAAATTTTGTCACAAAAAAATTAATTTTTTGTGATAAGATTATAATTTATTGCAAAAATCTTATTTTTAGTGATGATATTTTATTTTATCAGTAAAACTTTATCATAAAAATACTTTTTTTGTAGTGTAATTGATTTAAATTAGATTAAATTTAATTAAGATTGATTTAATTTGAAGATAATCAAATTTTACTATCCAAGTAGGACTTGGATTAAAAGTCAAATTGAATTATGATTGATTGGATTTCGAATTAGATTCGAATCGAGTTCAAATTAGATTTGAATTGAATCCAAATTAAATACTAATTTTTTAATTAATTTTAATTTAATTTAATTTAATTAATCTTAATTTAATTTATAACTAATTAAATTTTATATTTTATATAAGACTTGGATTCAAAGCCTAATTATTAAATTAGGTTTGGTAGGATTTCGAAATGAATTCAAATTAGGTCCAAATTGGATTCGAATCAGACTTGGATCGTATTCTGGATTATTAGCGATGGAAGACTTATTGTTCCTAGTTCCATCAATTATAATATTTTTAAATATTTTTTAATTTATTATTGAGATTTTTTAAAAAAAATTACTAGCTATGGCTGGATTTTCTTCAGTAATAGGCAAAATTTGTCATCTCTAATATCTATTTTATATTTAAATATTATAAAAAAATAAATAATTTTAGTAGTGGCTTATGCCATTGCTAATAATTAAATAGTTGTCACTAATAGTTTATTATTAGTGACAACAAGATTTTAGTCATTAATAATCTAAATTTATTATAGCTAATAATTTTTTAATATTTAAATATTAAAAATATATATTTTTAGTGATGATAGTTGCCATCGTTAATAATAAAATTTTTGTTGCTAAAAGTATTAGCGACTGTAGTTTTTTCATTGATGTTATGATGGCAAAAAGATATTATTAGCAATAAAAATTTTTCTGTAGTTAATACTATTGGTAATATTCAAAATTCTTGTAGTATATGGATGTAGGCTTTGGCCGAATCATGGAAAAAATTTTAGTATTTTGCAATTGGTGTGATTTTTTTTAGGCTCTTGGTATTATTCTTAGCATAGATTTTTATTTATTTTCTGAAGTACTCACGATCCCAACATATACCAACAAAAGAAAAGCATAAATGCTTTTGGACACAACTTTGTTGGTTGCAAAAATGTTCTCCATCAGGACAATGGCATCTTTCACTCAAGCCACTTACCATTCAAGTGCATATAGTTATCAACTGAACTCTAGGCTGTATTAGCCTTCTTTTTCTTATGGTCTACTTCTTCTGGGGTGTTTTAACTACTTTGTCTTCTACGTTATCATCATTTGGTCTTCCTACTATAAATATCTTATTTTGGTTACTTCTATCTAATTTGTAATCATCTGTGTTACTGCTGAAAATCATCGGCTTCAAAATTGGAGGAATGACTTCGTACAGACAAGCTTGAGAACTTGCAAAACAAAGTCCAGATCGGAGGATTTTGTCTCTAGCGAGGATCCTCCAATGCTCAAGTTAGAAATAAGCAATAGCTAATTTTTTTTGAGAGTAATTATTTTGCTTACTTGGATCCTTGGGGTTCGTGATATTTATGAAAATATTTTGCATGATGATTACATCATTCCGCTGATTTCAGATCGCTAATCTCGTCATGGTGAGATTTCTAGGAACCTTTCGAATGGAATGATGGTTGCTGGTGTGATTAGAATTTTTAATTTATCATCGATGATTTTGGGCGAGTAGATGACAGTCTGTTTATGACCTAATTACAGTTATACTATGGACAATCCGTGCGGGACTTTCTTTATCCGAGGTGATTTAAAAATGATTAGTGTTAGCTAGAGTATTTCCATAAATATTAGGTCAAGTCAGCCCTCTGGCATTAGTCATCTGTTTAGAAGATATTATAGTAATATCCTGACCTACAAGCGCTCATCAGGATAGGCTGAGCTGAGGTGTCTCTAGGGTATATCAGTCGATCTGAGGCATTTTATTACCACCATAATACTGTTGAAAAATGTATCCTAAACCCAATCATTTAAGTAGTAGATGATTGAAATTAGTATATAAATTATCTAATAATAATAGTTATTTGGTTAATTCATCATAAAAGTTCTATCTTTCTTAAATGAACTCCTAAATTATGATGAAGTCCTTAGAACCACAATCAATCAATAAAAAAAATTTTATCGGATGATTCTTAAATTGTTTGATAATGGTCCATTAACTCAATAATTATTGGAGGCCCAAAGGCCTGGTGCTTGTTGACTAATGAAATTATTATCCATCGTATGATGACTTAGATGTATCTCTCTAATGGTGGTTAGGTTGGCCAACCAAAGTTGGACTTAATCATTCGTTGGTTAGATGCACCAAATATGATCATGTTAATGGTTGGACCTAACCAAATCTTTACAATGAAGGCCAAAGTCTACTAATTAGATTTTTGGAATAAAATTAAATTACTAAAAATTATTTAGAAAAATAATTGATTATGAACCTACCCTTAGATGTACATTCAACTAAAGTTAGACTCGTATGCAATCTATGCGGATTCTAGTACCAACTAAGAAATTAAAGTAATTCTTCGAATTGGAGGTAGAGGCTATCAATTTAAATAAAATAGTGGAAGAACCTTAAGACTAAAGTCCAAGTCTCTAGGCTTAACATAATTTATATACAATAGGTCATTATTCTCTATTCTCAAATTAAGGCTAAACCCTAATTGCTCATATTACTGTTAGATAGTGATGACTTATGGAATCCAACTTCGATAATTAGTATCGAAAGTTGGATTTGGTTCAACAGTACAAATGGGTTCGTATTGAGGCTTCAAAATCCAATCAAAATAATTAGTCCAAGGTTAACCCAAATCAGGCATAGTGCTTTAATGTTAGAAGTAGGGTCATAGGAAGAAGATTTGTTTTGCTTTCCTCGACCATAACAAGCTGAACAAGAGAAAGGAGCAAAAGTTGCTCATTAAGGATGTTATATGATAATACCTTAAAATTTTTTTGTATATAATTCTACTACATGGGTATTAGATGTCGGTAGTCTTATGTAATTTATTGCAAAAAGTACAAGCAAGTAGGAATTTTGAAAATGGTGAGAGATACCTGAACGTTAGGGATGGAAGTTTTGTTCCAATCCTAACTTTAGAAATTATCAAGCTTATTTTCAAAAGAAGTCATTTAGAGTGATTGTCATGATTGTCTATTGTTTATGATAAATATGATCTCTATTGATCTTTCGATCAGATATGGTTAACATTTATTAATAAAAAGATTTGTTATGATATTATTATGAATAATATTATAATAATACATAGATAATAAAAAAATAATATTTAATATTTATACGGGCTGTTAAGTATAGTGTACACATCCAAGTTAGATTATGTTATGGATGTCTATCTTTAGCATTATAGGCTTAGTCATCTTGATAAGAATAGGATAAATGGATTAGCTTGAGAGAAAAACCTCGATATTAATGATTGTGAATTATTGATAGCCTATAAATCTTATCTTCTTGGAAAGATGACAAAGTCATATTTTACTAAAAAAAATGGAGCCGATAAAGTTCTAAGTCTCATGCATAGTGGTGTATGTGGATCTGTGAACTTAAGTGCTAAAGAAAGATATTAATATTTTATTACAGACGATCTATCTTGGCATGGGTATATTTGGCTTGAATCATTTGAAATGTTCAAATGATTCAATAATGAAATAGAAAAATAAACTAGAAAGGACATTGAAACTCTTCGATCAAATCGAAGAGGCGAATACTTATCTAGTAAGTTTATGATATATTTAAAAGAGAATAAGATTCTCTCTCAGTGGATTTCTTTTCAGAACATAGTGTATCTGAAAGGAGAAAATTAAATTTTGTTAGACTTGATTCAATCCACGATAGGATTTACTTATCTGGCTGCTTTAGGATTGTGCTCTTGTGGCTACTAGTTTTACTCTGAAAATATTCTAAGTAAATCTATCGTAAAGACCCATATGGGATATAGGTCAAGCGTAGACCTAGACTCTTTGGAGTTGATCGGGCTATGTAAAAGATTTGCACACAAATAAACTTAGATCCTGGTCTAATAAGTATTTAAGAGTTATTAATTCTACCATATTGAAGAATATAAGATGTTCTTCAGCAGTAGAGCATTTCTTTTGGAAAGAAGTTTCTTAAAAAAGAAACTGATGCCTATCAAGTTGAACTTGGAGAAGTTTGACTGGTAGAAAAGAATCGACGTTATCTAGTACACCTATAGAACCGAGTTTGATCAGATCAAATTTGGAGCCCATTAAAATGTCATCTTTAAGGAGATCAAGTAGAGTACCATGTTAGCCAAATAAATACTTAAGTATCTAGGTCCGGGATGGCAATCTTGTTGAGCTCGATGAGAACAACAAGAATCCAATCACCTATAGGGATACAATATAATGGTCTGACTCTGAGAAGTGGCTTGGAGCCATATGATCTAAATTGAAGTCTATAAAAATTAATAGTGTATCGATACTAGTTGATTCACTTGAAGGAATAAAATTCATTGGGTGGGAATGAATTTTCAAAAGGGATCAGAGTAGCATAGACGGAAAGGAAAGGACCTATAAATCCCATCTGAGTATCATCTTAGAGTTTGAACATACGTTCTGAACGTATATCTTTATTATGAATAAAGATAAATCCTGTATTTATAATTATGCAAAATATTTTATAGTATTATTTTTTGTGATGTTTGAGGATGAAATTCTTTTAATCGAAAATGACATTCCAGCATTGCAAGAAATAAAGGTTCAGCTGTCATCTTATTTCTCCATATACGAGATCAGACATGGTATACTCACTAGAGATGGTGAGTAGATACCAGTCTGATCCAAGTAAAAGCTACTGAATGATTGTATAGACAATCCTTAAGTATTTGAAAAATACTAAGATTTAGTAACTCAAATATGGAAGTATTGACTTAAAACATATGGATATTTTAAGTTCAATCGAAACAAGATGACAATAAGAGAATATTGGGTCATACCCTAATTATAGAAGCAATCTGTTGGAAAAACTTCAAGCAGTATACCTTAGCCTATTCAGTTAGTGATGTAGAGTACATCGTGGCATATGATGCTGCCATGTATGTTGCACAGTTGCTGAGGTTCATTAGTTGGTTGGGAGTGGCACCCTTCACAAATGATCCAATCCTATCATAGCACTGGAGCCATAGCTCAGGCTAAAGAATCCAAGCACCAGCATATTCTGTATCGCTTTCATCTTAGATATTTGATCTAGGTGACTTCAATCTTTAGAAGATCAATAAAAAAGGAGAACTTGACTAACCCATTTGCTAAGGCCTCGGAACTAAGAAATTTTATAAACTCAAGTGGAAGATAGAATATTTGACATCATTTTGATTGGCTTTAGTCCAAGTGGAAGTTGTTGAAAAATATGTTCTAAAGTCAATCATCTAAGTAGTAGATGATTAAAATTAGTATATAAATTATCTAATAATAATAGTTATTTGACTGATTCATCATAAAAGTTCTATCTTTCTTAAATAAACTCTTAAATTATGATGAAGTCCTTAAAACCATAATCAATCGATAAGAAAGGATTTATCGGATGGTTCTTAAATTATTCATGATCAAATGATAAGTTATTAACAAGGATGATAACTTATCAAGTGTAGATCGTTGTGTGCCATATGCATTGGTTGTCCTCATAATCAAATAGTATGGAGACACTGGTATGACATTCAGATGAGATGTAGGAGTACATCTATACTGAACATGATCAATGTAGCACTCTATTGTCAAGAGTAGCTAGCTAAGATCAATGGATATAGGTGTCCCTTCGATCTGAGATCACCACCATGACTAGCAAGCAACTCACTGTATTTTAGTGCCGGATTTCTTATATTTCTAATATAGATTCAAAAGATTTTTGGGTATAGTCAAGTACTTATGAAGTCGGTATGTGAGTCAAGATGGAATTGACCACTTCTGATTAACTTCAAGAAGACAATGTCTTGCTGTGTTTTAATTTAGCAAAACCTAGGCCTGAAAAATTCTCGTGAGGTATCATAGGATTTGCAAAATTTTAAGACACAATTGAGATGACTTGTATGAGTGTTTGATAGCATACTCGAAGTTATCTTGAGCATTATTGATCATAGGGATGAATTATATGATAACTATAGGTCAGGATTCTAAGAATGTTGCTTTGCATTCATTCGATCTATCCAAACGTCGAAAATCATTGCTAAATGGTAACTTCGATTGGTACAAAAATTGATTTCTGTGCTACCAACTTAGGTTCGAACCTATGCGGTCACATACATTAGAGCTTATAAATTGATCAGATGGTTAATCGATAATTGAGAATCGTTCTAAAATTAATCCATTAATATAATTGGTGTTTGACCTAATGCAAGTATTGTAGGAAGATCGATTAGCAATTGGATTGCTAATCGGCTCAATCTAATTGAGCAATCAGGCTGAGATCAAGTTTAATTAAATTAAATTCAATTAGAATTAGCTTAGACTTAATTAGATTAAGTCTAGTTGGTTTATTGGATAAGCTAAGTACACCTAATTGACTTAGAATTTAAATTAGATTTAAATCTTGATTTAATCTGATTTAATTAGGCTCCTAGTTGGATCAGGATTATCCTTAATTGCATTGTATGTAATCTAATTTAAATAAAATTTAAATTTAATTTAAACCTATTTTGACCTAGTCAAACAAGAGGAGTCCTAATTGGACTAGGATTCTCTCTCTTTCTCTTATGCCTATTAAAGCCCATGCTAAATATTTAATTCTAATTTTTTTCTATGTGTTCCCATGCCCAAGAAGGACTTCCACGCCCACTATTCAAAATATTTAAAAATTCATTTTGACTTGGTCAAAACTAGAAGGAAGTTGGAAATTGTTTTCTACTTAGAAGAGTCTTCTTTGACCAAAATTCTTCCTTCCCTCTTGTGCCTACTCCACCCACGCCTCTCTATTTTTGTTTGGCCCTTTCTTCCTTGTTTTTGTATGTGAGAATCAAGGGATACATGGAAAATTGAAGGGAGGGACGTCCAAGAGTTGGACGCCCCATGAAACTCCTTCTAAGACTAGGTTTTTGACCTAGTCTTGGTCTAAAATTGGGGCACCTCCTTTTAGATGGTTAGAGGTCATGATAAATCCTAAAAAAATCATGAAAAACTTGAGAAAAAGGAGGATAAGGCATGGTGGTTTTTGGATGCCAAGATTCTTGGAGGAGATCCCTTCTTTTGGACATCAAACGTTGATGTCTTCATGAAGACAAGGTAAGAGAAAGATTGTCTTCTCTTGTATTCTCTTTTGGTTTTCTCTCTTCCTATTTTTTATATATTTTTATGTGATAAAATTTTATGAGAGAGAAAGTGAGATGGCATGGGGATCCATGCTTCAAGATGTTGGGGCATAAAGATCATCTTTGGATATGATTTGATCATATCTTGATGCGAGAAGAAGAAGAGAAGGTCTTCTCTTAGGATTTTCTTGAGAACCCTTTCTTTTCCATTTTTTATGAGATTTTTATAAGAAAAATCTAAGGGTGTGAGATCTGAAAAAATTAAAAAAAATCTAGAGAGAAAGGTCTCCTCTGATCCTAGCATAGAGATATTTTCAAGACATTAATCATTGATGTCCTGAAGGACAAGATTTGTCATCTCCTAGAATTTTTTTCATATGTGTTTATTTTGGATTTATGGGAGATCCAAGGGTTGGATTCCTCCCTCATTTCTTCTCATGTTCTTTATCTCTTGGAGTGTCCAAGAGATCCAAAGAACATGTATTTGATTGACCATCAGAAGGGATCCACGAGAAGATAGCACTTCAAATAGATCTTCGTTTGACGAACCTTCGATCTGTATTGTAGGTTCGTATAGATCACCTATAGAGGTTTGATGCGTGTATGGCTTTAAAAGCAATAAAAAAAAATCAACCATGGAGTTTTTGACCCATGCAAAGGTAAGAGATCTGATCTCTTAGTAATCTAGATGTTATCTAGGATTAGATCTAGAATTATTCTAGATCTACGTATTGATATGATCAATACCACTAGTAATTAATTTAATTTTAGATTTATATTTACATTATAACATGTTGTAGATCCTTGATGTAGGGTTTTGTAATCTGATTACATGCATATTGTAGATTAAAATATTTAATCTATTCTTCCACTATCTTAATTTTAAAAAAGTTTTGAAATCTATGCATAAAATCCTGCATATTTCTCCTCAAACACTATCCTCTAGTGCCAAGTCTAAGGATTAGATGAAAGAACTAATCATAGACAGTGCCTCGGATTGGATGAGTTACTTTTTCATCTGCAGTTGCACACCAATATTTGATCATTATTGTTGCCATTCCTTGGGATGAGAGTAGTTATGATTGAAATACCTGTTCCATTCGTCGATAGAAAAAGGATAAATTTAATAACAAGTGTCTCCTTGTCTTCTTCCCTCTTACTATAAGCGTGTGGAGAGGATAACTGGAGAACGAAAAGCATTTTTGAACATAAAAGTTTCATTTTTTGCATCCCTTTTTGATTGTGTCTTCGCATCGGAGTTATGCTTTTATAATTCCATCTAAGTTGTTCACTATTGTTCTTTGTAAAAGCAATTAGGTAATTGCTCTTGTAAAAGTTTTTCTTTATGAAATAAAATGCTTTTGTTTCCTTCACATCATACTTTATTTCTATACTGCCTATATTGTTAACTATCCCGATCAAAGAGATCTTGAACCCATGTGGATTTCTTTAATCGAATAGGTCTGAGATGGTTTCGATCTGAGAAACTCATCCTTAAGTATCCCTAATAAAAAAATTTTATCTGAAGTAGTTTCAATCTGAAAAACTTGCTGTTAAATATTCCGAACAAAGAGATTTTTATCCGAAGCAGTTCTGATATGAGAAACTCGCTGTAAAGTATCCATTTAAAGCGGTTCCGATCTGAGGAACTCGCTATTAAGTATATCCTGAATAAAAAAAATTTATTCGAAGTGGTTTCGATCTAAAAAATTCACTATTAAGTATTCCAAATAAAAGAATTTTATCTGAAGGAGTTTCGATCTGAGGAACTCACTATTAAGTATCTCGAACAAAGAAATTTTATCCGAAGCGATTTTGATTTGAGGAATTCGTTGTTAAGTATCCCAAATAAAAAAATTTTATCAAAAATGGTTCCGATCTGAGGAACTTGCTGTTAAGTATATCCCAAACAAAAATTTTATTCGAAGCGGTTTTGGTCTGAGGAACTCATTGTTAAGTATTTCGAAAAAAAAGATTTTATTTGAAGTGGTTTTGATCTATGGAACTCACTGTTAAATATCCTGAGCAAAAAGATTTTACCTAAAGCAGTTCTGATCTGAGAAACTCACTGTTAAGTATCCCAAATAAAAAGATTTTATCTAAAGTGGTTCTGATATGAGAAACTTACTGTTAAGTATCCTGAATAAAGCGATTTTATCTGAAGTAGTTTCGATCTGAGGAACTCACTGTTAAGTATTTTGAATAAACAAATTTTATCTAAAGCGGTTCTAATCTAAGAAACTCGCTATTAAGTATTCCAAACAAAAAAATTTTATCTAAAGTGATTTCGATCTGAAAAACTCATTATTAAGTATATTTCGAATAAAGAGATTTTATCTAAAGTGATTTTGATCTGAGAAACTCACTGTTAAGTATCTTGAATAAAAAAAATTTATCCAAAGTGGTTTCGATCTGAGAAACTCATTGTTAAGTATTTATCTGAAGTGGTTCTGATCTAAGAAACTCGTTGTTAAGTATTCCGAATAAAGAGAAGTGGTTCCAATCTGAGAAAATTGCTGTTAAGTATTCTGAATAAAGAGATTTTATCTAAGATGATTCTGATCTGAGAAACTCACTATTAAGCATCCTGAATAAAAAAAATTATCCAAAATAGTTTCGATCTAAGAAACTCACTATTAAGTATCTCAAACAAAGAGATTTTATCTAAAGCAGTTTCGATCTGAGAAACTTGCTGTTAAGTATATCCCGAATAAAGAAATTTTATCCAAATTAATTTCGATATGAGAAACTCACTGTTAAGTATATCCCAAATAAAAAAATTTTATCTGAAGCAATTTCGATCTGAGGAACTCGCTGTTAAATATCCCAAATAAAAAAAATTTATTCGAAGTGGTTCTGATATGAGAAACTCACTGCTAGGTATCCTGAACAAAAAAAATTTTATCTAACTTTCTTTTTTTAGTTTGATAGCTGTGCAAATATTTGTCTGACAAATAAAGTAGTTAAACTTGAAAAGCTACTCATTTATTCATTTCATTGGTAGTACATCTGAAGATTAGTTAAATTTTATGGCCTAGGAAGGAGGGTCCCATTGAGTTGTTTTAGTCGATAAGTCCCAGGTCGCACAACTTCATCGACTTGATGGGATCCTTCCCAGTTGGGTGAAAGCTTTTCTTGCTCAGTTGGCTTGGATACTTTTGCTCTTTGAAGGATAAGATCACCGGCTCGAAATTCTTTTATCTTGATGTGGAAATTATAATATCTGACGATCTTCTGTCAATACGCGGCCATCCTCACCACTGCTCATTCTCTAATTTTCTCGATCAGATCAAGATTGGCTCTGAGCCAAATTGGATTAGTATTCTCATCATATTCTTCAACTTTGATGGAGGAAAGTTCGAATTCTACAGGTATGACGGCTTCGGTGCCAAATGCCATGTTGAAGGGTGTTTCGTCTATTGGGAGCCTTTGAGTGGTTCAAAAGGCTCATAGAATGTGGTAGAGTTTTTCTACCCACGACCCTTCAGTTTGGTCTAATCTAGTGTTGAGACTTTGAAGAAGGATTTTGTTGGTCACTTTCATTTCTCCTTTCGCTTGTGGGTGGCCTACTGAAGTAAAGCGCTGCTCTATCCCATGATTTTCACCGAAGTATTTTAGCTAGGAACCATTGAACTATCTCCCATTATCTGAAATAAATATTTTCAAAAGTCCATAGTGGCAAATGATTGATTTTTAAATAAAATCTCAAACCTTCGTCTCTATGATCTGAGCTAAGGGCTCGGCGTCTATCCACTTGGTAAAGTAGTCAATAGCCACGAGTAAGAATTTTTGCTAGCAAGAAGCTCGAGGAAACGGGCCTAAAATGTCCAATCTCCACTGGACGAAAGGCCAGGGGGATTCAATGAAAGTCAGGAGAGATGCGGTTTGACGCTAAACCTGGTTATTGTGTTGACATTGTTTACATCTCTAGATGAAATTCTGAGTGTCCTATTGCATTGTAGGCTAGTAATATTCTTACCGAAGGATTTTCTAAGATAAGAATTGACCTTGCAGATGGTTTTCGTAGATCCCTTCATGAACATCCCGCATAGCATAATCGACCTCCGAAGGGCGCAAACACCTCAGAAGCAGCAAGAAGAAAGACCGCTTGTATAGGTCATTGTCGAGCAATATATATCTAACTGCTTGATTCCTGATCTTTTGAGCTTCTTTTCGGTCTAACGGTGTTTCTCCTATCTTCAAATATTTTATGATGCGGTCCATCCAGCTGGACTCTTCATTGATTTGCTGAATTACATGGGACTCTTTTAAACTCAAAGTTTTTAGAACTTTGAAGTAGATTTTTCTTCCCAGATCGACAGGCAGTAAAGATGTGAGCTTTGATAAAGCATCCATCTTAAAGTTTTGCATCCAGGGGACATATTGGATGTCAAAATATTAGAAGCATGAGATTAAATCTTTTATCTTTTGGAGGTATTTTTTCATATTTTTCTCTCAAGCTTCGTATTCTTTCTTTATTTGCCCCACCATAAGCTGAAAATCGTCGTACACTTTCAGGCATTGGGCTCCGATTTGCTGAGCAATTCTCAATCCAGCGATTAGGGCTCCGTATTCTGCCTCTTTATTGATAGCTGAAAATTTGAAGTGGATGGCATATGCTGCCACATCCCCATGTAGACTGGAAAGGATAATTCCATCTCCTGATCCTGTTGAGTTCGAGGAGCCGTCAATGTGCAAGATCCATGTTGCCCTTAGATCTTTCCGATTTGGCTTCGAATCTTCATTGCTTTGTGAGCTTACAAGATCTTCATATCTAGTCGTCGGGTTTTCTTCTGGGGGCTCCCCACTCGGTATTGTACATTCGAGGATAAAGTTCGTCAAAATTTGGGCCTTAATGGATGGCCTCGATCGATAGTGAATATCCAACTCTGAGAGATCCAAAGCTTACTTTGCTATCCATTCGGAAGAATTTGAGTGATGCAGTACCAACTTCAAAGGTTGGTCCATGAGCACTATCATGGTATGAGCTTGAAAGTAGGATCGAAGTTTTCTTGTGGCAATAATTAGCGCGAAAATCATCTTTTCTAATTTTGCATATCAAGTCTCCGCATCATGGAGGACCTTGCTGATGTAGTATATAGGCTTCTGGATTCGTTCCTCTTTTCGGACAAGGATTGTGCTGATTGTCATGGGCGATATAGTAAGGTAGAGGTAAAGCTCCACATCCGATAATGGTTTGGTGAGTAGAGGTGGGGAACTGAGATATCTTTTCCTCGAAGGCCTCCTGGCACTTTGGGGTCTATTAAAAATCCACCGATCACTTGAGTATTTGAAAGAATAGGAGACATCTTTCAGCTGACCTAGAAACAAAATGGTTAAGAGAGGCAATTTTTTTAGTCAAGCTCTGTACCTCTTTTATAGTCATCGAGAGTGATATTTTCAGGATCGCCTTAATCTTCTCTGGATTCACCTCGATTCCTCTATGAAAAATCATGAAATCGAGAAACTTGCCGATAGTGACTTCGAAAGCACACTTAATGGGATTCAATTTTATTTGGTATCGTCGAAGTGTGTCGAATATTTCATGGAGGTCATGCACGTGATTAGGTATCAACCAACTTTTCACCAGTATATCATCTATATAAGCCTCCATGTTCTTGCCAATCTGATCCTTGAAGATCTTATTGGCCAGCCTTTGATATGTGGCCCCTGCATTTTTGAGTCTGAAAGGCATCATCCTGTAACAGTAGAGCCCACAATCAGTAATAAAGGTCATTTTCTTCTCATCTTTCGGAGCCATCCGGATTTGGTTGTAACCGAAGAAGGCATCTATGAAGTTGAGAAGTTCATGCCCAGAAGTAGCATCGACCAGTTGGTCAATTTACGGTAATGGATAGCTGTCTTTAAGACAGGCTTTATTTAGATTGGTGAAGTCAATACACATATGCCACTTTTCATTTGCTTTCTTTATCAGAACAGCATTTGCCAATCAGTCTGAGTACATAGCTTCCCAGATGAAACCAGCCTTCATCAATTTGTCCACCTCCTCAGTAATTGCCTTTTGGCATTCAGGGACGAAGCTTCACTTCTACTTTATTGGATGACTAGTTGGATCCACCTTCAGATAATGGGCTATTACTGACGGGTCGATCCTCGACATATCAGTGGTGGACCAAGCAAAAAGATTCGTGTTTGCCTGCAAAAGATCGATCAGTTGGTGTTTTGTTACCTGTTCAAGGCAAGACCCAATTTTCACAGTCCACTGGGGATTCTCCTTCTCCAGTGGTATATCCTGAAGGTCATCGAATGGTTGGACTCGATTTTCTGTGAGGTCATCACGTGCATCCAGTCCTATTAGAAATTCTGGTTGGTTTTCCACAGGGTCCTCTATTTATAGATTAGCAATGAAGCACTATCGAGCGATGGTCTGATTGCCCTAAATCTTTTTCATGCTGTGAGCTTCGAGAATTTGACCAGGAGATGATAGCTGGATATGACAGTCCTGAGTTTCCACCAACTTGATCTTTCGAGGATGGCATTATAGGTAAAGAAAAGTTTGACGACAAGAAAGTCTACTTGTATGGTCACCTGCTAAGGCGGAGTGCCCACGGTTATAGGTAGATTGATCATTCCTTCTGGCATTATAGTATTGTCGAAAAATACTTGGATCGGTGCGTCAAATAGAATTAACCGATAAGAAGAGAGTCCCATGAGTGAAAAGGCAGAAAAGTACAAAAAGTCAACTGAGCTTCCATTATCGACAAGTATGTGGTGCACATTGTAATCAAAAATATTTAAAGAAATAACCACAGCATCATTGTGCGGTTGTTGTACACTCTCTGCATCCTGCTCAGTAAAAGTTATTTGTTGTTGAGGCCCGTCATCACGTCTGGGCTTCTTTGATGTTGTCGCTGCAGACGATCCTCTGGTAATCATAAGGATTTCTCTATGAAGAGGTCGCTCCTCAGCTTCCATCAGATTTCTTTCCTCCTGCATGAGCATTGGCATTTATTGCTGCGACTAAGAAGGTGGCTGGCGGGCCCTTGGCTGAGGCCGTCACAGTGGGATTCTTCCACGAATGAAGCGTTCGAGCCTTCCTTCCCGAATTAACTTTTCAATGGCATCATGAAGGAGGCAGCAGTCTTCCGTGTCGTGACCATGGTCACGATGATAGAAGAAGAACCTTATAGTATCTTGGCATTCTCGGCTAGTCCGCATCTTCGGAGGTTAGGAGAGTTGGTCTTGAATCTGCATCAAAACTTCTCCCTAGGTGGCATTCAAGGGCGTATAGTTGTTGAAACGCCTTGGAGGAGAACGCTATCGATCACGCTATGGTGGGGTAGGAGATCGACGATTTTGAAAAGAGCTTCCAGCCTTATTCTTCCTAGGTGGAGAATGGGAGCGCCGTCGATAGAACTCTCTTTTCAAGGGAAGGCGCTCCTCATTTGACCCCGTCTGATGATCATTGATGGGAGAGGCTTCGGCGAAGGCTTTTTCGATATTGGTATACTTCCTTGTCTTTTCCAACATACCACTGAAGTTCTTTGGATAAGACTTCACCAATGACCTCTTCAGGTCGTTTCTCTGCAATTCAGCCATAAAAGCAGACATCATGATCAACTGATTAAGATCACGGACTTTCAGGATAGCTGTGTTGAAATGGCTCAGATAGCTACAGATCAACTCACCATCCCTCTGATGGATGGTGTACAGATAGTTGGATCATTTCGACTGCCTGTGGCTGCTGACAAAATGCACCGCTAGAGATCGACTTAGCTCGTCAAAAGAATGAATCGAGTCTGACTTCAGATTTGAGTATCATTGCCGGGCTGCCCACTTGAGAGTGGCGGAAAACGTCCGACAGAGAGTAGCATCTGATGCTCCTTCAAAGAGCAAAGCTATCTTGAATGTTTCAATGTGATCGACAAGATCGGCAATCCAATCGTAGGTCTCGAGCTGAGGCAGCTTGAATCCAGGGAACGATAATTCTTGTAGGATCCTCTCATCGAATGGAGGCTCGCTACTATGACCATCAAAAGGTCGAGAAGAGGAGGCTTTATTCAGAGCTTTGAGTTTCTTATCGAACTCTCGAAGCTTTCATTCAATCATGAAGTCCCGGTCGATGAGGGCCTCGGACTATTGGGGAGAACGATAGTCAGAAGTAGAACCGTGCCCTAATTATGGGCTAAGAGATCGTGGACGGGGTCGCCTCCATCTGGGACTTTGTGGAGGTGACTATGTGGGTATGACTTACTGAAAGGATACCACGGCTGGATCGGCACCGCCGTTGGTGGCATGAGTGGGACCATCGGAGGCATTGATTGTACCGTTGATGATGGAGCAGGAGCAGTCAAATTTGGTTGTAGTGCTATTGAGGAAGGTGCAATCACCATTTGGACCGCTTGGACAGCGGTCGTCAGGGAGTGGACCTGCTGAAGGAGTAAGTTGAATTGGTCCATGATGACATGGCTGACTGAACGGGTGGAGAGACTTCTACCGTAGGAGGCTGAATTTGATCATCAACCCTCAGGTCCAATTGCTGTGAGGTGGTGGCCTCAGCGACGTTGTTGAGATGGGACAAGGCCTTTTTCGGAGTTATTGTTATTTGTTGTGGATTGATTTGATCTTTAAAGACCGAATGATCAGCTTTTCACAGAAATTATGGTAGGCTAAAAGTTTAGCCGCTTTCCTCTAGTGCCAATCTATTACTGCTGGGAATCATCGACTTCAAAATTGGAGGAACGGCTCCATGTAGACAAGCTTGAGAACCTGCAAAATAAAGTCTGGATCGGAGTATTTTGTCTCCGACGAGAACCTTCCAACGCTCAAGTCAGAAACAAGCTGTAACTAATTTTTTTTTAGAGGAATTTTTTTGCTTACCTGGATCCTCGAGATTCATGATATTTGTGGAGAAGTTTTATATGATGGTTATACTATTCCGCTGATTTCGGACCGCTAATCCCGTCGTGGCGAGATTTCTAGGAACCTTTCGAATGGAATGACGGTTGTTGTATGATTAGGATTCTCAATTTATCATCGATGATTTTGGACGAGTAGGTGACAGCCTGTTTACGATCTGATTATAGTTGTACTATGATTAATTCATGGGGGATTTTTTTTATCCGAGGCGATTTAAAAATAATTGATGCCAATCGAGGTATTTTCATAAATATTGGATCAGCTCGGCCCTCCGGCATTAGTCATCTGTTCAGAGGATATTATAGTAATATCCTTATCCACAAGCGCTCATCAGGATAGGCTGAGCTGAGATGCATCTGGGATATATCAGCCGATGTGAGATGTTTTATTACCATCATAACAACCTGTATTATTACTTAATAATTAAAGCTTTTGCCCTCTATTTTGAAAAAAAAAAAAACTACAAGGTTGGCTGTAGATCCATGATCCAGTCGATAGTATAGCATGTTAGGGATGAAGTGGAGAATATTAAGTAGTACGGATGAATGGGAACGGAGAATGACCTCGAGATCTCCAGACTCGAGTCGAGATCCATGGACGCCGCACCTCGAGACCACCGGATATGGCATCGCCTGCGCTCGTCTCCCCTCCTTGCACGGCCTCACCACCACTCTCGTCCGGCATCGTTTAGGTTGCACCTGGATAATGGTATGCACTGGGACAATGGCTTGGGAGACGAGACGAACAGGAATAGGGATGGTTGCAGAAAGTTCGATCAACTTCCCACCAAGCCAATTTTTTACAGAAACAGAACGGGGAGGACAAGTCTTTTTGCATTTCCATCAAGCCAATATTTTTCTTATACCCTACAACTTTCCCACGTCATGCGGGTTTCGTGTGATGTAACGGGCTCTAAAGGTGCATGCAGGCATCTTGCCTTTCCAGAGAGAAAATATTGGATTGCCAATTTTTTCTGTCTAAATCATGGTTAATCATGATTATATATTTAATAAAATTGATAGATGTGTTGAGCTTTATTAGTGTAGAATCTGATCGACGTTGAACCGAGCTAGAGTTAAAGAAAAAAAGGTTACCATCGGTGACCTACAAAACAAAGTTTCATTTAGAATCGATGGTGATGGCTCCGGCAGAATTCTCTGACGATCAAGTCAGCTATTCTGACCAATAAAAATGGAGTGCTCAGGAGAAAGTTTAGTAGAATTTTTGGAAAAGAGAAGATAGCTTAAAAAAAATATATCTGAGGTCCCTTTTTATAGATGGAGCCTATAGCAGATTGATGGTGATAGTCATAACCGTCCGATAGTGGACCGCTTGAAACTGCATGGGGTTTGGTAGTGACAGCCATAATCATCTGATAGTGGGCCGCTTGGAGCCGCATGAAGTTTGCTATCGAGAGAGGGATGCTGTCAGACTGATAGTGGCCGTTCGTTGAGATTTAATAGCCATACTTCGGAGGAAGCAGGCGTTAGTTATTGAAGAATTTTAATATATATCAATTTCAGAGGAGTTCGGACTTCTGAAGGAAATATATTTAGAGAGAATCATTTGGGAGGAATACTACTTGAAATCTGAAAGTAATCCACTCAAAAAATCTAGATGAAGTTTGGCTGAAGGAGACATCCGGAAGAAGTTCGGCTTCTATAGAAATCCGACTGAAGGAGAGGTCCGGAAGGAGTTCGGCTCATGTAGGAATTCGATTGAAAGAGAAGTCCGAAGAAAGTTCGGCTTCTGAAGGAATTCAACTAAAGTAGAGGTCCGGAAGGAGTTCGGCTCCTGAAGGAATCCATCTGAAGAAGAAGTCTGGAAGGAGTTTGGCTCTCAGAAAAATTTGATTGAAGAAAAAATTTAGAAGGAGTTCGGCTAAAATTCGATTGTTGGAGGAGTTTGATTGGAGTTCGATCGCTGAGAAGTTCGATCGATTGAAGAAGTTTGGCTAAAATTCGATCATTGAAGAAGTTCGGCAGAAATCCGACTATTAAAAAAAATTTCGATCAAAACTTTTTCATGATTATTAGTTGCATTAGATTAAGAATCAAATTAAATTTTAGTAAATACAAGATTTATCCCTAACAAACTTCATTATCTTTTGCCTCCCTGATAATATCTTCATCTGATGCTGAAAGTCTCTGAGATTCTTTCTGCCCATCCCATCTATCATTGTAACAAAATTTACATTGATTTGAGACGTATGCTCTACTGATAACTTTGTTCGTTTCATCTATCACTTCTTTCCATCCCATCTAATTAAAATATATACACAGATAATCTAAAAAACGGTGATCAGATATTATTATTATTAAATAAAATTTTAATGGACAAAAATATTTTTGAAAATAATCCTCTTAATTCTTGTTTTGGTAAAAAAATAGTGCTCTTAATTCAAAATAGTAGAAAAGTACATAAAATTAGGTTGCTGCCCGCCGCCCACGTGATAATGGCGTGGCAACGGGATTCACATGCATCGACTAACTCCAAAGTGGATGCTCTTGATTACAATGAGACAAAAAAACCTACTTAAATTAAAATTATATGCATGTTGATTAGATTTCTCGTACGGATCCGCTAGCAAACAATGGATTAATTAACCTCAAAGTCCTTTCATTTCAAGATTCAAATTATAAAATCATTACCGTATAGATGGCACGTTACACATGCTGGCTTCCATTGGCTCTGGCTCCCTATAAATTGAGGGAAGGGTGGAGTGCAGCACAAAGAAAGCAGGGTGATCGCTGAGAACAGACAAAAGAGGAGGCAGGATGAGAAGCCGTGTGGTCGTTATGGCACTAATGATGGTGCTGGCTGTCGTCTTCTTTGCCACCAACTCCTTCGCCGAAGATGAGGTTAATTACCAGGCACCAAGCGAAGGTGGTAATGCATCTCCAATTCAGTTCTTTAGGATTTCTTTCGAGGCTATTATTACTTGAACTATTATCCACAACAAGGATGTGAAGGAACTAACAATATTAATCTTCTCTCCTTTTGTTTATATACATAGATAATGCTGGTGTTACGCCATGGCCGTGCTGCAACAACTGCGGTATATGTAACAGGGCTCTGGTGCCACAATGCCAATGCCTTGATCTGGTGAAGGCCTGCCATCCAAAGTGCAAACATTGCGTGCAGGCGCCCTTCCTGATCGAACCGCCACTGTTCCAGTGCAAGGACTGGATCACCAACTTTTGCAAGCACAAGTGCAACCCCAAGCCACTCAACGACGAGTAGCAGCACTGTCGAATTGCCTATCATTGCATGCATGCATGCCTGCGTATCTATATCTATCTATGTCAATAAACTTGTTGCTTTGAGTTGGGTTATAATTAAGTCCGTGTGGTGTGCATCCTTTAGTACTTTAAGATGTGTGCTGTACCATGTTTTTGATCTGTTATTAAATAATGATCAGCTCTCGGGGCTTTAATTTGGAATTTGTTGGAAGTTGATCATGGTTCCCTGTTTCTCTACGGCCAAACTACACTGATGGAAGCTGTTAGTTAGCTGAGGCAGTAGCGCTCTGCTTCCTAAAAGCTTGTCTTTAATTAGGGGAAGTACAAGATTTAAACCCTGATGGTGGCATGTTACTACCATATTAGCCTCGTGGAGCCGAGTTGGTGGTGGAGGCCAGTTCACGCAACCCGAAGGCAGCTCCCCACGGACTTGGACCACGTTGCTTGACGGGATGAGATCTGAATTCCGCTGTTGATTTAGGGTTTCGAGAATTTATAATTTTTTTAAAAAATAATGCCATCAATGGATAACTATGATTGTACTATGGTTTCCCTGCTCTCTCCGCACGCCAATGTCCTAAAAAAACATTTCCTCCGGTGGAGATATAAGGTGTATATTTGACCAAAATAATGGGGCATGCGCATTTTTCTTAAAAAATCAATATGTACGGATCTATATTTAGTTCCGACCATGCATTAGATAGTTTATTTATTTATATAGTATTAAAAAGAAATTAAATAATATCTCTCTATCGATATTATTTTAGATGAGATTCTATATTATTATAAATAGTATTAAAGTAAATCTGTTCTATGATCTTTATGGACTAAAGAGTGCTGAAATATAGATTCATCGGACAGTAAATTAATGATGGTGTTTGTAATGCTAATTTTTGAGCCCAATATACTGAAATTGGTCATAAATTAATTATGATGTTTATAATTCAAGCTTCTAAATATATTATTGAAATGCTAGGTAATATGGTCTATAAAGAGGTGTGCTTGATGGCACCATCACATGGATAGAAATTTGGCCTTCATTTTTTTTAATAGCCAAAGCCTCGAAAGATAAAAAAACTCATATAGAAGAAAATCTTAAATTCATTGCTGGGCTGCCATTTGTTTTTGAGATCTTTCCATTTCAGAAAAGTCTATGATAAGAAACTTACCAACCAAACCTTTGATTCCTGGCAACAACCGGAGAAAGATGAGGTATTGGAGAAAACCTTGACCAATTTGGTAATCTCTTAACCTCATTTATAAGTTTAGTTATCTCTTCTTTGGTGATGCAAACAATTAATGCTTGTTAGCAGATGAGGATATTAATCCTAATATTTTTATAATAAAATCAAATTGATTGGTTCCATAAGTTAAACTATGAACCAATCTTCTATCCGGTCCAAAAGGACAATTTAGAAGTGGTTAAATTTATGTCAAACATATTTGGGCCGATTTTTTCGGATATCTAATACGTGTTGAATTTTAATATGACCGATTCAGCAGTATCTTACACAATTTTTTCTTCTAGAATGATGACACCCATGGATAACCATGATGGGTATGACACGTCCCCCGCCCCCACCACAACAAACACCCCATGACACGATTTTTTTTTTTTAGAATGATGGCACCATGATAGGTGCGACCCTTTTCCCTTGATCGATCGATCGACGCATGAATAACATGATTTCTTTCTTCTAGAACGATGGCATCCACGGATAATCATGATAGGTACAATCCTTTTTTTTTTTTCCTCCCTCTCTTCGTACATGAATAACACGCGTCCAAGCCGCTATAGTTCCTCCATAAATACAGACCGGACCATATATTTGATGAAAAATTTTATCTCATCAATGATGTAGCTCCCCAAACAGCCCATTTGACTATCACATAGGATCAAAATTAAAAAAAAAAAAAATAGAGCATAATATCTCGGCTCTATGCAAGAGTCGATCACCATGGATGATATCCATGAAGTTACACCATCTATGATGTAGAAAGTATTTCTCATATTTGACAAGCCTGATGAAACCATCGTGTGTTATGATATTTTTTTTCTTCATGAAAATGCCCAAGGCCTTCATACTACACGCACCATGTATAATTGGATCGCATCAAATCCCATGTGGAGGACGGTGGTGATGGGCCGAATGAGGACCGTGAAAGATGGAGGGTAGAGGGACGCCATGGAGGGTAGAGAGTGATGGTGATGGGTCGAGTGGGGCCATGGGAGGTGGGGAGGCAAAGGGCCTCCACGGAGAATGGGGATGATTAGAGAAATTTTTTTAAATTTTTTTTAAAAAAAAATTAATAACTTATTTATAAAAATAATAATAATTAAAATAATAATAACTATTAAAAATAATAATAATAAATAAAATTAAATATTTAAAAATAAATTATTATTATAATAAAAATAGTTATATTTTTAAAATATTATTTTTTAAAAAATAATTTAATGTTTTTGCTTGCTATAATTTAATATTTTTGCTTGTTTAGTCCATATATTTTATTATGATTATGATTTAATATTTTAATTAGGATTAGCCAAATTTCTTAGTGAGTTTTTAATGCATATGAACTATCCAGTTCGAGATCCGAGTCGAGATCTGGATTGGAATCTGGTCTGGGATCTGGCTCACGATTTGGGTCAAATCGAGGTCGAGATTCGGTTCGGGATCTGGATCACGATTCAGATCAGATTGAGGTTGGGATCCAATCCAAGATTTAGCTCAGGATCCGGGTTGGAATCTGCTCTGAGATCCGATCTGGGATCTAGATCATGATCCAGGTTAAATCGAGGTTGGGATTCGATCCAAGATCCGAGTCGAGATCCAGGTCAAAATCCAGTCTGGGATTCGATCCAGGATCCAGGTCAGGATCTAGATCGAAATCCAAGTACATCTCTCTATCTTCATAGAAAGATGCGTGGTAGTGATTTAATGCATGCAATGATATAACCTTAGACTCTCATTTAAGAGTCGGTCCTAGAATCCTCAAAATGAACTTAGTGAATGGCTCTTGAATGCCCCAATTTGGACAGTTCAGAAATGCATTAATTTTTTTATTATTATCATGGTGTTCTTTATTCTATTGTGGAAAATTCTATCGCATTTATCTCGTTTGTTTTTTGGATACATATTAAATGTGATTAAAATATGATTCATCTATATTGTGTACTTAGAGAATTGTAGAGATATGCTGTCAAATTTTTTTCAGATATGGATCAAAGAATAAAGCTTTGGCAATAATAAAAGTGACGTATATTTGAAAGGGATAGGACCACACCTACTAGGAAGAAATTGGTGGAGTTAAGATTTATTAAGCATTATTCTTTATTGTTAGATGGATATCGACAAAAGTTGGATGAATTATGTACATTTGTTAATTGATCATCCTAGTCGAGATTTGGTCCGAGATCCAATTCGAGCTTCGGTTTGGGATCCAGTTTGGATAAATGCTAAGGATATTTTCTTTGTTGTTAATGGTTTTCTTTGTTGTTAGATGGATATCGGTAAAAACTAGATGAATGCCAGTATCTGAATATCAAAAAAGTGTTCGAGATTTTATTGAATTTGCATGGCGTAAGGCTGATAGTGCCAGTTGGATAAAGTACCCATTCAAGAGATGTGTTAATATGGTATATCATCACATATCACTGGTTGAGAAGCATCTGCTACATTATAGTATGGACAAGAAATATACTTGCTGGATATGGCATGGAGAGGGTGATTCGAATGAAGTTGTGTGCGATGATGATGATATTAAAGATGATAGTGGTGCTGCTGAACCTATCAAATATGGTGGTATAGGTTCACTATTGGATGATTTACATCAAGATGTTAGCTTAAATGTACCCATGAAAACTAGTATATCTGAAGGCAGTTCTGATCATGAACACAATATTAATGAGATAAAAGGGACTTCTGAATAGTTTGCAAAGCTTGTAAGGAATGCACGAGAGCCTCCTCTACCCAAATTATGTAAAATTCTCTATGTTAGAGTTTTTGATCAAATTGTTTCATATTAAAATCGTGAACCGATGGAGTCAAAAGTTAGATCAAAATTTGACATTGATTAGAGCAACTCTTTTCGATAGAGAAAGACTTCTAAAATCATATTCTGAAGCAAAAACATATATGCGGAAATTGGGACTTGACTATATTCCTATACATACTTGCAAAAATGACTGTATATTATTTTATAAGAAGCACGAACAAGCAAATGAATGTCCGCAATGCAGTAAATCTAAGTACAAAATCGATAATAGAAAAAGAAAGAAAATATCTTATAATGTTTTAAGATATTTTTTATTAATTTTAAGACTTCAAAGATTATATATGTCCACAAAGATAGTTGAAGAAATAAAATGATATTATGAGCAGCAGGTTCTAGAGGAGAATATATTTAGTTATCCGGCTGACTCCATAGTGTGGAAAGACTCGACGCAAAGCATCCATACTTTACGAGTGACCCACGTAATATCTAGTTTGATCTAGTGATAAATGGATTTAATCTCTTTAGCAATTTGAGTACTTCCTACAGCATATGACCTATGATGCTAGTTGCATATAATATGCCATCTTGGAAGTGCATGAAAGAGCCATTTATTTTTATGTTACTATTGATTCTGAGTCTAAAAGCACCAGATAATGAAATTGATGTATATCTACGATCCTTAATCAATGATCTGAAGGAGCTATGAAAAAATCGAGTATAGATATATGATTCTGTCGGTCAAAAAATTTTTAAATTGCATGCTTCGATTTTATGCACCATAAATGATTTTTCTATGAAAACTTATCTACGTAGAGTACCAAAGAATATCTGGCATGCCCAATATATAATAAGGATACGTTCTCCTTAATTTAAAGCATGGAAGAAAAATCTGCTTGAAGAGTCATTGACGGTTTCTACCTTCTAATCATTCTTAAAGGACCCATTATAATTAATACTTTGATGATAAGTCTGATCGATGTCTGCCACCTAAAAAAAAAAGTGAAGTGAAAGTTTTAGAATAACTTGAAGCCATTGAAAATATGAAATTTAGAAAAACATCGAGTACTCATAAGCGAAAGTGTACTGAAGCTAAGCTTAATTGGATGAAGCGAAGTCTATTTTTCGAACTACCATACTAGAAGCAGCTACTACTTTATCGTAATATGAATATAATGCATATTGAAAAGAATATTTGTAATAATATTATCGGTACAGTATTGAACATTGCAAGAAATATAAAAGATAATTCAAAAGCTTGCCTTGATTTGCAAGAAATGAAAATCCAACCAGAATTGCATTTAGTTTGTCGAGATGATAATTTTTTATCCACCTGCATGTTATTCATTATTTGGTGAGGAGAAGAAAAGTTTCTATGGATCGTTCAAAATTATAAAGTTTCCTGATGCTTACGCTTCAAATGTCACTATAAAAAAACTAGACTTTTACGATGAAATTATTTACGATGAAAATAATTTTATCATAAATAAAAATATTTATAATAAAAAAAATTTCATCATAAATAATCAATTATTTATGATAAAAAAAAAATTCATCATAAATTATGAATTATTTGCGATGAAAAGCATATTTCTATCATAAATAATAGATTATTTGCAACAAAAATCTTCCATCGCAAATAATCGACCTTAATTTAGTAATTTAACAAAAATAAAAGAGCAAACTATTTACGATAAAAACTTTTTATTATAAATAATTAATTATTTTCAACATAAATAATTTTTTTATTATAAATAACTGATTATTTAAGATGAAAATTTTTTATCGTAAATAATCGATTCAAATTTAAAAAAATAAAGGGGAGGACTATTTGCGATGAAAACTTTCCATCCCAAATAAATGATTATTTGTGACATATATCATGATTTCATTATAAATAATGATTATTTATGACAAAAATATTCCATCGCACATAAATAATACTAAATCAATAATTTAAAAAAATAAAAGAGAGGACTATTTATGATAAAAGTTTTTCATCATAAATAATTTAATTATTTATGATGTAAATCTTATTTCCATCATAAATAGCCGGCTCGAGCTATGGCTGAGCCGCTTCGGATAGAGATTGAAGCGGCCTTCTTAGGCAGACAGAAAATAGTGGTCAAAAATCTATTGAGCTGGCTATTTACGATGAAAAATTTTTATCATAAATAATTAATGTTAAATCAATAATTTAAAAAAATAAAAGAATAGACTGTTTGCGAAGAAAATCTTCCATCATAAATAATGAGTATTTGTGATACAAAGTAAATTTTCATCATAAAAAATTGATGAAAAATCAGTAATTTTCATCCTACCCTCACTGCTCGATGGGGCAGCGAAAAAAGATGCACCATGCATGGCTGCTGTGATGGGATTGAGGGGTGCGAGCACGTCCGCCGTTAGCTAGCCCATGGATAAATTAGTATTTTTTAATTTTTTTAAAAATAAGTATTCTTTTAAAAAATATATTTTTATTTTTTTAAAATATAATATAATTTTAAAATTTAAAGTCCATCTTCATTATTTATTATTTAAATAATTATCATTAGAGTATCATCATAAAAGTCCATCTCGATCTAATAGATCTAGCTATGTCGATTAATAAAATTTGATTTCGACAGTCACGAATGATCGCATGATGATCTGATAGATAGAGATCACTGATGGATTCAAAAACTTATAATAATAATTTTTTTGATATTTATAACATACTATCAAAATTTTACTTTAATCAGATATCATTATTATTATTAATTTAGTATAGGATGATTTGGACCATTAAATAAAAAATGAATGATCAAAAGATGAAATGACGTCCGATAATAAGATGATTTTTTAGATAATTGATCTTTGTTACTATTTTAATCATCTGTATGATGGTGATCGTAAAATCTTAATCTTGCATATATGAATCATCTATGTTTAGTAGATTTTATAAAAGCATAAATATAATTGCTTAATGACTAAGAATGTATATCAAGAGACATATATTTTTAGGTGGTTTATATATGCACGATTTATTTTTTACGATCATCACTGTACAAATAATTAAAGTAGTAGCAAAGAGCATTTATCTTAAAAAATCATCTTATAATTAGATGCCATTTGATCTTTTGATCACTCATTTTTTATTTAACGATCCAAATCATTCCATACTGAATTGACCATAATAATCATATTTGATTGAAATAAAATTTTGATAATGCACTATAAATATCATAGAGATCATCGTTGTATGTTTTTGGATCCATCGGTAGTCTTTATCTATTAGATCATTATGCGATCATTCATGACCATCGAAATCAAATTTTATTGATCAACATAGCTAGGGCTACTGGATCAAGTCGATCTTTTATGATGATACTCTAACAATAGTTATTTAAATAATGAATAATGAAGATGGACTTTAAATTTTAAAATTATATTATATTTAAAAAAATATAATTTTTTTTTAAAAAAGAATACTAATGTTTAAAAAAATTAAAAAAATACTAATTTACCCATAGGCTAGCTAACAGCGGACGTGCTCAAGCCCCTCAACCCCATAGCATCGATCATGCGCGGTGCATCTTTCCATCATAAATAGTCCGCCCTTTTATTTTTCTTAAATTACTATTTAAGATCGATTATTTGCGATGAAAATTATCAATCGAAATAATCATTATTTGCAATGGAAATTTAGATTATGTCATAAATAAATTATTATTTGTAATGAAAATTTTTTGTTGCAAATAGTCCATCATTTTATTTTTCTTAAAGTATTGATTTAATGTTGATTATTTATGATGAAAATTTTTCATCATAAATAATTTGATATTCCACCGTATCCGAGCTTTTTCATCATAAATAATTTGATATTCCACCGTATCCGAGCTAGCTCGACGTAGGCTCGAGCCAGCTCGACTGCATCTCATGCCATAGATTTTTGACCATTATTTTCTATCTACTTGAGAGGGTCAGCTCGATCTCAATTCGAGCTAGCTCGATCGCCCAAGCCGACTATTTGTAATGAAAAGATTTTCATTGCAAATAGTCTTTATTTGCAATCGAAATTCTGCCTCGCAAATAATTTACCAAGTCGGCTCGACTGCATCTTGTGCCATAGATTTTCGACCACTATTTTCTATCTATCTAAGAGGGTCGGCTTGATCTCGGTCTAAACCGGCTCGATCGCTGTCCAAACCGGCTATTTATGACCAAAAATTTTTATCAAAAATAATTTTTTATTTATATTTTATTAATTATTTATGATAAAAATTTTCATCATTAATAATTATTATTAGCGATGTAATTTAAAATTTCATCATAAATAATTTTTTTGAATTTTTTATAGTTTTAAGAGGAAAATATTTTTAGTGAAAAATAATTGATGAGAATTATTAGTGATGAAAATTTAGTTTCTGTCGATGAAAAATTTCCATCGCTAAAACTCTTTAAATGCTAGTTACCTCAACGTCTCTTCCTTCTCGCGAAACCCACTCCTCTCTCTCCCATGAAATCCCCAAAACCCTCTCCTCTCTTTGTTTCCCTCCTCCTGGGCTTCCACCGATTGGCGAGCACATTTCTCGCTGCCGCCGCTGCCCCCACCACCATTGCTGTTGTCACCATCATGAACCAAAGGTAAGCTCCCTATTTAGTGTGATGGTTTTTTTTCGATCTTTCTGCCCGCGGGTGGTGGCCGGTGCCATGCGGTGGTCGGTGATGGCGGAGGAGCATGGGGGTGGTGGGGGGGGTGCCCGGGCAGGGAGAAGAGAAGGGAGGGAGGGTGATTGCTAGGGTGTGGTGGTGGTGATGAGTGCGGACACATGGGGTCGAGCGGAGGGTGCCCGTAGGAGGTGGGGGCGGTGGTAACGGGTCGGGTAGGGGCCGCGGGGTGGGGGCGGAAGCGTGCTGTAGGGGGGTGGGGGTCGATGGTGACAGGTCGGATAGGGGCTGCGAGGAGGGGGGATGGGAGAAGGCACCGTAGGGGGGTGGGGGCCGATGGTGATGGGCTAGATGGGGTCGCGAGGGATGGGGGACGAAGGGCATTACGGGGGGTGGGGGCGGTGGTGATGGGCTGGATGGGGGCCGTGAGGGATGGGGACGAAGGAGCATTATGGGGGGTAGGGGCAGTGGTGATGGGTTGATGAGGCCGCTAAGGGTGGCGGCAATGGTGATGGCCAGTGGATGGTGGGGGACCGGGTGGTTAAAGCTTGCAAGAGAAAAAGAAAAAAATATTTTTTAAAAAATTAATAATTTATTTATAATAATTATAATAATTAAAATAATAATAAATATTAAAAAATAGTATTGATAAATAAAATTAAATAAAATATTTAAAAATAAATTATTTCTTGTAATAAAAATAGTTAGATTTTTAAAATAATGATAAGATATTATTTTTAAAAAAATAATTTTATGCTTTTTACTTATTATAATTTAATATTTTTACTTATTTAGTTTCTATATTTTATTATGATTATGATTTAATATTTTAATTAGCATTAGTCAAATCTTTTAATTTTTAATGCATACGAATTGTTTGGTTTGAGATTTGGATCATGATCCAGATCGGATCGAGGTCGAGATTTGGATCAAGATCCAGATCGGGATCCAGGTCAAAATCTAGTCCGAGATTCGGTCTGGAATCCAGTCTAGAATCTGGTCTGAGATCTGGGTCGAATCGAGGCCGGGATCTAAGTCATGATTCAAGTGGAATTGAGGTCAAGATCTAGATCGGGACCTAGTCCAAAATCTAGGTCGAGATTCGATCTGGGATCCTGGTCATGATTTGGGTTGGATTGAGGTTGGGATCTAGATACATCTCTCTATTTCTATAGAAGGATCCAAAGTATCGAGATGATTGGCATGTCATACAAAGAATAATATTTAGAGATATATATTACATACCAACTTGACTAGAGATGGATGAAAATTTAGATCTATATAATGATGTGCAATACAACTATTTATTAGTATTTAAGTATTTTTTACTATTATTATTTATTATTATATTTATTTATATGCCAAGTTAGTTATATGCATAGTTTAAGTATTGCAAGTATGGTGCCAGAAGGAAGATGATGACGTTCGAGTTTCCAGTCCATCCCTAAGGATGAGCCTTCCCCAATTTTTACTATCACACCATCGGAGTCATAAGAGGATGTTATAGAGGCAGATCTGAGTTAGATGGGTCCGAGTGATATTTTAATATTTTTTATATAATAAAATTTGATTTTAATTATACCTGCTAGGTTTATAGATAGCTATTATACTAATAATTTATTCATTGTTATTTCAGGCCATTCTCTGTCCATGGTGAGGTGAGGGCGAGGCCCATCGAAGAATCTCAACCTTGAGTATTGGAGACACGAGCATGAGGGATAGTGTCTCCATATCAAGATTCTGCCCGACTTCAATAGGCCCATTAGGGGTTGGTGCGAGCCATGGCAGACTGAGTTGGGCATCATATACCGTAGTTTTGCCTCGTGATGCTCTTCAATTGGCATCAAGTTACACGGGCTCAATGAGAGGCCTTCTATAGCCACTTACAGATAAAATAATATTTATTAAAATATTTAATTAGCATTGTATTCTAATAATATTTATTATTGATAGGTTATATTTGATATTATTGATTTCGAACACAATCGTATGTGGTGAGCTATGGATGATCATGTATGCTCGTATTTTAAGAAGTATCGGCATCATATTTATCACCACTGGTATGTTGTAGTATACGATCATGGGATGGAGGCAGCACGACAATGACTATATAATAGCATCAGTATCAAGGACAAGGCTATCATATGCCACACGTATGAGGACCAGGCATATCAGGTTAAACATCCAAACCTTGTTTTAGAGTTTAACAATCGAATCATTTATTTTTAAATTTAGTTAGTTGCTTTCTAATTTGACTGTTAATTGTACAGAATTGATGTGCTCAAAATACCATAAATCAGACAAGACAAACCGTCTCATACTATGGGGGTTCAAGGCCAATCGCTTATCATATAGAGCAGATGGTAAGTAATTTCTATTTAGCATATTTTAACTCTTTAACTATTTAAAATTTTTTTATTAATTATTTTTAAATTACAGAGAGATGCAGAGAGTGACAAGCTTTTTAGTAAGATCGAGATCTACCTATGGATCCACCAGCGATGGTCAGGGGACTGGATGATGGGGAGTAAGGAGTTTTATATAATTTTTTCTAATTATTTTTTATTGGTATTTTAATTTTTAATATAAACTTAGAATAGCTATAACTTTAGTTTTTAGAATCGTATGATAAACATTAGATCCTAGCCTACCCCTAAGGGCTTGACCATACCCATAGATGCAAGATTTGTGGTCAGGTGCTTGGTACGGGACCCTATTATGTTAGGAGATTAGGGCATGGGATCAGAGCTCTCACATCCTCACGCTCATCTAGGATGGACATCCATGCTACCTATGATGTTTGGCTAGTAGAGATACAGAGATAGGCTATTAAGGATCGATAGCAGGCTACTGAGTTGGCTGCATGCGTCGATGAGTACCAGTTGTTCCAGGCATAGATAATGGAGTGGATGGCGTAGATGGAGCAGACACTATTATAAAAAAGGGCTATGATAGTGGTTTGTAACCATTGTCATAGACTAAAAAACTGCTATCATAGGCTATGACAGTGGTTAGCTAACCGCTGTCATTAAGACCATCGCTGTAGATCTATGGCAGTGGTTATGCAAACCGCTGCTATACATAGCCTATAGCAGCGGTTCCATAATCATTGCCATAGATCGAGCTATGGCAGCGGTCCTATGGTAATGGTTATGGAACCGCTGCCATAGCTCAATCTATAGCAGCGATTATAGAACCGCTGCCATAGATCTAATGCAGCAGTTTCATAATAGCTGTCATAGGTTAATGGCAGCAGTTGGCACATAGCTTGCTGCCTCACTTGGCATGCTTACGATAGCAGTTTTGCAATCGCCATTGTAGCTTTTAAATAATAAAAAAATAAAATTTTTAATTTTTTATATATTTTATCTAATAAATACAAAGATATATAACACAACAAAAAATATAAGAAAATATGATAAATATAAGAATATTTTTGAAATGCTCAAATTTTATTATCGAATAAAATTTATTATAATATTTTTTTAAAAAAATATTAGAAGTCTCCTAAATCTACATCATCATCATCATCGGAAGATGGAGCATGAGCTGAAGGAGTCGGAGCTGGAGCTAAAATCGAAGCTGGAGGAGTTGGAGCTAGAGGGGTTGGAGCTGGAACATCGACCAACACGTCCCCAAGGTTCGTGAAGTTTACTCCAAAACATGCACTAAGCCTTGTCAACATGGCGCTCAAGATGCTCTCCAGATGAAATGTGCGCTCCTCAGCATGAGCAGCCCGCACCGTAGCCTGATCTGCTCGTGCCATAGCCTGAGCTGCCTGCATCAATGCCTTCTCAAGCTGCTCCCGACTGACGACATCGAAAGCATATAAAGAGATGCTCACCTCAGACCAGTAGCTCATCGGCGTATGTTCGGGCCTGTATCGGATCCTCCTAAAGTGCTCAGACCCTAAGACTTGAGACAGATGGTCATGGTTCTGACCCCTCACTCATGAGCTTATCTAACTACTCCTGTAAGTATAAATTTAAATAAAATTTTATAAAAAAATATTATAATACTGATAATATATACTAATATATTTATTACTTATAAAAATTCTTTTGATCGTGGCATTCATTGGCCTGCCCTTCTTGTTCATATGGCTGGATCGGAAGATCTCACTATGACTAGGCATCACTCAATCTCTCATCAGCTATAACAATGAATCAGTTTATTAGAAATATAAAAAAAAATATTAATTTAATTTATTTAGTAAGATTCAAAATTTATTATCTTTTTATACATATGACTGGCCATAGACTCATGGTCTAGAGTGTGCACGTACTCCTGGACTGCTCGATTCTCTCGATTTTGATGAAAGATAACCTAACAAGTATTTAAATAAATAAAAAATATTTAAATATAATTTTAAGTATATTAAAAAAATTAAAAGTTAAAAATTTTACCTCAAACTTCTAGCTCCTCCAATGTCAACCATCCCTTCCCACTAACTCGAGAGATAGTCCTGTATCTAAGAAACAAGCTCCTCCGGAGTGTCTTATTGGTGCTCAAGTCATCCTCTATAGAGCTTGACCTTGTAGTCCCAGTACAACTTTCTAATCTTCTTCAATCGGGCATCTCGAGTCCTCTCATGATCTAAAAATTCGTACCTTCTCTACACAAAGTTATCAAAAGTCAGTTACCAAATTATTCTAATCAAACAAAGTGTAAACATATCAAATGCATATATATAATTAAGATACACTTACCCATATCTTCTCCCACACCTAATCCCTGACACCAACATCCATCAATCGTTAGTCTATGGGCAATACCGAAATGATGTTGGACTATCTCACAAGCACTCCAAAAAAAAAATGCATCTCCCTTGTGGTCTCTCCTACTGACCTTTCCTCCGCATCATAATGCACCATCACCTGATACTGACGGTTCTACACATGTGGCATACATGTGGGATCATAAAATATCCTACTAGATGATGCACCTACAATAAAAATACATTAGGCAAATATATAAGTATATAAATACTATATAAAATAAATAAATAAATAACATAATAAAAATGTACACTCAGATGTCAATGTCAGAGCATGTGTTGGAGATGTGGCTGATGATGGAGGCTCAGATACTGATGGAGTAGATGCTGGTAGTGGAGTAGATGTTGGTGGTGGAGTAGATGTTGATGATCTCTGAGCAGCCGATGCAGAGGTAGATAGAGAATGCTCCGACTACTTTTTAGATGTCGAGCTCTGCATAACCCATTGAGAAATAGGGATGAAAGCTAGATGACATTTCGGTACCATCGTGATCTGTAACATTAATGAACATTAACCAATATAACATGTTGAACAATAATATTAGTATAACATCAATAAATAGACTCTAATATTTATACCAGAATATTGAAGTCATCACCTAGTGGCATCTACAATATGGATATCACCATCGCTCCTAATAAATGTATCTGAAACCTCGATAGTATAGATAAGTTCTATCCTAGAGGAGCCCTTTGTATGCATGGTCCAACATCATCATCAACTTTAGTATCATCAAAAATATGCCTGGACACCATCCTCACAACAACACCCCATTAAGGCTCTAAGGGATTACTAACGTAGAAGACTTGACTAGCTTGGGAGGCAAATATATACGGTTCTCCACTGCGGAGATGGCGTTGCATCTTAATGAGAGTAAAACCATACTCATCAGTTTTCATTCCTAACTGTGATAAGGTATCAAACCAATTGCACTTCATCAATGCAATCCTCTCTTTTGAATAATAGTCCAAGATGACTATCTTCTCCATCACACCATAATAATTCAAATCCTCTATACGAGGCTGTAAATTCCTCGAGCTAGCATAACACCCAATGATGGCGCTCAACATCATGCCACTATTTTGTGTTGCCATATTTATAGATCTACTATGAATATTAAACCTATAGCCAATAATGACGAGCTATTTATACTCACGCACGGTACAATTAGGGCCCATTGAAAGAGCATGCACTTCAGGACTCACATTATCGAGCAGTAATCTCCATACCTAATTAAGAAGATGATACCTAATTAGTAAACATATTCAAATAAGTTGCACAAGACAAAAATATATAATCGCTTACATGATCTTTGAACCATTCAGAAAATTTTTTATTGTGCATTTTCTCTTTTTCTCGCATACTTAGAGTGTTGTATTTTACTCTTATGATCTTCTTGTATTTGCTGCATGCACAAAGAATAAATTTAAATATAATTGGATATTTTCTTCTAATTATTATGAAATAAAAAAAATTGAGTGACTTACCTTATGTATAGTTCAATGACATCATAGTTGAAAAGCACGTAGCGGTGCACCTTATTTCTTTCCTCAATGCTCAAATCAGTGAGGCAGTATTAAGTGAAAAGTCCACCTGACTGTGGAATGGATTCAAATGTAGGCTCGATTAGCTCATATTGATCATTTTGATTTCTCATTGGTCGATTATGATGTGTTTCAAGCTTGTTTAAGTATATGGTATAAAAATCTATATACTCTTGATCCAAATAACCTTCTACTATAGATCTCTCCAAGCGATTCTTATTTCTTACATAAGATTTCAGAGTTTGAATATTTCTCTCAGTAGGATACATCCATCAGTAGAATACTGAGCTTTTAAGTGCAACTTTCTCCGCAAGGTGCATGATGAGATGCATCATAATCATGAAAAATGATAAAAATATCCTTTTCAAATCACATTATATAGTCACCGCCTTTGTCTTCATTTTCTTCACATCTTTCTTAAGCAACCTCTTTGCACAAATATCTCTATAAAAGTTGCAAAAATGAATAACAATCATTCTGATATTTTTGGGCAACACACGATGAATAGCTATTGGAATCAATTCCTGCATCAGCACATGATAATCATGAGTCCTCAATTCTCCAAATTTGACATCCTTACTATTCACATGCTTTGATATGTTGCTTGAGTATCCATCTGAAACCTTTATGTTCTCCAACAATGAAGAAATATGGACCATTCGGAGATATTCATAGCATAGCGTGCATGAGAGAGCCTCCACTATTCTTCCTCTGCCAGCACTGGATGGAGTGATCTCCTAATATCCCATTCTTTTAAGTCAAATCAAGAATTCAAGTCATCCTTGGTCTTACCTTTGATATTCAACATTGTTGCCGATAGGAGCTCGCACACATTCTTTTCAATATGCATTATATCTAAGCAGTGGCGCAATAAATTTATCTTCCAATATGACAAGTCAAAGAAGATGCTCTTTTTTTTCTAATTAAAGTATGTATCATCTTTCTTTGATCGACGCTTTCTCTTCTTGCCATCAATCGAATTATCTTTTCTAAATTCAACACTAAGACCATCCAACTCTCTCAGTACTTTACTCTCAGACATTTGGCTAGGTGCCTCACATTCTTCAATAGTGCCATCGAAGGAGCATGCATTTCTTCTGTATGGATGGTTTCGATGGAGAAAACGTCAATGTCCCATATAGCTAAAGCTCCTCCGATGTGTTGTTGCTTCAAAAATTAATTTTAATGATTACAAAATATTTGAGAGGATACTAATAATTTTGGCTTGGAGAAAGATCAATTGTATTTCACATTCAATAAGAAATTTTAAATTTACTAAAAAAAGATGATGAGGGATAAAATCATAAATTTTATAAAGTTGAAGAAAATATATTTCGAAAGCCTTAACAACAAGCCTAGAAGATTTTTGATCTATTAGAGTCATCATAGAGGATATAAAGGCTTTCAAAAGGAAGGAACAAAAGAAGAGATTCAAGCATTCATTTTAGTCCTAAGCAAAAAGCCCTCTTCAAGCAAAGAAGCTTTCATTTTAAGTTCACCAATCCCTCAAGAGCTCATTCAAGTCTCCAACAATCTTGAGAAAAATTAGAAAAGCTTCTTTCTTTGTTGTGTAAAGTGTTCTTAAAATTTTATTTGTTCATTAAGGAAGCTAAACTTGTATTTCATTGTCATTAACTCTTATACTTTACTTTCATATTATTTTAAATTTTGGAAGGATTTCAAAACTTGAAAAGGTTGATCTTAATCTTGAATAGAATTATATTAGATTGGCTTGTATTTGAAAAATAAGTATTCTAATTTGGGATAGCTGGGGTTGGAGGTTTCCAATGGTATATTCAGTTTAAATATGTTTAGTGGATTTAAATTCTCAAGTAGAAGCTTGGAGAGTAGATGTAGGTATAAGATTGGTACTGAATCACTATAAATCTTAGTTATTTATGGTATGCTTGCTCTCTCTCCATCTTTATTTTATTAAATACTTGCTCTCTTATTATTTATCTTTTCATCTCGTTTAAATTATCCATCACATATAACTTGCATATCATCATATAATCTTGGTAACTCTAAATTAATTTTAAAATTTTAAAAACTCAATTTATCCCCCCTCTTGAGTTGCATAGCTGGGCAACAAGTGGTATCAGAGCAAGTACTCTATTATTAGTTGTTGATTTAACTATCAAGAGCCAAAGATCTTAGCAACCCAAAATGAAATATTTTTTTAATGATGGATATTTTATAGATAGACCTCCATTGTTTGATGGCTCAAATTATACTTATTAAAAATCTAGGATAAAAATATTCATTCAAGCACATGAATATAATGTATGAAAAATTATAATCAATGACCTACACATACCCAATGCATCAATTCATGATAAAAAAATGATTCAAATAAATGCTAAAGCAATGAATTTACTTTATTATTCATTAGACATAAATATTTTTAATGCAATCTCTTCATGTAATTTAGCAAATCAAATATAGAAGAAATTAGAAACTATTTTTAAGAGAGCAAATCAAAGAGAAACATCAAACTCTTAAAAAAAAAAAACTCACCTCAACTCATGCCTCATGGTGCATGAGGATGAAAAAAAGAAGAAAAGAAAAAAATAAAAGAAAAAGAAAGCATTGATTAAAGAGGAGCAAAGCAAAAAAGAGAAGAATGAGAAAGAGAAGGAATGTATAGAAAGTTATTGCCTGATGGCTCAAAATGATGAGATATATCATGAACACTCCTCTAAATTTATTTTTAATAAATTATATAAAGCCTTCAATGAGTTAATGGATGGACATAAAAAGATAAGGCTATAGAATATAGAACTTAAAAAATCTAATCTATCTTTGGTTGAAGAGAAAAATAAAATTTTGAGTGAAAAAGAAGATCTATTAAAAAATATAAAAAATATGACCAAAGAAAAGAAATATTTTTTGAAATAAATTAATTCTTTAACTAAAGAAAAGGATGAATTGATTAAATCTAAAAATTTATTAGTTGAAGAAAATGCTGAGTTTCAGAAGAAAAATGATATTTTAAATTTTTTTCTAAAAGAAAATGAAAATCTTTTAAGTGAAAAGAAAGAGCTTCTGAAAGAAAATAAAAAATTAAGAAGAGAAGTTGAGGTTTTGAAATTTATAGCTGAAAAGTTTACAATTAGCTTTCAAAATCTCCAATCTATGGTAATACCAATGGGGCTATTTTCAATAGAGTAGAAATCGATTCTAATATGTCAAGAAAATAGCAAAATACTAAAAATATTTTTGTAAGAGCATCAACTAAAGATCATATTATTAAGTGCTTTAAATGTAATCAAATTGACCATAAAGTTTTGAACTATAATTTTAAAAGAATTGGCCAAATCTCTATTAAACAAATTGGGATTTCGAAGAGAACCTTCAATACTAACTCCTATGGACCCATGATGACTTGGATACTAGAAATCATTAAGTGATTTTGTAGATACACCAAGGATCCGAATGAAATGAAAGGAAGAAAATTTTTATGGATGCCTTGAAAATGAAAAGAGATGGATATTGATGTATGGTATAATCTAAACTTTTTCTCACATCATACCATCAATAATTATTAAAGTTATTTTGATTAAATTTGTTGACTTAATATGATTTTATATTATATTTACTTGCTTGAAATTTTTTTCATATATTAGTAAGATTAGTATGATTGATTGATTTTGATGATTTGTATACTTTAATTTTAAAGATCAATATGCTCTCCTCTATAAATATCATGTTATGATATAAATTGAAATTATCTTAAAATTCAACATGATATAATAACTTTTTCATATCAATTTTGTAATTGGTAAACTTAAATTAAAAGATACTTAATTGGATATGAATATTTTTAAGTTGCTGAACATACAAGTAAAACTATGTTTGACATTACTCCATAAAATGCTAAATCATTAAAATTTTAATAAAATTTTGTATGAAATAAAATACTTGTAGATAAGATATTCAATCATAAAAGTTTAGTGCTTAATATGTTGAATAACATTGCATATTAGCTTATCCCTAAGGATTTAAAATTTCATAGTTCAACCAAAACTCATAGAGCCTATATCTAGATTTTATTTTACATGAGTCCCTTGACTTGATAATCTTGCCCTCATGATTGATTATTTCTTGATCTCCTAATTTGACTTGAATATCTTTCTTGTTCATTAATTTGATTGCCTATTAATTCTTATTCAACTTGATTAAATTTTTTTGAATTAAAAACTACTTGAACTATTTTCAGCTTTAAGGAGCCGACTCCTAGTTTCATTGGAGTCAACCTCTCTTTAGGAGCTAGCTCTTGATTTAGTAGGAGTCAATCCTTTTATTTTCTAGGTTTAGTTTTTCTATGTGAAAATATCCTGAGGCTCTATCATTCCATTGTCAATTTTCTCAAGTCGTAATTTCTTTCAAATCCCTCTCCTACTAAAATCAAACCTTTTCTCTTAATTTCTATTCTAATCTTGTAGTCCTTGTTCTCCAATGGCACCTCAGAAGCATTTTGCCTAAAGAAAGAAAAAGTCTAATTTTCAAAGTGAAAGTTATACAGATTGAGATAAATTTTAATAACATTGGATGCACGCTACACATATACAGACCAGTAAAGCACCTCAAATTATCTCAAGCAGCTACATATTTAAGATTTATATTTGATTAAGATGATGATTGAGGGTATTGAGGATATCAGCTCTCATGCTATAGCAGCTGATGATGATGACTCCTACAGCAGACCCTATTGTAGTATATATCAGGACAAAAAGCCAGTAGAGCAGCATGAACAAATAGAGACAGCTTCACTTTCATAGACTAGCCATCTAGATACTAGCTTATGAATACCTGATAGACCGGATGAGGATGCATTTATTGAGAGACTCTTCATCAAGATCGTAGCGTCAGTTTGTGTAGAGCTTTAAAGATACATATCAAAGGCACACCAGAGGAGTTGAGATCAGATGAAGCATTATCATTGATCAGAGATGAGTTAGAAAGATTCATTTGGGTACTCACTGCAGTGAGGAAGGATGTTTGCTATCGGGCTCAGTCATTTGAAGATATTAGACTACACTCTCCTTCTACCTAGTCTAGACCTACATCTTAGGATTATCCTAATATATACTTGCTTAAGATGCTAGGATTTCTTTCTACAGCTTTAGTGACCCTTTCAATCTATTTTTGGCATCTATATAAGATATAGCTCTCATACATTTTGCATGCTTTTATAATTTTATCTTATAATTACCATTGGCTAATTAATAAAAATTTTATCTTTTATGAAAATTCAATGTATTTGATATTATTTGTTTGACTCAATATGTGATTTGCTTGCAAAACAAAAGAAAAAAAATGATTGCTTATTTAAATTAATTAAATATGCCTGATTTGAATGAAATAGGAGAAGAATTAAGAAAAGTTAATTTTCCAACACAAGAAGAGAGTTAAGAAAGTCAAGTTTTCTAGCATTTGTTATGAAAAATAGGAAAGAAATAATGTTAAACTGAATAAGAGAAAATATTATTGAAATATTAAAAGTAAAATTATTTTGATCTATTTATGTACTCTTATTATTCTAGTTATTTAATTTGCTTTAGAAAAATTATTTCTATTTTATTTTTTATTCAATCATACTTTGCATAGTTTGATTCTATCGTGATTTTTAATAATTAATTGATATCAAGCTGAATCTTGAAAAATATTTGACTCCAAATAAAAATTCTAGACATATAATTTTTGAATCTAATAAAAAATCATTAATAGGCATTTATTTGTTGCTTGACTTTTTAGTTAATTTATACTTGAGCATTCATGTGATCTTGTTTATCCATGTTTTTGCATTGGTATCAAAAAAAAATTCATCCTTAAGTAAAGTTTCATAATTGGTATCAAACAGATTTTTCTACCTTGCACTCCATTGCTTTCTTTCAGCAAAAAGAAAAGAAAATTTTATCTTGAATCTAATTTTGCATAGCTTATATGATATCTTTTGAGATAAATTCAAAGAATTTCATATCTTTTTTGAACTAAATTAAGTGATATTTCTTAAGAAAAGAAAGATCTGAATTTAAATAGTAAATCTCTCTATAATGTGTTTGCATAGTCTATTGGTATTAGTTCAAAATGACTTGTCAAAATAATTTGATCTGAACTTAATGAATTCATCTTTTTTGATAAAAAAAATTAAAATAATTGGTATCAGATTTTATCATCTTGTACTCCATTTTTTGATAAAAAAAGAAAGAAAAGAATGCTTTATCTCAAATCTAAGTTTGCACAGCCATATTTTAATATGATATTATTTGAGATAAATTATAAATATTTGCTACCTTTTTTTTGAACTCAATGTGTAATATTTTTTGAGAAAAGAAAGAAATAATTTTTAAACTTGAAAAAAAATCACTTATATTACTTGATTTGTTCATCTTTGATTGAAGCATTTATATATTTTTTGACTTATCAATTTATACTTTCATTGATTTGATTGTGTCATCACTATTTAATGATTAATGAATATTTTAAAAATGCTTTACATTAATTGATTATTTTGATGTTATCATGATTGAAGAAATCCTGCTATAAACATTCCATTTTAAAATCAATGATAGCAAAATTTTCATTAAAAGAAAAAATTCACTGTATCATGATTTGATTGATTATTTGATTGATGGTTGATTATTTGAAACTCAATATCCTTACTTTAAATATGTGCAATAGAGGAAGAAAACATAAAAAAAATAATTTGATCTTAAAAAATTATTTAATTAAAAATGTCTTTATTTACGAAAGTAAGGAAGAGAATTCATGTAAGATGAATTAGTTACTAAATTAGTATCAATCAAATTTAAAAATTTGAGCTTAAAAGTTAAATCAGTATTAGTTAAAGATTAATGTGGTATCAATTAATGATGCTTAACTTAAAAAAAAGAGAGAGAATAAATTTAAAAATATCATGTGATGAATTTTATGGTATTCACTTTTAAAAATAGAAGGAGAGACATTTATTGCAAATTGGCATTTAAAATATCGATATTAATCTCAAATTCTCAATCATTTACCTTATAATTCTTTTAAATTTATATTTTATTTTAATTGATTTCAAACTCTCAATCAAATGCCTTATAGCCTTTTTGATTTATGCTTTCATGTATTTATTCAATTTGATTTACTTGATTTAAAGTGCTATTAATTTAAAGTAGTATCAGATAAATAAATTATTCTCAAATATTGAAACTTAATTAAAGTAATATCATTCATATGCTAATTTTATAATTTGATTTATCTGAACATTCTTGACATTTTTGGAGTTGAATTGAATTAAAAATTTTTCTTTCTCCTAGAAATAAATTTATAAAATTTTTAATATACAATATAAGATCTTTATAAAATTATTTTTAGCTTTGATACTATCTTTTATACTCTTCTAATACATATATTTTCAAAATTTAATTGACTAAAACTTCTTAAAAAAATAAAAAATAAATATTAAAATTGGTGTCAATTTTTTTCATGTTTTACTTATTTTATTTAATTTTTTTTATTTTTTTAAAATTAAATTAAAAATCTAAATTGATGGTATCAAATAAAAATTTGATATCAAACATATTTTTTTTGGTATCAAATGTGCTAAAGTATCTTGTAAAGCTCTATCCCTCAATATTGACATGAAAAATCTGAATCAAAATTTTTTAGAAGGGGGAGAATGATATCAATACAAATTTGATATCAAACATACTTCTTTTCATATTAAATATCCCATGAAATTCAAATTGAATATCCCCTTGAAATTAAATCAATTTTTTTTGAATTTGATATATATATTTTAAATTTTAATTGATTTTGATGATATATTTTAATGATTTGTTTGATGCATTAAAAAAAAAAAGTGTTATGCTTAATTTCTTTATTCAAAACTTTGAAAAGCTCTATTCTACTTAAAGCTTAAAAAATATATATATATTTAAAAATCTGATTATAAAAGTTATAATCATTTAATGAGGAGAGCCTTTGATATTTGAATTTAAGTAAATTTCTGAAAGAAAAGCGATGTTTTAAGCATGTTTGAAATCCAAAGATAAGTTTTTAAAAGAAAGATGATTTATTTGACTTTATTTTTTAAATTTAATATATCTTTCATTTGATACACTTCTATATCTTATTATTTTTTTTTAAATCCTTTTCATAAGTTTTTTTAATGATTATCAAATATGGAAAGAGGAATGTTGAGTATATGCTTAATGAATTGATGCTTAAAATACTTAATAATTTGATGCTTGAAATCTTAATACTCATTGATTTGAATTGAGACATTATAGTATAATGAGTATTTAAAAAATATGCAATGAACTAAAGATAAATTGAGAATATTCATAAAGTATGCATTCATATATTTAGTCAATTGCTTCATGACATATGTTGGCTAATTTTGATGGTATATGGTGCTTATCTTGTATGGCTAACTATTTCTACTTCTAAATTTTTTATGTAAACTCCATGTCACATTTTTATATATTTTGACTAGAACTATTTATTTGATGCATGACTCCCATGACTTTTATGTATTTTAAATATTGGCATCTTATTTTGTCATAAAAAGGGAGAGTAAATTTTTATTTAAAATAAGAGAAAAGTAGTTTTTAATTGATGATGTCAAAAAGGGGGAGTAAATATGTTATTTGGTATAAGCAATAATTGTTAATTGATAATATTAAAATTACATGCTTAATAATTGATGATGTTAAAATTACATGCTTGATGATTGGCAATTTTTTTATAGCCCCTAACCTCTCTTCTAAAAGAACTAAGTTATTTTGTAGAAACTAAGATTTATACTATAATTTCTCTATCCTTTATGGTAATGATGCACTATGATCATCTACCTATGGGCATTGACATTGTGTCTTGATATTATAAAGCTTATACCTTAAAAATTTATATCAATTGAATATATTTATATATTACCTTAATTTAAAATTAAAAATCCTTAATGGCACTATTTTACTTTAATGTTCTATGCATGTCTTATTTTGCTTACACTCAAATATTTTGTCATCATCAAAAAGAAGAAGATTATTGCTCCAAGAATATATTTTGATGATTATAAAATATTTGAGGGGATACTAATAATTTTGACTTAGAGAAAGATCAATTGTGTTTCAGGTTCAATAAAAAATCTCAAGTTTATTAAAAAAAGATGATGAGGGGCAAAATCATAAATTTTATAAAATTAGAAAAAATATATTTCGAAAGTCTCAATAATAAGTCTAGAAGATTTTTGATCTATTGGAGTCATCATAGAGGATATAAAGGCTTTCAAAAGAAAGGAACAAAAGAAGAGATTCAAGCATTCATTTCAATCCTAAGCAAAAAGTCCTCTTCAAGTAAAGAAGTTTTTATTTTAAGTTCACCAATCCTTCAAGAGCTCATTCAAATTTCCAACAATCTTGAGAAAAATCATAAAAGCTTCTTCCTTTGTTGTGTAAAGTATTCTTAAAGTTTTATTTATTCATTAAAGGAGCTAAACTTGTATTTCATTATCATTAACTCTTATTGTTTTAAGTTTTGGAAGGATTTCAAAACTTGGGAAGGTTGATCCAAACCTTGAATAAGATTGTATTAGGTTGGCTTGTATCCAAAAAATAAGTATTCTAGCTTGGGATAGTTGTGGTTGGAGGTTTTCAATGGTGTATTCAGTTTGAACACATTTAGTGGATTTAAATTCTCAAATAGGAGCTTAGAGAGTGGATGTAGGTGTAAGGTTAGCACTGAACCACTATAAATCTTATTTATTTATGGTGTGCTTGCTCTTTCTCCATCTTTATTTTATTAAATACTTGCTCTCTTATTATTTATCTTTTCATCTCACTTAAATTATTCACCACATATAACTTGCATATCATCACATAATCTTGGTAACTCTAAATTAGTTTTTAAAAATTCAATTCACCTTCTCTCTTGGGTTGCATAGCTGGGCAACATGTGTCAACCTTCTAGATCGGATATTTTTTTCATAAATTGGGCATGCTAGCTTACCTTTCATGCTTCAATCGAATATTAGGGTATAGACTGAAAAGTCATTTATTATCCGCAAAAGCATTGTATGCATGGAGAATGACTTATTCAACAAAGCATCAAAAGTTGGAACACCTTGAATGCTCCATAACTATTTCAGCTCGACAGTAAGAGGCTACAAATAGACATCAATATCATGACCTACCTCTATCAGTCCAGGGATGGGTACTATCATAAAAGCAAAAAAAATTTTCATACACATCCATGATGAAAGATTATAAACATGAATAAATACTGGTCATACACTGTGGATGGTATTCATATGCTTGAACGGATTGAAACCATCGCATGATAAGTCCAATCTCACATTAAGTATCTCTTATATGAAATCAAGATGTATTTCATTAAACTTTTACCATGCCTCTCCATCAGCTGGATGCCTCAATACATCATCTTTTGTTTGGTCCTCTTCATGCCATCTCATATCCTCTGATGTCCTTACTGATATAAAAAACTTTTGTAGTCTCAGAATCAAAGAAAAGTGCCACATTAACTTTTGTGGTACACGGGTCGATGTATCATCTTTATTCTCTTTCTATCTTGATAGATCGTACCTCATACACTCATTTTAGTTGGCATCCCCTCCTAGTATAGCATGCAATCATTAGGACATGCATGTATCTTAGTATAAGTAAAGCCCAACTGTTCAATAATCTTCAATGTCTCATAATTATTCTTCGAAATTTGTGCATTGTCTGAAAGAATATCTTCCAAAAGCTCTAGTATGCAGTTCACTCCATTATTACTAAATTTATTGGAGCATTTTGCATGGTACAATCAGATTAAGAACTCAAGCTTCGCTATCTTTTCACATCCGAGATACAACAAAATATTAGTATCCTTCATTAACTTATAAACCTTTTCCACATCCTCACTGTTTATCATTTCACCAACCATAAGATCAGACATAGACATAGATGCACCATCATTATGATCAATAAATAAAAAAATATCACAAACCATTTATTCCACTCTTCCATTATGTTGATCGCCTCCTTGTGGCTTGCCCACACCATATTGATCCCAACAAATTTCATAACTGGGTTTAAAGCCATAAATAGTGAGGTGATTATTTACATCTTGATGAGGTAGCCACGATCCATCCATATATTTTTTATAAGAACATTTGATAAGTTCATGGTCACCAAATTTTTCTATAGTAAAATCAAAAAATTTTTAAAGTCCAGCCTTATATTCTGACGAGAGCCTACTAAACTTCATCCACTCCTTATCCATTATAAAAATTGGTGATACTGTAATTAAATCATGTATGCAACTTATAATATATATACTAATGCATTATAAATAAATATGCATCATAAATAAAAAATGCATCATAAATAAGGATCGAAATAAATATCATGTGTGGAACTCACATTATATATCATTTTTAGATATGCAATAAATATATTCTATCATCAACTAATAAGTAAAGATAGGTTCTATCACATTCAGAAATTATATTAATTCTATAGGTTTATTACAATAATCAAACGATATGCAACAGGGATCGAATAAAATTTTGACAATATTTTTTCTTAGTTTTTTCATGTAGGAAGAATAAAGAAAAATACTATTCAAAATTTTATTCAAAATTCTTAACATCTCATTTGATTACTGAAATTATCTATAGAATTATTTATAATTTTCAAACTATCTAAATTTGATAATCAATTGATCATCGTATATAATTCATCAATTCATATAATTACATATAAATATATGGATGTCGAAGATTATGTACGCTAATCAATTGATGGGTCTATCATTATGCAATGCAATAAATAAAAATAACAAGATATAAATATCCAAAAAATTCTTTCTAGAATCTTTTTCTTAGCTTATACTGAAATCAAAAAGTAAATATATTTATATGCGTATTAAGATATAGAAAACTGTCAAGAAGCTTTGTGGATTCTCAAAATCATCCTAAGGCAGCATTCAGCAAAGTAGTAAGTCGATTTATTTATGTTTTCATGATTCAAGATTGAGAGTTATGGGATAAGTAAACAAGTAGTAAGTAAATAATCTATCACCTTAGGATCCAAGGCTGCTGACACGTCACAGCCCAAGGTTGCCGGCATGGCCTAGAACCTACCGGTGGGGATGAGGATTTTCTTAGCGACCGGCATAGCTTACGATCGTCGACACGGCATGGCCCGATCCAGAATCCACCAGCACGATCCAAAACTAATCGGCAAGAGTTCTCTTATCTGTTGGCCCGACCCACGACTGTCGACATGATCCAGAACCATCGATGAAATTTTTTTTATCGATCGACATGATCTAAGGGCTATCCATGATAGTCGACATGACATGGCATGACCCAGGACCATCCACGATCGCCGACATGGCACGATCCAGCCCAAAACTCATTGGTACAGTCCAAAACTAACCGACAGAAGTTCTCTTATTTATCGGCATGATCCATGACTAATGGATAATTTTAATTTTTATAATAAATATTTATAATATTTATTATAAAAATTATAATTAAATATTATTATAAATATTATAAATAATAAATAAATAATATTATAAAATTTTTTAAAAAATCATACCTATGGCTATAGAGAGGGATCACACATAGAGCTTCGAGGGTCGCCGACAGCGGCGCTAGAGGAAGGCGACCATGCTAGAGATCACCTACAAAATGATCGAAAGAGAGTGAGTTAGAAAGAGAAAAGAAAGAGAAAAAGAAAGAGGAGAGAGAGAGAGAGATATAGTAGGAAGGGGGTCGGACCGAGGGAAGAGAGGAGGTGGTGGAGCTGGTGACCAGGCCGACTAGGGAAGAAGGGGGAGGAGGGAAGCTCGGGTAGAGGGAAGAGAGGAGAGAGAGAGAGCGAGGAGGGGTCAGGGCCAGCAGCCAGGCTAAGGGAAGAGGGGAGAGAGAAGAGAGGAGAGAAAGAGAGGTGGTGGAGTCGACGGTCGAGGAGGAGGAGAGGAAGGAGGAGGGGGGGTGATGCGGTGACGAGAAGGCTGGGGGGCTGTGGGTGGAGCCGGAGGGGGGACGGAGGGTTGAGTTGTAGGCAGCAGCCCAGCGAAGGAGCCATGGGCCAAGACCGGGGAAGAAGGGGAAGGGGGGTGGCGCGATGATGAGGAGGCCGAGGGGTGGGCTACAGGCGGAATCGAAGGGGGGCGGAGAGGTGGGTTACGGGCGACAGCCCGGTGGAGGAGCCTCGGGCCTAGGTCGGGGAAGAAAGGGAAGGGGTGGCGCAGTGATGAGGAGGCCGGGGGTGGGCTACGGGCGAAGCCGAAGGGGGGCGGGGGGTGAGTTGCAAGTGGCAGCTCGACGGAGGAGCCACAGGCCTAGGTCGGGGAAGAAGGAGAAGGAAAGGGAGGAGGGGGAGGTGGCGGCACCGATTAGGGATGAAGGGGGAGGCACGGGTGGAGGCGACGTCGGCCTAGAAGCCAATAGGAGGTGGAGGAGGAGGCAGCTCTGATTAGGGAGCCAATAGGAGGTGGAGGAGGAGGCAGCACTAGCCAGAGAAGGAAAGGGAAGGGTGAGATCTTACCGATGGTGGAGAGGAGGGAGAGAGAGAGAGCAATCAGTGGAGAGGAAAAATAATTTGAGGATAGGTTGAAATAACCTAATCTATGATAATGATTTTCGAGCCACTGTCATAGGCTATGACAATGGTTACTGAAAATTGCTGCCATAGATCTATAGCAGCGATTTTTATAACCACTGCTATAGATCTATGGCAACACTTTTTAGTAACCGCTACGCTAGATTAAAAATCTTTTTTCATATTTTTACTTTAAATATTATATAATTTTAAAATTTAATATCCATCTTCATCGTTCATTATCAAAATAATTATCATTAGAGTGTCGTCATAAAAGACCGCCTTGATCCGATGGCCATAGCTTCATCGATTAGAAAAAATTTGATTTCGATAATCATGAATGATGATACGATGATCTGATAGATGGAGACCTTCGATAGATCTAAAAATCTGCAATGATGATCTTGGTAATATGTGTAACATACTATCAAAGTTTTACTACAATCAGATATCATTATTATAGTCAATTTAACATGAAGTTATTTCCACCATTAAATGAGAAATAAGTGATCAAAGGATCAGACGACATCCATCCATGAGATAATTTTTTAGATAAATGATCTTGGCTACCATTTTAATCATTTTTATAATGGTGATCATAAAATTTAAATCATGGATCTAAGAACGATCCAAAACTTACGTCGCTTGATATCCATTCTTAAACTCCATTGGTAATTATGCTCGTGCTTTTGCAAGATTTGCTTAACGTGAATAATTCTTATAGAAATAATTTAAATTTTATGATCACCATCATAAAAATTATTAAAATAGTATCCAAGATCATTTATCTAAAAAATTATCTCATAATCGGATGCCATCTGCTCCTTTAATCACTCATTTCTTATTTAACGATCGAAATCATTCCATGCTAATTGATTATGATAATGATATCTGATTGAAGTAAAACTTTGATAGTATGCTACAAACATCATCGAGATCATCGTTGTATTATTTTGGATACATTAGAGGTCTCCATCTATCAGATCATCACATCATCATTCATGATCATTGAAATCAAATTTTTCTAATCGATAAAGTTAGACCCATCGAATCAAGATGGCCTTTTATGATGATATTCTAATAATAATTATTTAAATAATGAATGATGAAGATGGGCATTATATTTTAAAATTATATAATATCTAGAGCAAAAATATAAAAAAAAGATATCACAGCGATTATGACTAACTGCTGCAATTGGTTGAGCCTACGGCAGTGGTTACAAAGAATCACTATCATAGTTTAATCTATGACGGTGGTTAACACTAATCGCTACGATAGATCCAACCTACGATAGTGGTTAATTATAACCACTGTCATAGAGTCTATTATAGTAGTTTCGAAAATCGCTATCATAGTATGTGCTACCATAGTCCTTTTCTGTAGTAGTAAGATAATGCAGCTAATAAGATAGTAGCAGACTGGTTCGAGCTCCTCCGAGCGCTCTCCTCCTTCAATCCATTCATTTTCTCTAGATATCGATGCTTGACGACCAACGACCTATTTTTATATTTTTTTTATTTTTATTTTGGATCTCTTATAATTATTAAATTTATTTTATAATAAAATGATGAAATTTATTTATGAATCTATTATGTAAATTCTTTATTTTAATTTTATATACTATAAATATAAAATATTAAAAATATAAATTAAAATATATATACATATTTATAAAATATTTTTAAAAAAATTTTAATTAAATTTATTTATTTAAATATTTATGATAAAAAAATTTTATCATAAATACTAATTATTTATGATGTAAATTTTTCATCATAAATAATCATTATTTATGATGAAAAAATTTCCATCATAAATAATCAGTATTTGCAACAAAAAAAATTTCATTGCAAATAGTCAGTATTTATGATGAAAAATTTTTATCATAAATAATTAAGTATTTGCAACAAAAAATTTACATCATAAATAATTAGTATTTATGATAAAAAATTAAAATTTTATTACAAATACATCCATCATAAATAATTAAATAAAAATTTTTCATCATAAAAATTATTATTAGTGTTGAAAAAAATATTCCATCATAATATATTATCTGCAATCTAATTTTTTGTCATAAATTATTAGCAACAAAATTTCTATCGCAAATAAGTATTAGCGATGAAAATCTAGTATTTGTGATGCTTTTTTTTGCATCGCAAAATCTTTTTTATTGTAGTGTGTATCGTGGTGTATTGGCAATAACGATAGTAATATCTTTGGCATGAAAAGTCATGACTTTTATGTGATGATGTAGTGCTTGCTTTCTATGATGATGTATGGCTATCTAAGTGGTGATGTTCAAGCTACATTGATGGAGTTGAGAGTGTTCTTTTGAGAACTATATTGCCAAAAATTAAAGATTAACTTACTTGAAAAATTTGAGAAGGATATTATGCTCATTATTTATAAGTTAGAAAAAATCTTTCCACTATCATTTTTGATGTTATGGTGCATCTGGCAATTCATCTTTCAAATGAAGCTCTTTTGGTCGGCCTGGTATATTATTGGTGGATGTATTTTATTGAAAGATAAAGAAATCATAATTTCTTTAACATATCAGTTATAAGATGTAAATGTATTAGTTAAATTTAAATTTTTTATTTATAGATTCTTATGTATCCTAAAAAAGTATGTGCGCAATAAGGCATGGCCTGAAGGATCCATAGCAGAAGCATACAAAGCTATAGAGTGTATCACATTTTGCTCGATGTATCTTGATGATATTGAAATAAGATTCAACCATGTAGATCATAATACAAAGCATAAATAGAATGATGATAAACTGATACTGTTCATATTCAAACAAATAGTTCGATCCATGGATGGAAGGAGATATGAGTTTATGGACATGAATAAGCTATCCAAGACACACTTCTATATTCTAAATAATTATAAAAAAATTAAAAATTTAATTGAGTAAGTACCATCTTAACATATTTTTTAGTATTCTAACTATTGTTTTTATGTCGATATAAAATTAAAAATCATGACTTATTGCAGTGAGCACAAGGATATACTATCTAGGAAGAATAATACAGATGTTGATGATCAACATAGAAGAAAATTTGCAAAATAATTTGGAGACTCTATAAGTTTCACTAGTATTATGTTATATTTTTATAATTATAAAATTAATTATTTGAACTAATACAACTTTTTATGTTATATTATAGATGAAATTTAAGTATTTCAATAAAGAAAAGGGTGTGATCGATGAGTTGTATGATTTAGCATATGGTCCCGATCGAAAGGTTAACCACTATGCATCCAATATCATTAGAGGAATGAGATTTTATATAAGAGAGCTTGAGATGCAAAGATGGATTCAGAATAGTGGGATTGCTATGATAGAATATGAAGAAGAAGAGGATATTAAATATCTTGGTGTATTGATAAATATCACAGAACTAAATTATGGGTCCAAAAATTCAGTATTCTTATTTTAGTTTGAATGGTGGGATATTAGTAATAGTAAGATAGATATTCATATCGATCCATACTTTATTGGTATATATTTTGCACGACATGGTACCAGAATGATTCGTATATATTAGCAACTCAAGCGAAATAAGTAATATATTTGAAGGATCCATACTATCAAGGTGATTGGCAAGTCATACAAGGAATAATATCTAGAAGTGTATATGACATACCAACCTGACTAGAGATGGATGAAAATTCAAGTCTACATAAAGAGAAAGCTTTTCAAGAGAAAGAACAAACATTGATCGAGCTTCTTGTTGACGAAGAACTTATGACAGCTCCTTTGAATATGGCTGATTTTGTATTTAATCTTGATGATTCGGAGGGCGATGATCGGTTCATAAATGATGATGAGATAGAAGATGATACATTAGTCGATTATTATGATTTGGAGGAGAACCTACAAATCGAGAAGGATATAGATATTGATGAGTAAATCCATATTCTTTGTTAGATCTTCTCTTGCAATAATGGTATGCAATAAAATTCTATTCATTAACATTTATATATTTATTATTATTATTATTATTTATTATTATATTTATTTATATGTCAAGTTAGTTATATGCATGGTTTAAGCATTGTAGGTATCATGCTAAGAGGGAGACGACGACGTTCGAGTTTTCAGTTAACCCTTGAGGATGAGCCATCCTCCATTTCCACTATCGCACCATCGGAGTCGCTAGAGGACGCTATAAAGGTGGGTCCGAGTGGTATTTTCATATTTTTATATAATAAAATTTGATTTTAATTATACCTATTAGGTTTATAGATAGCTATCATACTAATGATTTGTTCAGTATTGTTTTAGATCATTCTCTATCGGTGGTGATGCGAGAGTGAGATCCATCAAAGAACCTCATCTTGGAGCATTGGAGATGCGAGCACGAGGGACAGCATCTCCATATTAAGATTTTGCCTAGCTTCACTAGGCCCATTTATACTTGTCAACGGATTGGGTTTAGGTCGAAATCTAGATATCTAAATCTGGATCTAATTTTAGTTAGTGGTACCAAATTCAGACCCAAATATCTGATGGATCTGGCCTTGAAGTACTAGATCTGAATCCTAATAGATCCTGAATATTCAAACCCAATTTTCAAACCCGAAATTGAGAGAGGGAGAGACTAAGAGGGTGAGACAGTTCTGGGACCCGAAATTAAGAGAGGGAGAGACTGAGAGGGAGACCAAGAGACTGAGAGAGAGAGGGAGTGAGGGGCTCTGGTCGCTAGCCAACCATCGACAAGCAAGATCGAGAGAGGGAGAGGGTCAGGCTGTCGGTGAGGAAGATCGAGAGAGGAGAGACTAAGAGAGGGAGATCGAGAGATAGAGAGGGAGAGATAGAGGGGGTCCAGTCGCTTGCCGACTATCGATGAGCAAGATCGAGGGAGGGAGTGACTGAAAGAGGAAGATTGAGATAGAAAGGGAGAGAGAGAGGAGGTCTAGTTGCTCACCGACTGCCAGCAAGCAAGATCGAGAGAGGGAGAGACTGAGACTGAGAGAGGGAGACAAGGAGACTGAGAGACTGAGAGAGGAAGAGAGGGAGGGATCTGATTTGCTTGCCAATCGTCGGTGAGCGAGATCGAGAGAGGAGAGAGAGGGGGAGGGGGTCCGGCTATTGATGAGGGAGATCAAGAGAGAGACTAAGAGAGGGAGAGAGGGAGATCAAGAGATAGAGAGGGGAGGGGGTCCAGCCATCAGTGAGGGAGATCGAGAGAGGGAGAGAGGCAGATCAAGAGATTGAGAGAGGGAGAGGGAGAGAGGGGGTCTGATCGCTTGCCGACCATCGATAAGCGAGATCGAGAGAGGGAGAGACTAAGAGAGGGAGGAGGTCCGACTATCGATGAGGGAGATCGAGCGGGAGAGGAGGGGAGATCAGAGACCGAGAGAGGGAGAGAGGTAGACTAAGAGAGATCTCAGATCTAAGAAAGGCTGGGTTTTTATTATTTTTAATATATATATAATATTATTATATTATATTATTTGGTTCTCAAGTCTATCGAATTTGGGTATTAAATATCCAGATCCTACTTGTTTACGTTATAGTTTATCAGGTTCGAATCCGGGTTCGGATAAATGGGTCTGATGCTAATATCAGATCCAGACCCATCGAATCAATACTTGTGGGTCTTGGGTCTAGACCCAGTCCATTGATAGCTCTAGGCCCATTAGGGGATGGTGCGAGCCATGGCAGACTGAGCTAGGCATTATATGCCGCAGCTTTTCCCTAGCGATGCTCTTCGATTAGCGTTAGGTTACATGGGCTCAGAGAAAGATTTTTTATAGCCATTTATAGATAAAATAATATTCAATAAAATATTTAATTAGCACTGCATTCTTATTTAATATTTATTATTGGAAGGTTATATTTGATATTATTGATTTCAAGCACGATCGCGTGCGGCGAGATATGGATGATCATTTATACTCGAATTTCAAGAAATACTAGCATCGCCTTCATCCTCACTAGTATGCTGTAGTGCGTAATCATGGGATGGAGGCAGCATGGCAGCGGCCATATGATAGCATCAGTATCGAGGACTGGGCTATCATAGGCCACACATATGAGGATCTATACTATAAGAAAATAGTGATTTTGCGATCGAATTTTGTAGTTGAAATTTGTGATCAAAACTTTTATGATAGATTTTAAGATCAAAAATTTGAATATAAAAGTAAATTTATAAAATACTAATTTTATAAAATTTTACAATCGATTTTTCAACCAAATTTTTGGTCCTAAATTTTCTAACCAAAAAATCAATCAAAAAATCTTAAAATTATATTTTTTAAATTTAAAATAATAAAAAAATATTATAACTAATTTTTGGTCAAAAAAATTAATTTTTTTTAACTAAATTTTTGATCAAAAATTTTTCAACCAAAAAATCATTCAAAAAATCAAAAAATTATTTTTTAAAAAATTTAAAATAATTTGAAATTTTTTTGACTAATTTTTTGATCAAAAAATTAATTTATTTTGATCAAAATATCAATCATAAATTTTTCAATCAAAAAATTGATCAAAAATTTAAAAATTATTTTTTTAAAATTTAAAATAATTTAAAATTTTTTTGACCAATTTTTTGATCAAAAAATTAATTTTTTTTATCAAAATTTTGATTATAAATTTTTTTGATCAAAAAATTGGTCAAAAAATAAAAAAATTATTTTTTTAAAATTTAAAATAATTTGAAATTTTTTTGACCAATTTTTTGGTTGGAAAATTATTTTTTATCAAATTTTTTATCATAAATTTTTTTGATAAAAAAATAGATCAAAAAATCTAAAATTTATTTTTAAAATTTAAAATAATTTAAAAAAATTTTCAATCAATTTTTTGGTTAAAAAATTAAATTTTTTTGATCAAATTTTTGATCATAAATTTTTTAATCAAAAAATCAATCAAAAAAACCAAAAAATATTTTTTTTAATTTAGAATAATTTTAAAAAAAAATTTGATCAATTTTTTGATCAAAAAAATAATTTTTTTGATCAAATTTTCAGTCATAAATGTATTTTGCAACCAAATATAATTTTTTTTATTTCTTTCTAAATATGGTATAATTTTAGAATTTAAAGTTCATCTTCATTATTTATTATCTAAATAATTATCATTAGAGTATCATCACAAAAGATCAGCTCAATCGGATAGCCCTAGCTATGTCGATCAATAAAATTTAATTTTGATGGTCATGAACGATCGTATGATGATCTGATAGACAGAGATCATCAATGAATTTAAAAACTTATAATAATGATCTTGGTGATATTTATAACATACTATCAAAATTTTATTTCAATCGGACATCATTATCATGGTCAATTTAGCTCGAGATGATTTGGATCGTTAAATAAAATGATTGATCAAAGGGCCAAATGATATTCGATTATAAGATAATTTTTTAGATAAATGATCTTCGCTGTTACTTTGATCATTTGTACGATGATGATTGTAAAATCTAAACTATGTATATATGAACCATTGATGTTAAGTAGATCTTACAAAAGCACAAGTATAATTACTTAAGGACTTTAAGAATGAGTATCAAGAAATATATAGTTTTAGATCGTTCATATATGCATGGTTTGAATTTTATGATCACCACCATACAAATGATCAAAGTAGTTACAAAAATCATTTATCTAAAAAATTACTTTATAATCGGATACCATTTGGCCCATTGATCAATCATTTTTCATTCAATGGTCCAAATCATCCTATACTAAATTAATCATGATAATGGTTCGATTGAAGTAAAATTTTGATAGTATGCTATAAATATCATCAAGATCATCATTACAAGTTTTCAAACCCATCGATGGTCTCTATCTATTAGATCATCATATGATCATTCGTGGCCATTGAAATCAAATATTATTGATCGACATAGCTAGGGCTATTGGATTAAGCCAATCTTTTGTGATGCTACTCTAACGATAATTATTGAGATAATGAATGGAGAAGATTGACTTTAAATTTTAAAATTACATGATATTTAAAAAATATATATATATATATTTGATTGCAAAATACATTTGTGACTAAAAATTTGATTAAAAAAATTATTTTTCAACCAAAAAATCGATCAAAAAAAATTTAAATTTAAAAAAATAATTTTAAGATTTTTCAACCAAAAAATTGATCAAAAAATTTATGACCAAAAATTTGGTCAAAAAAAGTTAATTTTTTGACCAAAAAATAAGTTGAAAAAAATTTCAAGTTAGTTTAAATTTTAAAAAATTAATTTTGGAATTTTTTAATCAATTTTTTGGTCAAAAAAATTATGATAAAAAATTTGGTTAAAAAAATTAATTTTTTGATCAAAAAATTAATCAAAAATTTTTTTAAATTATTTTAAATTTTAAAAAAATAATTTTAGGATTTTCCAATCAATTTTTTGATCAAAATATTTGCAAACAAAAATTTGGTCAAAAAAATTAATTTTTTGATCAAAAAATTGCTCTAAAATTTTTTTAAATTATTTTTCAAATTTTTTAAATTTTTCAAAAAAAAATTTAGTGATAAATTTTAATCTATAATTTTTTAAAAAATTTTGGTATATTATTTAGTGACCATTTTTTTTGGTCGATATATTTTAAAATATTTTTTAAAAAAATTATAGCTTTTTGCGATCGAATTATCAATCGCTATGTTTTTAAATAAATTTTTTAAAACAACCTCTTAAATTTTTTTCGATCGAATTGACTCACCGTGCGCTAAGCCTTTCCATCACAATCGAATTCATTCACTGCGCACCGAGCCCTCCCTCCCCTCCCTTGGTTCCTCCATCTCACCACCAGTTACAACGTCGAGTTCTCCCTCTCATCCTACCACTAGTTACAGCACTGAGCTCCCTCTCATCCCTTTCCTCCATCCCGACACCACTGAAGCCATACCTCCCATCGCCGGTCACCCCCCTCCACCGAAAAGGTAAATCAGTCAACCTTTTTTTTTTGTATTTGGAGGGTGGAGTGGGAGCCATGGAGGGCAACGATGGATGCGGGGGAGGGGGGGTTTCGCACTCAGTCAGGAAAGGGTCAGAGTGGTAGTGGGGGGTGGGGTTTCGTGGGTGCCGAAGGAGGGTGGAGGGGGGCTCGTCAGAAGAGGGGTTTGGTTTCGCACCAGGGCCGGAGGAGGATAGAGTGTGAAGGAGGGATTTCACGGGAGGTCGGTAGAGGGCGAGGGTGGATGGGGGTTCACCGGAGGGAGGTTTTATAGGGTGCCGAGGGAGGGTCGAATGAGAGTTCATCTGAGGAGGGTTCACTTGAGGTTGAGGGAGGGTGGTGGGATTTTGCGGGCGGGCGAGCGAGAGTGGAGGAGGGTTTCGTGGGGGGCCGAGGGAGGGTCGGATGGGGGTTCGTCGGAGGGAGGGTTTCGCTAGGGGCTGGAGGGTGGTGTGGATGCTGCAGGCCTGCGGTAATGTAAAAACACCCATAGTTTTAGAATAAGTTTTGACTTTCCTAGTTTATATTTTTAAAGTTCAACGGGCTAAACTAGCAATAATTCAGATCGTCGAGTTAGATATATTAAAATCAACAAGATTTCATTCATACTTCATCTAATCTTCCAGAAAGGTTAGACCTATTAATCCATGCCTGACTAGTCTAAATGGAAATCGGTGAAATATAAGGGTAACATGGCCTATTATCCATTGTGGGATATGGTGCGTGAAGGATGTAGTGCAGTATTTGCTATGCTATCTTCGAAAAATTTTTCAAAAATAGCAAAGATGCAGTGGAAGAAGTAATTAATTTAATTAATTGCCTACTAATCATATTAGAATATTAAATCCTATACTAAGGAACTAAACATAATATGTATGCATTCATATAGATCTAAAAAATAAAACTATACAGCAAACTATTTACTACATCTATGTATTCAGAACATAATGTCTTTTCATGGATAGCTAATCATCATAATCTAAATCCACCAAATAATGCTCTAGTGTCGCACCATAGCCGCACATGTGTTCGGCCTCTATGGTTGGTCTCTACGGAGCTCTTGATCCCGATCAGTCCCACTGGAGTGCTAGCTCCTCGATGGGACCTTCGACAGCTGATCACGATCGATCCAATCGATCATCTACTTTTTGATTTTTTGGATACTCTAAAAAATCAGAACTCATTCTTTAGATAATGATAAGATGGCGTACAAAGTTTGGTGGCAATCCGATGCTCACAGCACTCGATCTCTCCACCCGAACCTGGATTCCCAAATCTTGGGTTTCATTCGGCCCAAAAATCTTGATGCACTGAAAACCCTCTCATGCCCTCTTTGTGTAGAGTTTTTCTATGAAACAAGTTTTTATGGAAAGATGACCTTCAAATCAATAAATCCTATTGAGATCATATCTAAAAATTGGATGTCCTTAGAGACCAAAATCAGAAGAGAATAGAGGCATGAAGGAAAAATAAAGTACTGTAGGATCCTACTCATCTTTACTATAGGATTTTTTTCGCCCAAAACCAATGCCTAATTAATTTCAAATTTTTACCATAGAATGGCAACCCATCTCACTTCACACACAAAAATCCTCATAATTTATTGCATGAAAAATAAGTGGAAATGCCATGTGGAGTGGATAGGTTAAGATTGGTTGAACTAGTTTCAACCAACTTCTAGTATTTGAATTCAAATGCAAGCCTATCCAATTCCAATGCCCATACCACTTATTTCATATGCAGAAGGATTTTTGCATGCATGCCCATTTTTCAAAAAAAATTGGCGACCAAAAAAAGAGAAGGACGTGGAGATAAAGATAAGAGGGAGAGGGAGGTTTCAACCAAACCAACCTCTTTGAATTCAAAATTCAAAAAAAAGTTTGAACTGATCTAACACTTGACCAGGTCAAAGAGAGAAAGAAAGCGGGGTACAAATTTTTTCTCTTTGTAAAAGAAACTTATGTTAAAAAACAAAGGTGGGCATGGGCAAGGTAGAAAAGTCAAACATGAGGTGGTGCATGGGGAGGTTTGAATTCAAACAGAATTTGAATTAGTCCAAATTAATTTCAACCAAATCAAATTAATTCAAAACCAACTAGACCGGATTAAATTCAACCAAATTAGGCTTAACCCAATCTATTTAATTTTTAATTAAATTAAAAATTAATTTGGTCCAGCTTCTGATCAAATCAGAATCAAATCTCATATAGCGATTAGGTCAACTCATGATCTAATCGGGTCAAACCCAATCGAATCTAATTCAATCAAACTTGATCAAATTCTCATCGCTCAATTAAATTAAGCTAATCAATAATCAAATTACTAATTAATCCTTCAATAAATATAGAGTTTCAATTGGATGGAAGTCTGGGCAACAGAATTCCATCACTATAAAACTCTCGAAAAGTTTCAATCTAGTGGGACTCTTGAACCCAGTATCCCAAACGAATGGAACTCATAATCATAGAATCTCAGACCAATGGGAACTCTTGATTAGAGAGTCTCAGTCAGAATCTAAAATAATTTTTGAAGTTTCGGAGCCAATCCTTGTAATTAGGTTCGGTCAGTCTATGGATGTCCAGGATACGTGCTAGTGGGTTGGATGCAGATATTTTGCTTTTTCTATATAGAGTCAAAGTTTTTAATTAGATATTGTAATTAAGACTTGACCAATTTATTTAAGAGTTTAATTTTTAAACAAATAGCTTCCATTATTTCTCCGATCCCTACACTCCCTCTGTAGAAATGCAAAAATCTCTATGATTATAGATTTCTAATGGATGGTGCAGTCCCACCAACTGACTCATCACTCACCTAATAGTTATTGATGATGGGTTAGTCACTGAGTGGATAACTCTTATCCAATGATTATCTAATCATGGTGCACCCAAACTTAGTCTCTAATTCATGAATCTCATCATATCCAAAATATTGATCCACTCCTTAATTAAGTCAGACCCACCATTTGCACAGATTGAATTCCTAATTGGGTCTCTCACTGTATTCAGAATATTGAGTTCAATTTATCCTCCAGCCCATAGCATTCAATGCCTAATAGATATGGTTGCATCTTCTCGGTGCAACTGAACCACTATGACCAGCCAAGAACAATCAACCTCGGAAAGGACCCGCACATCTATAATGGTGGAAGATCATAGACTTAATCTTTTTTTAGAAAGATTTGATTTAGGTCTCTTTAAACTTGACTTGACATAGCCATAATGATTATGACTAACCTAGTGGCATGGGTTAGCTCGAATTGTTAACCACCTTAGATCAGGACTGGATTGACAAATATGGTCAGATAAGTGAAAACCGATGGAAGGGATATGCCATTAACTCGATAAGAACGCATTCAAGTTGAGTAGCTTCTAATTAAAAATCAGTCAATCGTATCTGCCAGACTTACCTTAGATACCAAATTATTGAGCCAGAACCAATCAGGTTAGCCTACAATCCAGACTCTAACCACTGAGCCTATAATAGGTCTTAACTTGATTGATTACTCATGTGATTCGATCTTGACCTAGACTTAATCCTATTAGGCTGGTCTATTTAAGTACTCTTGATCTCATCTAATCAACTCTTAATTTGGTTTGATCAACCGCTAGAACCTAATTAAGCTACCCAAGTCCGAACCTAATTTTATGAATATATCTTAAATCTAAAAATTCTCAATTTTAAATCTAACATATTTTATAATCTTAATTCTTAATTAAGTATAGGATTCATAAACAAAATATATAAATAAAATTCTAGAATTTCAGGATCTAAGGTTTACAGAAAATAAATTTTAATTTCTAATTAAGGATAAACATGAGCACCCCTACACATCATAAGAATACCCCATCAAATAGAAGGAGAGGATATTTAAATTTTACTTTATTCTTATGACCAGACGGCCAAGGAGAATGCCTTAATTAGAAATATGAAAACTATAAAACTAGTTAGATCTACATATATATCAACATATATAAAATTGATCTAACTTAAAAATATATTTTGCATACATCTCATGTATCATATCATGCATATTTTTAGATCTAAATTATCTCATAATTATCTAAAAAATTAAATTTAAATTAATTATATCAAATTAAAATCTATTTTAGATAATTATGTAGAACTATTCTACAACTAGTCTAAACATGCAATCATCATATCTCATATAAACAAAAAATTAAAATAACTTTATTTTCTATATTTTAGATCTTATTATAATATTTATAATATCAAAAAAATAATAAATAAATATATCTAAAAATTATAACTAATTAAATTAAATTATGATCATGCTAGACTATATATAGAATAATTCTATTCTACAACTAGTCATGCATCTTGTACAACTTAGATCTAAATTATTTAGTTTTTTTTAATTTTTAATTTAGATCTAATCATATCTATGTGATATCTAAAATTATCAAATTATTAGATCAAAATTAAAATAAAATTAGATCTAATAAAAAAGCAACCTAGCTCTGATACCAGTTGAAGGAAAAAATACTGTTCCTAAGTCAGTTCATTCAGATCTGATTGAATCAAGAGAGATATTTTTAAAAAAAAAAATTCTTAAATTTAGATCAGATCTGATATTATTGATCTAATAAAAAAATAAAATAAAATAAAAAAATAAATTAAATTAATTTAATTTTATCTTATTGTGGATAATCTGATTATTCTGTGATGATTTTGATGTCTGCCTGAGGTTCTGGATCTAGCTATGCAAGTGCCTGACCACTATAGTATCCACTTGGGTTGGATCTGGAGATCTTCTTTTTTTTTTATCACTTTTCTTAAAATTAGATCTGGATCTGATTTTGAAGATCTTCAAAACTCCTTCGAAGATGTGAGTTGTCTCTTTGCAGTAGTGCTGCCTTCTTCCTTTTTCTGTCGCCTTTCTTCTTGCTTGGATCGCACCAAACTTGTGCCCAAAAATTCTTGGACGTGGATAGGAGAGAGAACACCTGAAGTTGGCATGGAGGAAGAGGGCAATCTTATGGTGTGGGCATAGGTCAAGCATCTTTGATCTTGGCACAGATAGAATTTTTATAAATCCTGTTGCCCGCATGTAGTGCCACATCATCTCGGCCAATCATGGCCTTCTGTGCAATAAGATCTAAATCTGATTGGTGGGATGACATTATCTGATCCAATCAAATGAGAGCCCCTCTGAATCATTTTAGATTGCGCCAAGACTGGGTCAAAGCAGTCTTCTAGGCACCATCCAAGTAGAATCCTCGAATCAATTGGAGTCCCATCTATACGAGACTCTAGATGCTTTATCCATGGGCGCACGCCTCCCTAGGCATGCACCCCTTATCCATCTAGTTTTTAGCAGGTGGACTGGTCAAGAATCTCTCCTATAATGGCTTGACATATAGGTAGATGTCTAAGTATCAAAAGTCAACATTGACCAAATGTCCGAAATAGGATTTAGCATGTGACGAAAAATGGTAGTTGTTATCTTAAATTCATCTCATAAAATTAAGAGAATCCTTTTTTTGATCTGGACAAGCTTTAGTCAAACCAAGTAAAGGTACCTAAGTGAGCCTAGACACATTTGACTTAGTCAAGACAAACTTTAATGATAATTAAAGGTGAACATTAGGCTCAATCGTGTGCTAGCATGATTTCTTGAACCTATGAATTTAATCTAATTCAAATTAATTGAACCGAATTAGTCAATTGATGATATCCAGATCAAAACCCTTATTTTGGTGATCCAAGTTAGATTCAATTTCGTATGATAATGAGATATGTCACGATCTCTATCATCGACAATCATCGAAACATCTTTCGATGGATCAGAATTTTTCTGATTCAGACAACTAGTATGATGGCTCATCAAATCATTTTAATTACTCTCAAAAATCATCAGTGACATCTAGCAGCATATAGTGGCTACCCATCAGAACTGAAAATGAACCTCTCGATGTAGTTACCTATGTGATTAAGTTCTTCTATCTTGAGCCCCGACTGATTGGGGGTAAGGTAATCTCGTCAAACCTAATGTTCGTCATATGATTAATCATTTGATTCAAGTCCAATGTAAAAACTTTAATAAAACTCTTTCTATTATTTCACTCTACCATGGCCATGGGCTTATGCACTTGATTCTCATGATCATCATAGGGCTAACTCCTCATCTACCGAGGTAGATAGATTTTCTATTGGTGCAATCCAATTCCTACAATGAACATGCTATAGCCAACATATACCTCAGAATTCTGAATGGCTAGGAGACCGAGTATTGGTATAGTCAAACTATAACACCCTCAAGGTAAACTGTCGATGCACCTCAGATCAAAGAACCAGATACATAACTGCAGCTTCGAGCCAGTCATTAACAAAAAGATAACTTTCTTTATGACTGCTCGAGATAGTCACACTTAGTGCCCTCATTCTCTAACGAGTATCTTACTCTTACTCTGGTGTCTCTACACCCATAGACTTAAGACTCATCTACTATAAAGAAATGATTACACACCCAACATTCTGGATCAATCACCATCCTCATGATGATCCTACGATCAGGAGCATTTTATGAGTTAATAATGAAAATTCATATCTTAAATTTTTAACTCTTAAAAATAAGAACTATCATTGCCATTAACTCAAGAAATGTATCACAGACACTAAATATATATTATGATAGAAAATAATTCATTTTATTATTTATAGTCAAAATTATAATTTTTGTCCTTAGAAGTGTATAACAAGTGTCAACTAATTCTGGCTTCTAGGGCACATATATCTAACATCCTTCATGTTGTATCATATACACCTCTTTATCCATCTTCTCTAGTTAGGAAAATCATTTTCACATCCATCTTACTAGATTTCATAATCCAGATGGACAGCAATGGCAAGCATAATCCAAATAGATTTGTTAGCATTGTCATAGGAGAGAACGTCTTCATCATAGTCAATACCATACATTGACGATACTCCTTTCCAACTAGATGGGCTTTATAGGTTTCCGTATTTTCGTCTATGCTCCTTTTTCTTTTGAAGACCCACTTACATCCTATGAATTTTATCCCTTCGGATGGATCAATCAGTATCCATACATCGTTGATCTTCATGGATTTCATTTCAAATTTCAATTGACTCAAGTAATTTCTCAGAGTGGATTCTCTATATTGCATCTTATATAGGTGATCGGATCCTGATCATTCTCATCGATTTTGATAGGATCCCCATCTCAAATCAAGAAACCGTGTATTTGTCCAATTAACGTGGTACTCTACCAGATCACCTTAAGGGTGTATCTATAATGGATTATGGGTCTGATCTAATTAGATCCAGCTTAGATTCAACAACTTATGTCTATTCTTTCACCTACCATACTTCATCAAGTTTGACCTTAGAAGCATTAGTTCCTTCACCAAGGAACTCCTTTCTAAAAAGACTGCCTTAAGGCTGACAAATACTTTTTTGCTCATCAGCAAGGTTGAAGTAGTATCCTTTGGTTTTTTTTGGATAACCTATAAACTATACTTATCAGACCTAGGTCCAAGCTTGTCTATCATTAAATGTTTGACATAAGCTGGACACTCCCAAATCCTAAGGTGTGAGAGCACTGGCTTACGTCCTATCCATATCTCATATGGTATTTTATTAATAGATTTGCTCGAAATCCTATTTAGAATGTAACAAGCTGACTCGAGCGCATATCCCCATAGAAAGATCAGCAAACTAGCAAATTCCATCATGGATCGAACCATATCCAATAGGATTCAATTCCTCCTTTCAAACACACCATTATGTTTTTGGTGTTTCAGGAGGAATCCATTAGAAGAGAATCTCAATATTTCTAGATATATCAAAAAACTCATTAGAAAGGTACTCACCTCTTGGTTAGATTGAAGAGTCTTAATACTCTTTTTAGTTTGCTTCTCTACCTCATTTCAAAATAGTTTAAACATTTCAAACAACTCCGACTTATACTTCATTAAATAGATGTATCCATACCTCGGAAGATCATCTATGAATGTTTATGAAGTAAAAAAATATTCACCTCTGGTATTAAGCTCATGGGTTCACATACATCTAAATAACTAGACTCGGGAGTTCAATGGCTCGTTTATCTTTTTTCAGTGAAAGATGACTTGATCATTTTACCAAGAAAACAGGACTCACAGGTCGAAAGTGATTCACAATCACTAATCTCAAGAATTTCTTCATGAGCTAACCTGTTTATTTCTATTCTTATTAATATGATCTAGCCTATATTACCAAAGGTAGACTTTGGATACATCACTAATTCTAGGATGTTTATCGAAAGATTGAACCATGTTAACAGGCATAGTTAATAAATAAATACCATTATTCAATTATCCAATAAAAATTGTAACACCATTCAAAATGACATTACAAAAAAAAAATTTATTGATATTTTCAAAACCATTCATGGCCAAAAGGTCTACAGAAATGACATTTCAATAAAAAAATGGATAAAAATGATATTCATTAAGAATAACTTTATTTGAATTGATTACAAGTTCATAATTTCTAAAGCTAGAATTGGAACTTATCTTCCATCTCTAATATTTAGGAACCTCTTGTCTTGATCAAATCTCATAACTAACCTGCAAGCCCTGCATAGAATTATAAATATAAGGCTTTCAGTATCTAATACCAGATGGTAGAATCAAATAAGAAAAAATTGTAAGGTATTATCATATAATTATCTTGCCCAGCAATCACTTGCTTCTTTCTTAGCCTGTTTCGAATCTAGGAAGGTAATGTATAGATGACAGTTTCTCTTTTCAGTGCCTCTATTTACTGAGAAGAAGCACTCCGTCTGGCTCTAGTTGGGCTTACGCTTCTTGGTCTGATCCTATGCAATCATCCTAGCATGCAGCTGCACCTTCTTATTTTTCTTCTTATTCTTCTTTCCTTTCTTAAAGGTTGACGATCAAAAGAAAACCCTCCTACTACATTCACCATTTTCTTATGGAGTTGGTGATCCTTTTTCAAAGTTCTACAGCAACCCCAATAAGCCATGGTAGTTGACTGTAGGCTTTGTCATTCTAAAATAAGTCAGAAAAGGAAGGAAGGGCTTAGGTAAGGAATTAAGGATTCGCATCCTTACGAGCTGCTCGTACAGGAGAAAGCCCAGCTTCTGTAAGGCGCTCAATCATCTCGATCATGTGCAATACATGATCGATGACTGAGGCCCCATCCCTCATCTGAGCATTGAAAATGGCAACAACTTATTTTGTGCCTTTCAACATCGTCAAGCATTCCAAAGAGTCATTCAACATTTGAAGCATCTTTTATGGCTGGATATTTTCGAACCTACGGTTGAACTCATTTATTGCCACAGCATTATGCACCGAACAGTGGTGCGATCATTGAGCCACTTCTGATAAGTTTCTCGTATCTCTCCTCTAGCATTCAGAAGTTGGCTCCTCAGGTGCTGCATCCGTTACTATATAAAGGATCCGCTCATGCTCTAGGATGATTTTCAACTTACAATACTAGCTATCGAAGTGGATCCCATTAATTTATCATTGTCTAACAATGACCTGAGTGACAGGTTAGTTACAATTTCTGCATAAAAAGAAAAATCAAATCTTATTAGTATATGAATTAATTATCCTAAAGACTTGGACTTTAGTCCAAAGGTTCTTTCATTATTTTATACGAATGATAGCCTCTACCTCTAATTGAGAAATTACTATAATTCTTAGTGGATACTAGAACCCACATAGACTACCACACGAGCCCAACTTTGGTTAGTCAATCCATATGCATCTATGGATAGATTCAAAATCAATTATTTCTCTAAATAACTTCGAGTAATTTTGATTTTATCCTGGAGACCTAATCATAGGCTTTGGCCTCTACTGAAAAAGTTCGGTTAGGTCCAACCATTAACATGATCACATTTGATCTTAATCTAAACCAATAAATGATCAAGTCTGACTTTGTCGACCAACCTAACCCATCAGAAAGACTTAATCAATTATCATATTGATGAATGATAATTTTATTAGTTCAAATAATCACCAAGCCTTTGGGCTCCAATGATCATTATACTAATGAACCCATTATCACTCAACTTAATGGAAGGCTATGATTTTAGTTATCTATATAACTATTTTATTTTAAGAACCTAATAATTTAGAGAATTAAACAAATTTTAAGAAGAGGAAAAAATTTAACAAACCAATTTCGATCCTTCCACTGACTTCACAAAGTCAAATTAAAAAAAATCTAATCTAAGCTGGCATTAGAAAGCCCAAATCAATCCGACTGATTTCCTAATTAACATGGTGTGAGCTCAAATCACCAAGGATCTAATCAAAATCTAATTCACCAGGAATGGCCAGGTAAGTAGAGATCAGTGAAAGGAATATACCATTAACTCGTCAAAAGATCGAATCAATACGAATAGCTCCAATTAAAAATCACTGATCAAACTACCAGACTTACCTTCGACACCATCCAGTTCATTAGTTTAAATTTGATCAACTATTAATTATGGGTTCCGATCGGTTTAGACATGAATCAAGTCCATTTTGGTCCTCATTAAAAGCATGGACTTGACCAACTATAACTATTATAATTGAGTCTATAGAGTCTTTGACCTAATCTAAATTAATATTTAATTAGATTGATTAATTACTCTAAATTAGTTCATTCTTAACTAACCTTAAATCTGACCCAATTAATGGACCTAATTCAACTAACCCAATAATCATGTTTTATGATTAATGACTTAGAAAGTTTAATTCACAATTCTAGATCCTAATTTATTTTACTTAATTTTAATTAAGTTTATGGGCTAAGGGTTAGGGTTGGTTATTTAAAAATATTTTTTTAAAAATTTCACAAGATTCTTTACAACTTAACATTATTCATCAATTGAGTCGACTCACTTTAAAATTGAATCACTTAATTTCATAAAATAATACTTAATTTTAGGATTTAATCTGAAACCTATGTACACTACATAATACTAAATCATGAATCAAACTTTAGATCCTATGTAAACAAACATTCATGATCAAAAATTAGATTAAAATCTAATTTAATCAGATCATAAAAATATTAGATTAGATCTAAAATTTTATGATTAATGATTTAGATCCATAACGTACCAGGATAACTTTTTTACTATAGGGACAAACCCTATAGCAGACAACCTTTAGTCCATGCGATCTTGATTTAATTTTTAGATTTAATTAATTAATTATTAGATAATATTTAGATCAAATCTAAATTATTAATTTAAATATGCAAGCATATCATATTTGCTGAACTCTTGCTATTGATACCACTTTTGAAGGAATGCAGTCTACTTAAAAGGTTGTCTTATTTTGTAAGACATTACCTGCCATTTTTGGTCACCTGCCATTTTTTGTTCTTTGACTTTGGTCAAAAGTCTACCTTTGACTGGTCAAATGTTGACCATTGATACTTTGACTTTTGACCACATGTCACGCACCTATTGGAGAGCTGGTGGGGGCTTGTCCTCCTGCCAGAACCTAGCAAGGAAGAGGGCGCACCCCACCCTTGGCGTGCGCCCAAGTTGGAGGCACCTAGGAGTCCTTGTTGGACAAGGACTCCATCTCCTTTTTGGATTCCAATTGGAGTTCTCCTAAGAACCAACTTTGACTAGTCTTAGGCGCCCTCTAAGGAGGAATCCAGGGGACTCTATTTCCACCAATCAGATTTAGATCTGATTTCATAAAGAGTTGTGATTGGTTGGGAAGAAGAGGAGTTGGATCACGCTTAGTCTATAAATAAGACCCTGCGCCCAACTTAAAGCATGATTTAATCACAACTTCCCATGCCCCAAGGCTGCCTCTCCCCTCTTTCTCCATGCCAAACCACCTTCTCCCCTTCCTCTCCACGTCCAAAAGGAGTTTTGGATTTTTGGTTGGTGCGATTCAGATCTAAGAAAGGCGATTGAAAGCTAGAAGGCTGCACTGCTGCAAAGGACGACTGCTGATCTTCAAAAGAAGTTTTGAAGATCCTCCAGATCAGATCCAGATCTAATTTTTGGAGGTATGATAGAGAAGAAGAGAATCTCTAGATCCAGTCTGAGTGGATACCGGTAGAGTCCAGGCGCTTGCGTGGCTAGATCCAGAACCTTCCGCTGTAAATAGGATCATCAATGGGTAATAGGATTACCCATATCAAGGTAAATTAAATTTGATTTAATTTATTCGATTTAATTTATTTGATTTTATTTTAATTTTTAAAATAATAATAATCAGATCTGAAATATATATCAAGATCTGATTGGGATCAAGAGAAAAATTTTTGAAATATATCTCTTGATCTGATCAGATCTGAACGAATCTAGTCCGAGAAATTAGGATTTTCCTTCAATGAAGTAGATAAAATTGCCTCTAGTCGATACATCAAATGGGCCACACACATCAGTATGTACTAGGATAAGTAAATCCATGACCCTTTCCTCATGTCCCATAAAAAGAAAATTTGATCATTTTGCCATGAAGACATGATTCACAAATTAGATATGACTCGAAAGTCAATCAACTCAATAATTTAATTTTTTCCAATTTGTTAATCCTATCTTCTACTATATGACCTAGTCTAAGGTGCCATAGATATCTATCATTTGGACTATCTCTGAATTATTTTAATTTTATGGCATTCATATTTTGCTCAATATTAAAAATAAATACATCAATATATAACTGATAAATATCGTTAATAAAAAAACTACTTGCAATTATATTTCTTTCATAAAGAATATTACAATAGTCCTTAAGAAAACTAATTACATAGCCTTCTTGTGTTAAACATGAAACAGAAATCAAATTTCTGCTTGCTGTAGGCACATAATAATAATTCTTAAGTACTAAATGTAAACCAGATGATAGTTAAAGAGGATAGGTTTCCACGGCCACAGCAGCAATCCTTGCTCTATTTCTAATGCGTATGATCATTTCACCATCCCTCAGCCTCCTGCTATTCTCAAGATCCTGCATGAAAGTGCATAAATGAGCACTAGAATCTGAGTCAAGCACCTAACTGGATGCAGAAGAAATCATAAGATTTGATTCAATAATGAACATACCTCCAGAAGGACCTGTCTCCTTCTTATTCTTCAGAGTGGCCAGGTATATAAGGCAGTTCCACTTTCAGTGGCCATCAATGTTGCAATAGAAATACTTTTCTTTATCAGCAGCCTTCTTCTTCAACTCTATCTTCTTTTTCTTTCCTCCTTCCATCTTTTATCTTTTCACAGACTTCTTCTTCTTTTCAAAAGACTTTCTCTTGGAAGAAATCCATTTCATAGTAAATACTGAGCCTTTAGAATCTTTCATTGAAAGCTCAGTAGTAACCAGCATGTTCATAAGCTCGGTCAGAGTATTTTAAAATTTATGCATATGGTAGTTCATGATGAACTGCCTATATGCATCAATCAAGAATTGTAGAATTATATCATTCTGCAGATTCAGGTCCAACTTCACTTCGAGCTTCTCAAGCTCTTTCAAGTCTTTGATCATCATCAGATAATGATCTTGAACTGATTGTCCATCATCTATTTTAGCCTTGAATAGTCATTTAGTGATCTGATATTTGGTTGCACGACTCTGTTCACCAAACATCTCTTGTAGGTGTGTCAATATTTGGTGGGCGGTCTTAATATCTTCATGTTGGAGCTGAAGCTTATCAGATATTGAGTCCAATATGTAGTATCTGATCTTGTTATTTTCATCCATCCACTTATCAAAAGGTGCTCTCTATTCAGCGGATGGACGAGCTGATAAGGTGGGAGGATCCTGATCTAATACTTGAGTTAACTTCTCAGAATCTAAAATAATTTGAAGTTTCGGAGCCAATCCTTGTAATTAGGTTCGGTCAGTCTATGGATGTCCAGGATACGTGCTAGTGGGTTGGATGCAGATATTTTGCTTTTTCTATATAGAGTCAAAGTTTTTAATTAGATATTGTAATTAAGACTTGACCAATTTATTTAAGAGTTTAATTTTTAAACAAATTAGCTTCCATTATTTTCTCCGATCCCTACACTCCCTCTGTAGAGATGCAAAAATCTATGATTATAGATTTCTAATGGATGGTGCAGTCCCACCAACTGACTCATCACCTCACCTAATAGTTATTGATGATGGGTTAGTCACTGAGTGGATAACTCTTATCCAATGATTATCTAATCATGGTGCACCCAAACTTAGTCTCTAATTCATGAATCTCATCATATCCAAAATATTGATCCACTCCTTAATTAAGTCAGACCCACCATTTGCACAGATTGAATTCCTAATTGGGTCTCTCACTGTATTCAGAATATTGAGTTCAATTTATCCTCCAGCCCATAGCATTCAATGCCTAATAGATATGGTTGCATCTTCTCGGTGCAACTGAACCACTATGACCAGCCAAGAACAATCAACCTCGGAAAGGACCCGCACATCTATAATGGTGGAAGATCATAGACTTAATCTTTTTTTAGAAAGATTTGATTTAGGTCTCTTTAAACTTGACTTGACATAGCCATAATGATTATGACTAACCTAGTGGCATGGGTTAGCTCGAATTGTTAACCACCTTAGATCAGGACTGGATTGACAAATATGGTCAGATAAGTGAAACCGATGGAAGGGATATGCCATTAACTCGATAAGAACGCATTCAAGTTGAGTAGCTTCTAATTAAAAATCAGTCAATCGTATCTGCCAGACTTACCTTAGATACCAAATTATTGAGCCAGAACCAATCAGGTTAGCCTACAATCCAGACTCTAACCACTGAGCCTAATTAGGTCTTAACTTGATTGATTACTCATGTGATTCGATCTTGACCTAGACTTAATCCTATTAGGCTGGTCTATTTAAGTACTCTTGATCTCATCTAATCAACTCTTAATTTGGTTTGATCAACCGCTAGACCTAATTAAGCTACCCAAGTCCGAACCTAATTTTATGAATATATCTTAAATCTAAAAATTCTCAATTTTAAATCTAACATATTTTATAATCTTAATTCTTAATTAAGTATAGGATTCATAAACAAAATATATAAATAAAATTCTAGAATTTCAGGATCTAAGGTTTTACAGAAAATAAATTTTAATTTCTAATTAAGGATAAACATGAGCACCCCTACACATCATAAGAATACCCCATCAAATAGAAGGAGAGGATATTTAAATTTTACTTTATTCTTATGACCAGACGGCCAAGGAGAATGCCTTAATTAGAAATATGAAAACTATAAAACTAGTTAGATCTACATATATATCACATATATAAAATTGATCTAACTTAAAAATATATTTTGCATACATCTCATGTATCATATCATGCATATTTTTAGATCTAAATTATCTCATAATTATCTAAAAAATTAAATTTAAATTAATTATATCAAATTAAAATCTATTTTAGATAATTATGTAGAACTATTCTACAACTAGTCTAAACATGCAATCATCATATCTCATATAAACAAAAATTAAATAACTTTATTTTCTATTTTTTAGATCTTATTATAATATTTATAATATCAAAAAATAATAAATAAATATATCTAAAAATTATAACTAATTAAATTAAATTATGATCATGCTAGACTATATATAGAATAATTCTATTCTACAACTAGTCATGCATCTTGTACAACTTAGATCTAAATTATTTAGTTTTTTAATTTTTAATTTTAGATCTAATCATATCTAATGTGATATCTAAAATTATCAAATTATTAGATCAAAATTAAAATAAAATTAGATCTAATAAAAAAGCAACCTAGCTCTGATACCAGTTGAAGGAAAAAATACTGTTCCTAAGTCAGGTTCATTCAGATCTGATTGAATCAAGAGAGATATTTTAAAAAAAAAATTCTTAAATTTAGATCAGATCTGATATTATTGATCTAATAAAAAAATAAAATAAAATAAAAAATAAATTAAATTTAATTTAATTTTATCTTATTGTGGATAATCTGATTATCCTGTGATGATTTTGATGTCTGCCTGAGGTTCTGGATCTAGCTATGCAAGTGCCTGACCACTACTAGTATCCACTTGGGTTGGATCTGGAGATCTTCTTTTTTTTTATCACTTTTCTAAAAATTAGATCTGGATCTGATTTTGAAGATCTTCAAAACTCCTTCGAAGATGTGAGTTGTCTCTTGCAGTAGTGCTGCCTTCTTCCTTTTTCTGTCGCCTTTCTCTTGCTTGGATCGCACCAAACTTGTGCCCAAAAATTCTTGGACGTGGATAGGAGAGAGAACACCTGAAGGTGGCATGGAGGAAGAGGGGCAATCTTATGGTGTGGGCAATAGGTCAAGCATCTTTGATCTTGGCACAGATAGAATTTTTATAAATCCTGTTGCGCCATGTAGTGCCACATCATCTCGGCCAATCATGGCCTTCTGTGCAATAAGATCTAAATCTGATTGGTGGGATGACATTATCTGATCCAATCAAATGAGAGCCCCTCTGAATCATCCTTAGATGGCGCCAAGACTGGGTCAAAGCAGTCTTCTAGGCACCATCCAAGTAGAATCCTCGAATCAATTGGAGTCCCATCTATACGAGACTCTAGATGCTTTATCCATGGGCGCACGCCTCCCTAGGCATGCACCCCTTATCCATCTAGTTTTTAGCAGGTGGACTGGTCCAAGAATTCTCTCCTATAATGGCTTGACATATAGGTAGATGTCTAAGTATCAAAAGTCAACATTTGACCAAATGTCCGAAATAGGATTTAGCATGTGACGAAAAATGGTAGTTGTTATCTTAAATTCATCTCATAAATTAAGAGAATCCTTTTTTGATCTGGACAAGCTTTAGTCAAACCAAGTAAAGGTACCTAAGTGAGCCTAGACACATTTGACTTAGTCAAGACAAACTTTAATGATAATTAAAGGTGAACATTAGGCTCAATCGTGTGCTAGCATGATTTTCTTGAACCTAATTGAATCTAATTCAAATTAATTGAACCGAATTAGTCCAATTGATGATATCCAGATCAAAACCCTTATTTGTGTGATCCAGTTAGATTCAATTTCGTATGATAATGAGATATGTCACGATCTCTATCATCGACATCATCGAAACATCTTTCGATGGATCAGAATTTTTCTGATTCAGACAACTAGTATGATGGCTCATCTAAATCATTTTAATTACTCTCAAAATTCATCAGTGACATCTAGCAGCATATAGTGGCTACCCATCAGAACTGAAAATGAACCTCTCGATGTAGTTACCTATGTGATTAAGTTCTTCTATCTTGAGCCCCGACTGGATTGGGGGTAAGGTAATCTCGTCAAACCCTAATGTTCGTCATATGATTAATCATTTGATTCAAGTCCAATGTAAAAACTTTAATAAAACTCTTTCTATTATTTCACTCTACCATGGCCATGGGCTTATGCACTTGATTCTCATGATCATCATAGGGCTACTCCTCATCTACCGAGGTAGATAGATTTTCTATTGGTGCAATCCAATTCCTACAATGAACATGCTATAGCCAACATATACCTCAGAATTCTGAATGGCTAGGAGACCGAGTATGGTATAGTCAAACTATAACACCCTCAAGGTAAACTGTCGATGCACCTCAGATCAAAGAACCAGATACATAACTGCAGCTTCGAGCCAGTCATTAACAAAAAGATAAACTTTCTTATGACTGCTCGAGATAGTCACACTTAGTGCCCTCATTCTCTAACGAGTATCTGTACTCTTACTCTGGTGTCTCTACACCATAGACTTAAGACTCATCTACTATAAAGAAATGATTACACACCAACATTCTGGATCAATCACCATCCTCATGATGATCCTACGATCAGGAGCATTTTATGAGTTAATAATGAAAATTCATATCTTAAATTTTTAACTCTTAAAAATAAGAACTATCATTGCCATTAACTCAAGAAATGTATCACAGACACTAAATATATATTATGATAGAAAATAATTCATTTTATTATTTATAGTCAAAATTATAATTTTGTCCTTAGAAGTGTATAACAAGTGTCAACTAATTCTGGCTTCTAGGGCACATATATCTAACATCCTTCATGTTGTATCATATACACCTCTTTATCCATCTCTCTAGTTAGGAAAATCATTTTCACATCCATCTACTAGATTTCATAATCCAGATGGACAGCAATGGCAAGCATAATCCAAATAGATTTGAGCATTGTCATAGGAGAGAACGTCTCATCATAGTCAATACCATAACATTGACGATACTCCTTCGCAACTAGATGGGCTTTATAGGTTTCCGTATTTTCGTCTATGCTCCTTTTTCTTTTGAAGACCCACTTACATCCTATGAATTTTATCCCTTCGGATGGATCAATCAGTATCCATACATCGTTGATCTTCATGGATTTCATTTCAAATTTCATTGACTCAAGTAATTTCTCAGAGTTGGATCTCTATATTGCATCTATATAGGTGATCGGATCCTGATCATTCTCATCGATTTTGATAGGATCCCCATCTCAAATCAAGAAACCGTAGTATTTGTCCAATTAACGTGGTACTCTACCAGATCACCTTAAGGGTGTATCTATAATGGATTATGGGTCTGATCTAATTAGATCCAGCTTAGATTCAACAACTTATGTCTATTCTTTCACCTACCATACTTCATCAAGTTTGACCTTAGAAGCATTAGTTCCTTCACCAAGGAACTCCTTTTCTAAAAAGACTGCCTTAAGGCTGACAAATACTTTTTGCTCATCAGCAAGGTTGAAGTAGTATCCTTTGGTTTTTTTTGGATAACCTATAAAACTATACTTATCAGACCTAGGTCCAAGCTTGTCTATCATTAAATGTTTGACATAAGCTGGACACTCCCAAATCCTAAGGTGTGAGAGCACTGGCTTACGTCCTATCCATATCTCATATGGTATTTTATTAATAGATTTGCTCGAAATCCTATTTAGAATGTAACAAGCTGACTCGAGCGCATATCCCCATAGAAAGATCAGCAAACTAGCAAATTCCATCATGGATCGAACCATATCCAATAGGATTCAATTCCTCCTTTCAAACACACCATTATGTTGTGGTGTTTCAGGAGGAATCCATTAGAAGAGAATCTCAATATTTTCTAGATATATCAAAAACTCATTAGAAAGGTACTCACCTCTTTGGTTAGATTGAAGAGTCTTAATACTCTTTTTAGTTTGCTTCTCTACCTCATTTCAAAATAGTTTAAACATTTCAAACAACTCCGACTTATACTTCATTAAATAGATGTATCCATACCTCGATAGATCATCTATGAATGTTATGAAGTAAAAATATTCACCTCTGGTACTTAAGCTCATGGGTTCACATACATCTAAATATACTAGACTCGGGAGTTCAATGGCTCGTTTATCTTTTTCAGTGAAAGATGACTTGATCATTTTACCAAGAAAACAGGACTCACAGGTCGAAAGTGATTCACAATCACTAATCTCAAGAATTTCTTCATGAGCTAACCTGTTTATTCTATTCTTATTAATATGATCTAGCCTATAGTACCAAAGGTAGACTTTGGATACATCACTAATTCTAGGATGTTTATCGAAAGATTGAACCATGTTAACAGGCATAGTTAATAAATAAATACCATTATTCAATTATCCAATAAAAATTGTAACACCATTCAAAATGACATTACAAAAAAAAAATTTATTGATATTTCAAAACCATTCATGGCCAAAAGGTCTACAGAAATGACATTCAATAAAAAAATGGATAAAAATGATATTCATTAAGAATAACTTTATTTGAATTGATTACAAGGTTCATAATTTCTAAAGCTAGAATTGGAACTTATCTTCCATCTCTAATATTTAGGAACCTCTTGTCTTGATCAAATCTCATACTAACCTGCAAGCCCTGCATAGAATTATAAATATAAGGGCTTTCAGTATCTAATACCCAGATGGTAGAATCAAATAAGAAAAAATTGTAAGGTATTATCATATAATTATCTTGCCCAGCAATCACTTGCTTCTTTCTTAGCCTGTTCGAATCTAGGAAGGTAATGTATAGATGACAGTTTCTCTTTCAGTGCCTCTATTTCTTGCAGAAGAAGCACTCCGTCTGGCTCTAGTTGGGCTTACGCTTCTTGGTCTGATCCTATGCAATCATCCTAGCATGCAGCTGCACCTTCTTATTTTTCTTCTTATTCTTCTTTCCTTTCTTAAAAGGTTGACGATCAAAAGAAAACCCTCCTACTACATTCACCATTTTCTTATGGAGTTGGTGATCCTTTTCAAAGTTCTACAGCAACCCCAATAAGCCATGGTAGTTGACTGTAGGCTTTGTCATTCTAAAATAAGTCAGAAAAGGAAGGAAGGGCTTAGGTAAGGAATTAAGGATCGCATCCTTACCGAGCTGCTCGTACAGGAGAAAGCCCAGCTTGCTAAGGCGCTCAATCATCTCGATCATGTGCAATACATGATCGATGACTGAGGCCCCATCCCTCATCTGAGCATTGAAAATGGCACAACTTATTTTGTGCCTTTCAACATCGTCAAGCATTCCAAAGAAGTCATTCAACATTTGAAGCATCTTTTATGGCTGGATATTTTCGAACCTACGGTTGAACTCATCATTTATTGCCACCAGCATTATGCACCGAACAGTGGTGCGATCATTGAGCCACTTCTGATAAGTGTCTCGTATCTCTCCTCTAGCATTCGAAGTTGGCTCCTCAGGTGCTGCATCCGTTACTATATAAAGGATCCGCTCATGCTCTAGGATGATTTTCAACTTACAATACTAGCTATCGAAGTTGGATCCCATTAATTTATCATTGTCTAACAATGACCTGAGTGACAGGTTAGTTACAATTTCTGCATAAAAAGAAAAATCAAATCTTATTAGTATATGAATTAATTATCCTAAAGACTTGGACTTTAGTCCAAAGGTTCTTTCATTATTTTATACGAATTGATAGCCTCTACCTCTAATTTGAGAAATTACTATAATTTCTTAGTGGATACTAGAACCCACATAGACTACACACGAGCCCAACTTTGGTTAGTCAATCCATATGCATCTATGGATAGATTCAAAATCAATTATTTCTCTAAATAACTTCGAGTAATTTTGATTTTATCCTGGAGACCTAATCAATAGGCTTTGGCCTCTACTGAAAAAGTTCGGTTAGGTCCAACCATTAACATGATCACATTTGATCTTATCTAACCAATAAATGATCAAGTCTGACTTTGGTCGACCAACCTAACCCATCAGAAAGACTTAATCAAATTATCATTTGATGAATGATAATTTTATTAGTCAATAATCACCAAGCCTTTGGGCCTCCAATGATCATTATACTAATGAACCCATTATCACTCAACTTAATGGAAGGCTATGATTTAGTTATCTATATAACTATTTTATTTTTAAGAACCTAATAATTTTAGAGAATTAACAAATTTTAAGAAGAGGAAAAAATTTAACAAACCAATTTCGATCCTTCCACTGACTTCACAAAGTCAAATTAAAAAGAATCTAATCTAAGCTGGCATTAGAAGCACCTAAATCAATCCGACTGATTTACCTAATTAACATGGGTGAGCTCAAATCACCAAGTGATCTAATCAAAATCTAATTCACCAGGATGGCCAGGTAAGTGAGATCAGTGAAAGGAATATACCATTAACTCGTCAAAGATCGAATCAATACGAATAGCTTCCAATTAAAAATCACTGATCAAACTACCAGACTTACCTTCGACACCATCCAGTTCATTAGTTTAAATTTGATCAACCTAATAATTATGGGTTCGATCGTGTAGACATGAATCAAGTCCATTTGGTCCTCATTAAAAGCATGGACTTGACCAACTATAACTATTATAATTGAGTCTATAGAGTCTTTGACCTAATCTAAATTAATATTTAATTAGATTTGATTAATTACTCTAAATTAGTTCATTCTTTAACTAACCTTAAATCTGACCCAATTAATGGACCTAATTCAACTAACCCAATAACTCATGTTTTATGATTAATGACTTAGAAAGTTTAATTCACAATTCTAGATCCTAATTTATTTTACTTAATTTTAATTAAGTTTATGGGCTAAGGGTTAGGGTTTGGTATTTTAAAAATATTTTTTAAAAATTTCACAAGATTCTTTACAACTTAACATTATTCATCAATTGAGTCGACTCACTTTAAAATTGAATCAACTTAATTTCATAAATAATACTAATTTTAGGATTTAATCTGAACCTATGTACACTACATAATACTAAATCATGAATCAAACTTTAGATCCTATGTAAACAAACATTCATGATCAAAAATTAGATTAAAATCTAATTTAATCAGATCATAAAAATATTAGATTAGATCTAAAATTTTATGATTAATGATTTAGATCCATAACGTACCAGGATAACTTTTTTACTATAGGGGACAAACCCTATAGCAGGACAACCTTTAGTCCATGCGATCTTGATTTTAATTTTTAGATTTAATTAATTAAATTATTAGATTAATATTTAGATCAAATCTAAATTATTAATTTAAATATGCAAGCATATCATATTTAGCGAACTCTTGCTCTGATACCATTTGAAGGATGCAGTGCTACTTTAAAAAAATTTTAAAAAATAATAAAGATGCAATGAAAAAAATAATTAATCTAATTAATTACCTACTGATCATATCAAAATATTAAATCTTACACTAAAGATCTAAATATAATATGCATGCATTTATATAGATCTGAAAAATAAAACTATGTAGCAAACTATTTACCACATCTATATATTTAGAACACAATATCTTTTCATGGATAACTGATCATCATAATTTAAATCCATCGAATAATGCTTTGATGTCGCACCATAGCCACACATGTGTCCGACCTCTATGGTTGGTCCACATGGAGCTTCTGATCTCGATCAGTCGTACTGAAGTGCTAGCTCCTCGACGAAATCTTCGATGGCTAATCACGATCGATCTGATCAATCATCCATTTTTTAATTTTCTAGATAATCCAAAAAATTAAAAATTATTCTTTGGAGAATGATGAGATGGTGTACAAAATTTGGTAGTGATTCAATGCTCACAGCACTCGATCTCTCCACCCGAATCCAGATTCCCAAATCTTGGATTTTACTCAAAAATACTGACACACTAAAAACCCTCTCACGCCCTTTCTGTGTGGAGTTTTTCTATGAAATATTTTTTTATGAAAATATGACTTTTAAATCTATAAATCCTATTTAGATCATATCTAAAAATTGAGGGTCCTTAGAGATAAAAATCAAAAGAGAATAGAGGCATGAAGAAAAAATAAAGTATTGTAGGACCCTGCTCATCTTCACTCTAAGATTTTTTTCGTCCAAAACCAATGTCCAATTACTTTTATATTTTTACCATGAAATGGTAACCCCTCTAGCTTCACGCACAAAAATTCTCATAATTTATTGCATGAAAAATAAGTAAAAATGCCGTATGGAGTGGATAGATTAAGATTGGTTGAACTAGTTTCAACCAACTTCTAGTATTTGAATTCAAATGCAAGCCTATCCAATTCCATCGCCCATTCATGCCCATTTTTCAAAAAAAAATGGAAACCAAAAAAGGAGAAGGGCATGGAGATAAAGATAAGAGGGAGAGGGAGGTTTCAACCAAACCAACCTCTTTGAATTCAAAATTCAAAAAAAAGTTTAAACTAGTCCAACACTTGACCAGGTCAAAGATAGAAAGAAAGGAGGGCACAAATTTCTTCTCTTCATGAGAGAAACTTACATAAAAAATAAAGGTGGGCATGGGCAAGGTAGAAAATTCAAACATGAGGTGGCACATGGGGAGGTTTGAATTCAAACAGAGTTTGAATTAGTCCAAGTTGATTTCAACCAAACCAAATTAATTTAAAACCAACTAGACCAGATTAAATCCAACCAAATTAGGCTTAACTCAATCTATTTAAATCTTAATCAAATTAAAAATTAATTTGGTCCAGTCTCTGATCAAATCAGGATCAAATCTCACACAGCGATTAGGTCAACTCATGACCTAATTGAGTCAAATCCAGTCGAATTCAATTCGATCAAACTTAATCAAATTCTCATCGCTCAATCAAATTAAGCTAATTAATAATTAAATTACTAATTAATCCTTTAATAAATATAGAGTTTCAATTGGATGGAAGTCTGGGCAATAGAGTTCCATCACTATGAAACTCTCAAAGAGTCTCAATCCAGTGGAACTCTTAAACCCAGTGTCTCAAATGAAAGAAACTCATGATCATAGAGTTTCAGACCAGTGAAACTCTTGATCAGAGAGTCTTAGATGAGTGAGACTCAGAGTCTCAGTCCATTAGGACTCTAGATCAGCCATCAGATCAGGTAGTAACTCCTATTGTGTGTGACCCCATAGGTTCGAATCCTAAGCCAGTAGTATAGAAACTAATTTTCTGTACCAATTGATGTGATCATCTAGCAATGGTATCCAATATTCGGATAGATTGAATTTGTCACAACACAACATCGATGAACCTATAGAATATGGTTATCGTATAATTCATCCATATGATCTCTGTATAATAGATGACTCAGGATTAGACTGTCATCCCTAGTAAATGCATCTATGTCATATATCAATCTCATTTTGATACACGCATCGACTCCTCAAGTGCTTGACTGTGCCTGAAAACCTTCCATCACTGAATTAAAAATTCAGATAGTTTGGCACTAAAGCACATTGAGTTGCTTGAAAGTCACCCTGATGATCTTAGGTTAGAGGGAAACTTATACCCATATTCCATCGAAGCTAATCTTGATAGGATAAAAAGCTTTAAAGTTGATCACATTCAGTGCAGATGTATCCATACATCTTATTTGTTTGACATACCAGTGTTTCAATACTCCTTGATTATGAGGACAACCAACCTATATAGCATATAATGACCTATATTCGATAAACATTATCATCCTAAGTAACAATATATCTTTTGGTCATGAATAATTTAAGGACTAAATGATAAATCCTTCTTTATTGAATCTAGATAGTCCTAAGGACTTCATCACAACACAGGAGTTCATTAGAAGGCAATAAAATTTATGATGAAAAAAAAATTAAAATAATTTTTATTAATTTATAATTTATATATAATTATAAATGTATAGCCTAACCATCAATAGATTGATGATTGACTTTAAGACATATTTTCAATAGTGCAGTCCAATTGCATCTGGTGCATGCAATACTTAGACATTCACAAGGGCTGGAGGGGTGGGTCATGGAGGAGGAGCTTAGTCGAGCTTAGTTTGGGGATCGGATCAGAGCTGGGCTAAAGGTAGGCTCAAGCTAGGTCCGAAAGTAAAATAGGCCCTATTTTTTGGCCCAAGTCTGGTCTAAATGGTTTTGGGCTGAGCTTCAAGCCCAATCCAAAGCCGGTCCGACCCGATGGGTCTTGGGTTGGCTCGATCCCACTTCCAACCCTAGGTGACACAATAGAAGTTATTTGAGACAACAGAGTTCTTTGTTGAGGATTGTGCATATATTTTATGAATATATATTATTTTAGCTTACTTTAATTTTTTGATATGCTTTTATGTGATAACAGAGTTCTTTATAATCTCTTATGATACTTATTATCTTACAAGCTGTATATATTATATTGGTATCATTTATTTTTGATACAGATAATAGTTTCAAGGTTTATTAAATAAGTGATGCATTTGGCATGAGGTATACTAAACAAGTGATACGTTTGGCACGAGGTACGCTATGATCTCTTTTTCTTATTCTCATATGATGTGTTAAATCTGATGGGTTTAATATCAGTTTTGGTTGCCGTATTCTTTTGGTTGCCTTCTGATTTTCACTGATGATGATCCAAACTTAATGGATATTGAAGGAAATAGCTCCGCAGATATTTTATGGCATCTTTTCTTATTCCCATATGATGTGCTAAACCTGATGGGTGTCGATCAATTTTGCTAATCAGGCTTTTATAGTTACTTATTTTTTCATGATTATGATATATTTAACACGAGGTATGATAAACAGGTGATACATTTGCCACAAGATATGCTATGATTTTTTTCTTATTTCCACATGATGTGTTAAATCTAATGGATTTAATATCAATTTTGGTTACCGTATTCTTTTGGTTGCCTTCTTGTTTTCACTGATGATGATCCAAAATTAATGGATATTAAAGGGAATGGCTCCGTAGATATACTATGGCATCTTTTTTTTATTCCCATATAATGTGCTAAACCTGATGGGTGTCAATAGATTTTGCTAATCAAGGTTTTTATAGTTGCTTACTCATTTTGCCATGATTATGATACATTTGGCACGAGGTATGATAAATAAGTGATATATTTGCCATGAGGTATGCTATGGTTTTTTTCTTATTTCCACATGATGTGTTAAATCTGATGGGTTCAATATCTATTTTGATTACCGTATTCTTTTGGTTGCCTTCTTGTTTTCACTGATGATGATCCAAAATTAATGGATATTAAAGGGAATGGCTCTGCAGATATACTATGGCAACTTTTTTTCATGCAATACTTAGACATTCGCAAGGGCTGGGGGGTGGGTCATGGAGGAGGGGCTTAGTTCGGGGATCGGGTCAGAGCTGGGCCAAAGGTAGGCTCGAGCTAGGTCCAAAAGTAAAATGGGCCCTATTTTTTTGCCCAAGTCTATTCTGAATGATTTTGGGCTGAGCTCCAAGCCCAATCCAAAGCCGATCCGGCCCGATGGGTCTTGGGCCAACTCAATCCCACTTCCAACCTTAGGTGACACAATAGAAGTTATTTGAGACAACAGAGTTCTTTGTTGAGGATTATGCATATATTTTGTGAATATATATTATTTTAGCTTACTTTAGTTTTTTGATATACTTTTATGTGACAATAGAGTGCTTTATAATCTCTTATGATACTTATTATCTTACAAGCTATATATATTATATTGGTATCACTTGTTTTTGATACAGATAATAGTTTCAAGGTTTATTAAATAAGTGATGCGTTTGGCATGAGGCATACTAAACAAGTGATACATTTAGCATAAGGTACGTTATGATCTTTTTTTCTTATTCCCATATGATGTGTTAAATCTGATGGGTTTAATATCAATTTTAGTTGCCGTATTCTTTTGATTGCCTTCTGATTTTTACTGATGATGATCCAAACTTAATGGATATTGAAGAAAATAGCTCTGTAGATATTTTATGGCATCTTTTTTTATTCCCATATGATGTGCTAAACCTAATGGGTGTCGATCGATTTTGCTAATCAGACTTTTATGGTTACTTATTTTGCCATGATTATGATATATTTAACATGAGGTATGATAAATAGGTGATACATTTGCCACGAGGTATGCCATGATTTCTTTTCCTTATTTCCACATGATGTGTTAAATCTGATGGATTCAATATCGATTTTGGTTACCGTATTCTTTTGGTTGCCTTTTTGTTTTCACTAATGGTGATCCAAAATTAATGGATATTAAAGGGAATGGCTCCGTAGATATACTATAGCATCTTTTTTTTATTCCCATATAATGTGCTAAATCTGATGGGTATCGATCGATTTTGCTAATCAGGCTTTTTATGGTTGCTTACTCATTTTGCCATGATTATGATATATTTGGCATAAGGTATGATAAACAAGTGATACATTTGCCACGAGGTCTGCTATGATTTCTTTTTCTTATTTTCACATGATGTGTTAAATCTGATGGGTTTAATATCAATTTTGATTGCCATATTCTTTTGGTTGCCTTCTTGTTTTCACTGATGATGATCTAAAATTAATGGATATTAAAGGGAATGGCTCCATAGATATACTATGGCATCTTTTTTTCATGCAATACTTAGACGTTCGCAAGGGCTAGGGGGTGGGTCATGGAGGAGGGGCTTAGTCGGGCTTAGTTTGGGGATCGGGTCGGAGTTGGGCCAAAGGTAGGCTCGACCTAGGTCCGAAAGTAAAATGGGTCCTATTTTTTGACCCAAGTTTGGTCTGAATGGTTTCGGACTGAGCTCCAAGCCCAACCCAAAGTTGGTCTGGCCCGATGGGTCTTTGGCCGGCTCGATCCCACTTCCAACCCTAGGTGACATAATAGAAGTTATTTGAGATAACAAAGTTCTTTGTTGAGGATTGTGCATATATTTTATGAATATATATTATTTTAGCTTACTTTAGTTTTTTGATATGCTTTTATGTGACAACAGAGTTCTTTATAATCTCTTTTGATACTTATTATCTTATAAGCTATATATATTATATTGGTATCACTTATTTTTGATACAAGTAATAGTTTCAAGGTTTATTAAATAAGTGATGCGTTTGACACGAGGTATACTAAACAAGTGATATGTTTGGCATGAGGTATGCTATGATCTTTTTTTCTTATTCCCATATGATGTGTTAAATCTGATGGATTTAATATCAGTTTTGGTTGACGTATTCTTTTGGTTGTCTTCTGATTTTTACTGATGATGATCCAAACTTAATGAATATTTGAAGAGAATAGCTCTGCAGATATTTTAGGACATCTTTTTTTATTCCCATATGATGTGCTAAACCTGATGGGTGTCGATCGATTTTGCTAATCAGGCTTTTATGGTTACTTATTTTGCCATGATTATGATATATTTGACAAGAGGTATGATAAACAGGTGATACATTTGCCACGAGGTATGCTATGGTTTCTTTTCCTTATTTTCACATGATGTGTTAAATCTGATGGATTCAATATCGATTTTGGTTACCGTATTCTTTTGGTTGCCTTCTTGTTTTCACTGATGATGATCCAAAATTAATGGATATTAAAGGGAATGGCTCCACGATATACTATGGAATTTTTTTTTATTCCCATATAATGTGCTAAATCTAATGGGTGTCGATCAATTTTGCTAATCAAGCTTTTTATGGTTGCTTACTCATTTTGTAATGATTATGATACATTTGGCATGAGGTATGATAAATAAGTGATACATTTGCCATGAGGCATGCTATGGTTTCTTTTTCTTATTTCCACACGATGTGTTAAATCTGATGGATTCAATATCAATTTTGGTTGTCGTATTCTTTTGGTTGCCTTCTTATTTTTACTGGTGATGATCCAAAATTAATGGATATTAAAGGAAATGGCTCTGTACATATACTATGGCATCCTTTTTTCATGCAATACTTAGATGTTCGCAAGGGTTGGGGGGCTGGGTCGTGGAGGAGGGGCTTAGTCGGGCTTAGTTTGGGGATCGGGTCAGAGCTGGGCCAAAGGTAGGCTCGAGCTAGGTCCAAAAGTAAAATGGGCCCTATTTTTTGGCCCAAGTCTGGTCTAAATGGTTTCAAGCTGAGCTCCAAGCCCAACCCAAAGCCGGTCCGGCCCGATGGGTCTTTGGCCGGCTCGATCCCACTTCCAACCATAGGTGACACAATAGAAGTTATTTGAGACAATAGAGTTCTTTGTTGAGGATTGTGCATATATTTTATGAATATATATTATTTTAGCTTACTTTAGTTTTTTTATATGCTTTTATGTGACAACAGAGTTCTTTATAATTTCTTATGATACTTATTATCTTACAAGCTGTGTATTATATTGGTATCACTTGTTTTTGATACAAATAATAGTTTCAAGGTTTATTAAATAAGTGATGCGTTTGGCATGAGGTATACTAAACAAGTGATACGTTTGACACGAGGTACGCTATGAACTCTTTTTCTTATTTTCATATGATGTGTTAAATCTGATGGATTTAATATCAATTTTGGTTGCCGTATTCTTTTGGTTGCCTTCTAATTTTCACTGATGATGATCCAAACTTAATAGATATTGAAGGAAATAGCTCCACAGATATTTTATGGCATCTTTTTTTATTCCCATATGATGTGCTAAACCTGATGGGTGTCGATCAATTTTGCTAATCAGGCTTTTATGGTTACTTATTTTGCCATGATTATGATATATTTGACACGAGATATGATAAATAGGTGATACATTTGCCATGAGGTATGCTATGGTTTCTTTTTCTTATTTTCATATGATGTGTTAAATCTGATGGGTTCAATATCAGTTTTGGTTACCGTATTCTTTTGGTTGCCTTCTTATTTTCACTGATGATGATCCAAAATTAATGAATATTAAAGGAAATAGCTCTGTAGATATACTATGGCATTTTTTTTTTATTCCCATATGATGTGCCAAACCTAATGAGAGTCGATCGATTTTGCTAATCAGGCTTTTTATGGTTGCTTACTCATTTTGCCATGATTATAATATATTTGGCATGAGGTATGATAAACAAGTGATACATTTGCCATGACGTATGCTATGGTTTTTTTTTCTTATTTCCACATGATGTGTTAAATCTGATGGATTCAATATCGATTTTGGTTGTCATATTCTTTTGGTTGCCTTTTTGTTTTCACTGATGATGATCCAAAATTAATGGATATTAAAGAGAATGGCTCTGCAGATATACTATGGCATCTTTTTTTTATTCTTATATGATGTGCTAAATCTGATGGGTGTCGATCGATTTTGCTAATCAGGCTTTTTAGGGTTGCTTACTTATTTTGCCATGATTATGATACATTTGGCATTTGCCACGAGGTATGCTATGGTTTCTTTTTCTTATTCCCACATGATGTGTTAAATCTGATGGATTCAATATCAGTTTTGGTTACTGTATTCTTTTGATTGCCTTCTTATTTTCACTGATGATGATCCAAAATTAATGGATATTAAAAGGATTGGCACCGCAGATATACTATGATATATTTATTTTATTTCTATATGTTGTGCTAAACCTGTTGGATGCCGATCAATTTTGCTAATCAGGTTTTTTGTGGTTGCTTACTCATTTTGCCATGATTATGATACATTTGGCATGAGGTATGATAAACAAGTGATACATTTGCCATGAGGTATGCTATGATTTCTTTTTCTTACTCCCACGTGACATGTTAAATCTGATGGGTTCAATATTGATTTTGGTTGCCGTATTCTTTTGGTTGCCTTCTTGTTTTCACTGATGATGATCCAAAATTATTGGATATTAAAGAGAATGGCTCCGCAGATATACTATGGCATCTTTTTTTTATTCTCATATGATGTACTAAACCCAATGGATGTTGATCGATTTTGCTTGCTAAATTCTTATGGTTACATTTGCCATGAGGTATGCTATGGTTTCTTTTGCTTATGCTGCTGATTGGTTTTGCTTGCTAAGTTGTTATGGTTATTTATTTACTTTGCCATCCTTATAATACATTTGGCATGAGGTATGTTAAATAATTTTTACATTTGGCATGAAGTATATCATTATCTTTTTTTCTTATTCCTATATGATGTGTTAAATATGGTGGGTGCCGATCGATTTTGCTTGCTATTTTCTTTTGGTTGCCTTCTTATTTTTTCTGATGATGATCCAAACTTAATAGATATTGAAGGAAATAGCTCTATGGATATACTATGACCTCTTTTTTTTATTCCAATATGATGTTTTAAACCTGATGGGGATTGATCGGGATTGCTTTTAGCTAACAATAGAAGAGTTCTTTGTGATATATTTCGCACGAGATATTCTAAATAAATAAAATATTTGCAAAATATATGCTATATCATTTTTATTTTTTTATGATGGGTTAAAGTTGATAGTTGCTTATGTATTTTACTTGCTATATTCTTATGGTTGCTTATTTATTTTTCTTGATGATGATCTAAACTTAATAAAAATTAAAGGAAATGGTTTTGCAAATTACTATAGTCTTTTTTTCTTACTGTTTTGGTATTTTATTTTTTAAGATGTTGCTTAATTTTGTATGGTGGATGCTTAATTGATATTGCTTGATTTCGTTATATTTTAGCTTGAAATATATCATGCTGGATATGTATCAACACAAAATCTTTTATTGTTGGAATTTATGCTATTAGAATTAATATTGTTTGGTATGTATTTTGCTTGCTATATTATTTGGATTAGCAGATGCTCCTCTGTGAACTATTTTGTATCAAAAAATATATATATTTCTATCGTTGCTTATTTATTTTTCTTGATGATGATCTAAATTTAATAAAAATTGAAGAGAATGATTTCACAAATTATTATAATTTTTTTTGTTATTATTATGATATTTTGTTGTTTAAGATATGTTATTTAATTTTGTATGGTGGATGCTTAATTGATATTACTTGATTTTGTTATATTTTAACTTGAAATTCATCATTAGATATGTATCTCAAAATCTGTGATATTGTATAAATTGACATGTGCTCCTTTATGAGCTATTTTGTAATTGATTGGTGCTCCTTTGTGAGCTATTTTGTATCAGAAATTATGGTATTTTGTTGTTTAAGATATATTATTTAATTTTGTATGGTGGATGCTTAATTGATATTTCTTGGTTTCATTATATTTTAACTTGAAATTCATCATTGAGTATGTATCTCAAAATCTATGATATTGTTTAAATTGACAGGTGCTCCTTTGTCAGCTATTTTGTAATTGATATGTGCTCCTTTGTGAGCTATTTTGTATCAAAAATTATGGTATTTTGTTATTTAAGACATGTTATTTAATTTTGTATGGTAGATGCTTAATTGATATTGCTTCATTTCATTATATTTTAATTTGAAATTTATCATTGGGTATGTATCTCAAAATCTATGATATTGTATAAATTGATAGGTGCTCCTTTATGAGCTATTTTGTAATTGATAGGTACTCTTTGTGAGCTATTTTGTATCAAAAAAAAATTAGTTATTTTTTTATATATAAATTTAGCGACCGATTTTGCAATCAATATATTTTTAAAAAATATTTTTAAAAAAATTTATGATCAAATTTTTGATTGATTAATATTTAAATTTTAGTTTAAAATTTTTTAAATTAATTTAGCGATCGATCTTATGACTAATTTATTTTAAAAAATATTTTTTTAAAAAATTTGCGATCAAATTTTTGATTGATAGTTGTTTAAATTTTTAGTTTAATATTTTTAAAATAAATTTAGCAATCGATTTTATGATTGATTTATTTTAAAAAGAAAAAAATTATGATCAAATTTATGATTGATTATTATTTAAATATTTAGTTTAGTATTTTTTACATTAATTTAGATATCAATTTTGCAATTAATTTTTTTTAAAAAAAATATTTTAAAAAAAAAATTATGATCAAATTTTCAATCAGTTGGTATTTAAATTTTTAGTTTAAAATATTTTAAATTAATTTAGCAATTGATTTTATGATTGATTTATTTTAAAAAAATATTTTTCAAAAAACTTGCGATCAAATTTTTGAATGATAATTATTTAAATTTTTAGTTTATTATTTTTAAAATTAATTTAGTGATCAATTTTAAAAAAAATCTCAAAAAATATTTGATTGAATTTTTGATCGATTATTATTTAAATTTTTAGTTTAATATTTTTTATATTAATTTAGCGATCAATTTTATGATTAATTTTTAAAAAAAATATTTTTCAAAAAATTTATGATGGAATTTTTGATTGATTCATAATTAAATTTTTAGTTTAAATTTTTTTAAATTAATTTAGCGATTGATTTTATGATCAATTTATTTTAAAAAATATTTTTCAAAAAATTAGTAATCAAATTTTTGTTCGATTATTATTTAAATTTTAGTTTATTATTTTTAAATTAATTTAATAATCAATTTTATGATCAATTTTTTAAAAAAAATATTTTTCAAAAATTTAGTGACTGAATTTTCGATCGATCATTATTTAAATTTTAGTTTATTATTTTTAAAATTAATTTAGCGATCGATTTTGTGATCAATTTTTTTAGAAATATATTTTTCAAAAAATTTGTAACCAAATTTTTGATTGATATGAAAATTTTAATAATTTTGTTTTTTTATAAATTTTAATAATTTTAATAAATTTTGATCAAATTTTTGATTGATACAAAAATTAAAAAAAAAGTTTATAAATTTTTTAAATAAAATTTTCCTTTTAGAAATTAGAAATCAATTTTTTGTAAATAGATTATTTATTTTTTATAATTTTTTAGAAATTAAAAATCATTTTTTTGGTTGGAAAATCAGTCGTAAGGTTCTAATTTTTTTTAATTTTAATAATTTAAGAATTTTTTTCGATCGATAAATCGTTCACTAGATTTTGTGATCGAAAAAATCAGTCAAAAAATATTTTCAACCAGTGTTTTTATGACTAAAAATTTTTGGTTGCTAAATTATTAGCAATCATTTTTTAGTTTTTAGTGATCGATTTTTTGGTCGCTAAAACCCTATTTTCTTGTAGTGTCGGCATATCAGGTTAAGCATCCAATCTTTCTTTTTTTTAGAGTTTAATAATTAAATTATTTATTTTTAAATTTAGTTAGTTACTTACTAATTTAATTATTAATTGTACAGGATCGATGTGCCCAAAATGTCGTAAATTGGGTAAGATGGATCATTTCACACTATGGGTGTATGGTTTGAGGCCATTCACTATATGGAGTAGATGGTAAATAATTTTTATTTAGCATATTTTAACTTTTTAATTATTTAAATTTTTTTTATTAATTATTCTTAAATTATGGAGAGTGGCAAGATTTCTGGTAGGATCGAGATTTACCTGTAAAACTACCAGCAACGATTAGGGGACCGGATGGTGGGAAGCTAGAAGCTTTATGTAAGTTTTTTCAACTATTTTTTCATTAGCATTTTATTTTTAGTACAAACTTTTAGAATAGCTATAGCTTTAATTTTCATGATCGTATGATAAACATTAGATCCCAACCTATCTCTAAGGGTTCGACCGTACCTATAGATGACAAGATCTATGATCAGGTGCTTGGTATGAGATCCTGTTATGTTAGGAGACTAAGGCATGGGATCAGAGCTCTCACATCCTCATGCTCGTCTAGGGTTGACACCTATGCTGCCTACGATGTCCGGCTAGCAGAGATATAAAGACAAGCTGTTGAGGAATGATAGTGGGCTGCTAAGTTGGCTGCACGCATTGATAAGTTCCAGCTATTCCAAACATAGATGATGGAGTAAATGATGCAGATGGAGTAGATGATGCAGCTGATGAGGCAGCAGTAGGCTAGTCTAAGCTCCTCCGTGCACTCTCCTTCTTTGGCCCATTCTCCTTCTCCAAATGCCAATGCTTGACGACCAGCGATCTATTTTTATTTTTTTATTTTTTTAACTTCTTATAATTATTAAATTTATTTTTTTATAATTATATTTTAATATAATAAAATGATGAAATTTATTTGTAGGTTTATTGTGTGGATTTTTTATTTTAGTTTTATAGATTATAAATATAAAATATTAAAAATATAAATTAATATATATATATATTTATAAATTATTTTTAAAAAATTATAATTAAATTTATTTATTTAATTATTTATAATAAAAAAAATTTATCATAAATAATTAACTATTTATGATGAAATTTTATTCATCATAAATAATTGAGTATTTATGATAAAAAAATTTTCATCATACATAATTAAGTATTTACGACAAAAAAATTTTCATTATAAATAATTGAGTATTTATGATAAATTTTTTTTATCATAAATAATTAAGTATTTATGATGAAAAAATTATTTTCATCATAAATAATAGATTATTTATGATGAATTTTTTATTATAAATAATTTATTTTTTAAAAATTTAAAATTATTATTAATTTATTTATGATGAAAATTCTTGTAGTAAATAAATTTATTTACAATGAAATATTTTTCATCATAAAATATTTTATTTGTGATGAAATATATCCATTATAAATAATTAAATAAAAAAATTTTGATTAAAATTTTTCATCTTAAAAAATTATTATTAGTGATGAAAATTAATTTTTTATCATAAAATATTATCTATGATCCTATTTTTTGTGATGAAATATTAGCGATGAAATTTTCATCATAAATAATTACTAGCAAAGAAATTTTAGTATTTGCGATGCTTTTTTTCATCATAAAATTTTTTTTTATTGTAATAAGAATAAATAGGTATTCAGACTTAAAACAGAAGAACACAACTCATAATTGAGGTACAAGACGAGATTGGTTGTGAAAGATTTCAATTAGAAGAAAGATATTGATTTTGAGGAGATTTTTTCATCTATGGTTAAAATGTCTTCGATCCAAGTTGTTTTTGGTTTGGTAGCCAGCCTGAAATTAAAGATTGAGTAGCTTAATGTGAAGACAGCATTTCTTCATGGTGATCTTGAAGAAAAAATTTATATGGAGCAGCTAGAGGCATTTATAGCTAAAGAAAAAAAAACTTGATATGCAGATTGAAGAAGAGCTTGTATAGTTTGAAACAAGCTCAATAGTGGTATAAAAAATTTGATTTCTTCATAATAGATCATAGGTACAACAAAATCACTTTTGATCATTATGTATTTTTGAAAAGATTCAGTGATGATGATTTTATTATTCTTCTATTATATGTTGATGATATGCTAATTATTGATCACGATGCCAAGAAGATTCAGAACTTGAAAGCTAAATTGAGTAAATGCTTTGCTATAAAAAACTTAAGATCAATGAAGTAGATACTTGGTATTAGAATTACTCATAATAGAAAGAATGAGAGACTGTGGCCATCTCAGGAGAGATATATAAAGAAGGTATTAGAGAGGTTCTAGATGAGCAACTCTAAATCAGTTAGCTCTTCACGTATAAGTCACTTTAAATTGAGCTCCAAACAGTGTCCTGCTAATAAGAAAGCGAAGGAGATGTAGAAGATCTCTTACGCACCTATAGTTGATAGTTTGATGTATGCTATGGTATGTACTAGGCTGTATCCATATTGCTAATGTTGTTGGTGTTGTCAGCCAATTTTTCTTTAATCCTGAAAAAGAGCATTGAGTGGTAGTGAACTGAATTTTCAGGTATCTCAAAGGCACTTCTAAAGTATTCTGTGTTTTGATACTAATAAACTTATGTTGGATGAATATACAAACGCAAATATGATAGGTGATATTGATTCTAGGAAGTTTACATCATGATACTTGATGACTTTTTCAAGAAAAGCAGTCTCATGGTAGTTTAGACTATAGAAATATATTGCTTTGATAACTACAGAGGTAGAGTATATTGCAGTGACAAAAGTGAGCAAAAAATTGTGGATGAATAAGTTTTTTGAGAAACTTGATTTAAGGCAAGAGAAATTTATCCTATATTGTGATAGTTAGAGTGCAATTTATCTCAGCAAGAATCTGGTTTTCTATTTAAAGTCAAAGTATATTGATGTGAGGTATTATTGGATACAGGATGCTTTGGAGATGAAGTTGTTACAGCTAAAGAAAATTCACATAAATAAGAATGCTTTAGATATACTGACTAAGCCGTTACCTGCAAAGAAGCTTGGAGTCTACAAAGATGGTGTTGGTTTGCTGGTCCTCTCCATATGAGCGTGAGGGGAGATTTGTTAGTTGTGTCCCGCCCATGTGATGGGACCTATATTAAATATAAGGAAGAATCCTTTTAGGACTCATATGTGGCTTGTGCATGGTAAAAAAAGAGAGCATGGCAAAAACCTGTTGAAGCAGAAAAATCAAAGCAGCAGCACAGCAGAGAAGAGAAAAAATACATAAAATAGGCTTCTTTATTGGATAATTAGACTGCTCATTCTATGCCAATTTTGATGAAATTTTAGTATATTATTTCTGGCATCAAGAGCTACAAATCGAGTTTGAAAAGTTTTCTCCATAAATTATTTCAAATACCTACATTTGATGAGATCTATTCTTTATTCTTATTTATCATTAAAATCCATCTTGTTGAAAATGAATATTTTTGCTGTGAAAACCAAGATTTAGTCTTGAAGATAAATTTGTATAGCCTCTAATTGATTTAGAGAAGACTTACAGTAATCCTATTATTTTATATAGCGGAAGATTCACATTACAAATTTGGTGTTCTTGTACTTATTTTTTTTTATATTTATTGGATTTAATATCGTTGAGTTATTGCTTATTTTAATTAGCATAAGGCTTGTAGAATTTATCCTATATATAATTATATTTGTGGCTCTTTTATCCCAATAAAACTAACATTAATCTTCGCTCCTCTGGTTTATATATAATAAAAATATTGTAGATGATGCTGGTGGTACGCCATGGCCGTGCTGCAACGAGTGCGGTGCATGCACCAGGTCTATGCTGCCATGATGCCGATGCCTTGATCTAGTGAAGACCTGCCATCTAGAGTGCAAAGAATGCATGCGGTCGCCCCTCCTGATCTACCCGCCACTGTACCGGTGCAAGGACTTGCTCACCGACTTTCGCAAGAAACAACCCCACGCCGCTCAACGACAAATTGCAGCACTGCCGAGCCGCCAACCGTTGCGTGCTTGCCTGCACATCTATCTCAATCTGCTTCAATAAACTTGTTGCTTTGAGTTGGGTTATAATTAAGTCAGTGTGATGTGCTTCCTTTACTCTTAGACGTGTGCCGTACCATGCTTTCATCTCCTCATATAATGATCAACTCTCGGGGCATTAATTTGGAATTTGTTGGAACCTGATCATGGTTTCCCTGATCCTCTTTGGCCAAAACTATACCGATAATAGCTGTTGCTTAGCTCAGGCACCACCGCTTTCCCTCCTAAATGTTTGGCTTTAATTAGGGCAGGTAGAAGATTTAAACCGGATGGTGGCATATTATTACCATATTAGTCTCATGGAACCGAGTTGGTGATGGAGACAAGTAAGAAGGCAGCTCCACAGGAGGCGTGGTTGCTTGACAAGACTAGCATTAATTATAATGAGTTTCTGATTAATAGATAAATAATAAACATATTGAAACTAGTTTACTATTTATTCAAGCTAAGATGATATGCATGAACATGATTATAAGCATTTTCAATATATTATACATTAATAACATATATGAAAGCTAATAATATGAAAGAATCTATTAGAGAAAGTCATTCTTCTATATTAATGTTAACATAGGGTTCAATATCAAATATAGTCCATAACAAAAAAACTAGCTACCTATGCAACTACTAGCTTATATGTAGAATATTTACCATGAACGAGTTTGCATTTGATTAAATTATATTTTTGTTGTGATAAATACTTTGAAGTAACTATCACTAAAATATTGTATGATAACCTACAGCTAAAAAAATTATGTTACGAAATTTTATTTATTATTTAATATTTATTTTTTAAAATATTGTATAAATATTTGATATACTTAATTAAATATTTATCTTTAATGAAATAATAATGGTTAAGGTGTACCTTATACTTTGATGATTGGCCAACGATGGTGTAACATTTTTTTTGCTTAGTGTCTTCATTGAGCTTTAGATGAATATTATAAGTCGTTCTTGAGCTACTTTCTAATGAAAAGGAGAAAGATGGGGGATGAGATTTTGGTGAGAAGGGCAGAAAGCTATGAGGTTAGAAAAAGAGGGCAGTGATGAGGGCGGGCAAGATGGAGAGATAGGATGGAGGTATCCGACTGCACGGTGCAGATAGAGAACTTGGGTGGATGATTCTAGTGAGAGAGAAAGAGAGATAAGAAGGAGAGAGGAAGAGAGAGAATGAAAGGACATGCCATGGTTCTAATGAGAGAGATAATGATAAAGAGTTGGAGAGAGAAAGCCTAGGTAGTTTGTATCGATGAGAGAGAGGGAGAGAGAAAATAAGAGGAGTCTGTGTTGATGAGAGAGAAGGAGAGAAAGAGGAAGAGAGAAAATAAGAGGAGTTTATGCTAGTAAGAAAGATCAAAACTAGATATGATCTACTACCTCAAAACTATTTACATACCAAAAATTATATAATTTGAAAACTTCTAACCTATGCATCAAATAATCAAAAAATATATCTATTTTAATGGTATTTGCTGTCCAATTTTTGACTACTTGATGCATAGCTTAGAGGTCTCCAAATCATATATTTTTTTATGTACAAAAAAATTTGAGATGGTAGATTATATCCAATATCTTGGATCATTAATGTAGAACCTCTATTATAAAGTTTTGATCAATCAAATCTGAGTCTAAATCTAGTCAATCTTATTCTAGTCTGATCCTTTCTCTCTTTCTATATATATATATATATATATATATATGGGCAAATTTAAATAAGATCGGCTGAATTTGAACTCAAATTTGATTAGATCAAAATTAAATAATGAAAATTCTATACCGATGATCTAAATTATTAAATATGATCTATTATTTTAAAATTATTTATATATAAAAAATTATATGATTCCAAGATTCTAAGCGAATGCATCAAGTGATAAAAAAAAAAAAAAAAAAAATCTTAACTAATAAGCTACGGTTCACAGCTATTTTTAAATTAATAGATAAAACATTTATACCCTCCAGCCTTTATATGTAAATGCCGACACAGCCCTTCTCGTCTAAGCTTCCCTATTCGGCCTCTCCAAGCCTCCCTCCTGGGTACGGAAAAAATAGAGGAAAAACCCGTTGAAACCATAGGAAAAAACAACGAAAACAAAAAAAAAGACGGAAAAAATTGAAAGGCAAGACCTTTTCCCATATTGATCATTGTGTTTTTTATTTCGCTTATTTTTCTTTTTTATTTCATCCTCTTTCTCGGAGATCCGTGGGGAAGGAGGGAGATCGGAGGAGTTGGTTCCGGTTGGTTTTTTCTCTCAAGCATATCGGATTTTGCGTGAGTCGTGGCAGTGTGCATCAGTCCCTTGAGGTTTTGAGGGATGGGTCTTGGTAGAAGCACGATATTTTGTGGGGTTTGGGGATTTTTGGTCTTTGGCTGCTAAATTTTAAATTTATGGAGTTCTGTTGTTACGATAATATGAACATGGTGTGAGACTTGCACTAGGCTAGGTCCACCTTTCTGAACTATCATGTGGATGCATGCATGCTATTTAACTCCCTTGAACTCCCAAGTGCGTCATGGTAGCTTGCACCGGACACCACAGAATGAGAAGAGACAAAAGACTCGAGGCACATGTCCTTCTGCTTGCTTTCTGAACATTAGCTTTTGTGAGATGAGAGATGGTCTAATAATTGGTCTCGTGTGGTCAATAAACTGCGGTTGGGCCAATAGAAATATACCATTTTTCTGTTTTTTCTTCTAGATATTTGATATTTATCTGCCGTTCGATCTAAAGGAATCCACCATGTCCATATTATCCTTTTTCTGGGCAGTGAAGCATTTCTTTTTCTGGATTTATTGTCTTGATAACCCATAGCAAATCACTGCTTCTAAATTTTAATTTTATGTTATATTTGGATTGATTAGATGGATTTGGGTATCCAAATAATCCAATCCAAATAAAGGTTAATGAGGTGGGTTCAGGTAACCGGCAAGTTTATCATTTCTTAATAAGATGTGTTTGGAATTTTTGAATAATTTTGTAATTAGGTTTGGGATGGATTTGGATGATAACATTTTAAATAGGTTCAAATATGAATATGACAAATTTGGAATGTACCATCTCTATTCTTAGCCAAATATATTGCAACGCCGATCCATACAGAGGCGTGCCTGATAAATTTGGCCTCCATTTTTTTAATAGCTATTGGAGCAGAGCTTCACGTTCTTCCAAAAAATTCATGCTAGAGTGCTTATTAGGATTGGATTGATCAAGATCTTGGACCAAAATGTAAAAAAAAATTCAAGAACCGATGAGATACCCCCTGATTTAGGATCCTCGATGCTTAAATCAGCTAAAGCTTTGTCAATAGATAATAGAAATAGAAGATTGAAAGGCAGAACGAGTGATTGAGTAAAAATAAATTTCGATCTTCCTTCGATAGAAAAGTCGAGAGTAGATTTAATAGCCTAACAAATTCTCTTAAAACCTAAGCAAATCTCTCTATAAATAGAGGGACAAGGTATCCTCCGGAAGATAAGCATAAAATTTAAACTCCGCTAAAATTTACTCTCGATTTTTTTATTGAAGGAAGATCGAAATTCCTTTTTACTCAATCTCTCATTCTGCCTTTTAATCTTCCATTTTCATTATCTATTGAATCTGTTAATAAGGCTTCAGCTGACTTAAGTATCAAAAATTCCTAAACCAAAAAGTATTCCACCGATTCTTGAACTTTTTCTCACAGACTGATCCGAGATCTTGATCAACTCAATCCTACTTAGCACTCCAGTATGAATCTTTTCGAAAAACCTAAAGTCCTACTTCAACAATAGCTAAAGCCTGTCCTGATTATATCCGAGAAGCGTTCAACATCTTATTCATATCTTCCTTTATATGGAAGCAAAAAATAAAAAAACTAGATGCAAAAAATCTCAAATTCATCATTAAGCCGCCATTTGTTTTTGGAAACCTTTGCACCTCAGAAAAGCTTGTGATAAGAAACCTACCAACCAAAGCTAGACGCCATTGAGTTTAAGGTATTGGATAAAACCTCCTTCAGTGCAGCTATCTCTTAACCTCTTCAGTTTGGTAATCTCTTCTTCAGTGATGTAGATGGCGCTTGTCAGCAGACGAGGACATTAGCCCCAATATTTTTAAAATCTGACCGGACCGGCCAGTTCGATTGATTGAATCGAGAACGAGTTGTCTAGCTCAAAAGGATGATTTAGAGGTGGTCGAAACTTGGTCAAACTTAGAAGAATCCGTTGAACCAGTCGGACTGGCCTGTCCAATGTGGTCTGCTTTGACTTTTTGTTTTTTTTGTTTTTTTTTGTTAAAAGCTCAAAACTCTCTAATTGAAAGCTTTGACTCTTCTCGTCTTCTTCAATAAAAAAAATCAAAATTAAGATCGCCAAAAAATATAATAATAAAAAAAATTATAATAAATTTTTTATTTTTAATTATTTTTTTTAATTTTTAATTAAAATTATATTTGATAGTCTACTGATAATTTAAAAGAATTCCATCAGATTATCATATTTAGTATACTTTTTAAATTGGTAATCTAAATTATTAAGTAATCTAGATTATCTCTCATGAGGTAATATAGATTACCAAGACGAGGATAGCTATTCAGATTACCAAATATTTGATAATTTAGCAATGATATATTTAGCTAAAAATATCTTCATAAAAATATAATATAATATTATCTGATATTATAATAATATTATAATATAATATTATATTATTATTATTATAAATTATAATAATATTATAATATAATAATATATGATAATATAATAATAATATATTATAATAATATTATAATAATATAATATTATGTAATATTATATTATATTATAGATATATATTATAATATATATTATAAATATAAATATATATTAGAATATAATATATTGAGCTAGATTGGGCTCCGATCGATCGAATTTCAGTCCATATCTGATCGGATGCTCGATCATTGGATCAATGTAATAAAAATAGTGTGCCTGAAAAAGTGCGTCGTTAGAAAAAAAAATAGGCGCCCACGTCTAAAACTTGAAAAAAATAGGCGCAAATGCTTGAAATGGAAAAAAAAAATTTGCAGGTGCAGGTGCCTGAAAAAAAAAAAGCCAAAAAAAGAATTTGTTTAGTGATTTTTTTTTATTGAAGGTGCCTTTAAGCCAAAAAAAGAAAAAAATATTTAAAAAATTTTGAAAAAAGAGAGAGAGAGGAAAGAAGATGCCTTCTTTTCAAAGAATGTGCCTTTTTTTTTTTTTCAAGATGCTGTGCCTATAATTTTTTTTTCATTTCAAGTGCTATGCCTATTTTTTTTAGATTTTTTTTCAAGCACTTACACCTTTTTTTTTAGATTTTTTTAGGCACAAGCACCTTTTTTTTTTTTACGATGCTCCTTTTTAGGCATGTTATTTTTAGCGTGCTGATCCAATGGTCAGACATCCAACTGGATATGAACTAGAATCTAATCAATCGAAGCTCAGTCTAACTCATAATATATTATATATAATATATATTATAATATATAATATATAATATATATTTATATTATAAAAATAATATATGTAATATTGTTGGTATAGAATTTGGTCGACGCTGGATTGAGCTGGAGATGAGGAAGACGAGGTCGCCGCCGGTGATCTGCAAAATAAAGTTTCGTCCAAAGTTAGTGGTGGTGACTCCGGCAGAATCCTTCAATGATTAAGTCAGCTCTTCTGACCAACAGAAATGGAGTGCTCAGGAAAGAGTTCGGCAGAATTTTGGAAAGAAGAACATAGCTTAAAGAAAACGTATCTGGAGGGTTCCTTTTTATAGACAGAGTCTGTAGTGGATTGATGGTGATAGTCGTAGCTGTCTGATAGTGGGCTACTCGAAGTCTGGTGGAGTCTGTTATGGAGAAAGGGCACCGCCTGTAGCACCGTCTGTAGCAGACTGATAGTGATAGCTGCAACCATCTGGTAATGGGCCGCTCGGGATCATGTGAAGTTTGTTATAAAAAGAGATGTCCGTTGACGTGACGTGTGTTAGATATATGTGCCCTAGAAGCCAGAATTGGCTGACACTTGTAATACACTTCTAGGAGCAAAATTATAATTTTGACTAAAATCAATAAATGGGTTATTTTCTATCACATATGTGTATTTAGTGTCTGTGATACATCCTTTGAGTTAATGGTAATGATAATTCATATTTTCAAGAGTTGAAAATTTAAGACATGAATAATTATTATTAACTCATAAATTACTTCCGACCATAGGATCATCACGAAGATGGTGATTGATCCGAAAGGTTGGTGTACAATCGCTTCTCTTTAGTAGATGAGTCTTGAGTCTACGGTGTGGAGACACCGGAGCGAGAGTACAGATACTCGTTAGAGAATGAGGGCATTGAGCGTGACCACCTCGAGTAGTCATTAGGGAGTCTACCTTCTCGTCAATGACTGACTCGATGCTGCAGTAGTGTGTCTGGTTCTTTGATCTGAGATGCATCGGCAGTTCACCTTGAGGGTGTTATAGTTTGACTACACCATTACTCGGTCTCCTAGCCATATGGAACCCTGAGGTGTATGTTGGCTATAGTATGTTCATTGTAGGAACTGGATGGCATCAAGATGGAATCTATCTACCACGGTGGTAGAGGAGCAGCCCTATGATAATCATAAGAATCAAGTTCAGAAGCCCATGGCCATGGCAGAGTGAAATAATAGAAAGAGTTTCTATTTAGATTTTCACATTGGACTCGAATCGAATGATTACATCATATGACAGAAACTAGGGTTTGACGAGTTTACCTTAACCCTAATCTGATCGGGGCTCAAGATAGAAGACTGAATCACACAGGTAGCTGCACCAAGAGGTTCGCATTCAGCTCTGATGGGTTGCACATATACTGCTAGTGTCACTGTGATTTTGGGAGCAATTAGAATGATTTAGATGATCGATCATTCTAACTGTTCAAATCAGAAGAGTTCTGATCCATCGAAAGGAGTTTCGATGATGTCGATGATAGAGATCATGACATATCCCATTACCATACAAAACTGAACCTAACTAGGTCATATAAACAAGGGTTTGAATCTGGTGATCATCAATTGAACTGATCCAGTTCAATTGATCTGAATGAGATTCAATTAGGTTCAAGAAAATCATGCTAGCACTCGATTGAACCTAATGTTCTTCTTTTTCTATCATAAATAAGTTATTCTGTCTGAGCCAAAGGAGTTTGTGCTCAATCAGAGGCCTTCATATGGTCTGACTGGAGGTTGTCCAAGTCAGAAAATGTTATCTTATTTTGTAAGACATTATCTGCCATTTTTGATCACCTGCCATTTCTTATTCTTTGACTTTGGTCAAAAGTCTACCTTTGACTGGTCAAACATTGACCATTGACACTTTGACTTTTGACCATATGTCACGCACCTATTGGAGAGCTGGTGGGGGCCTGTCCCCCTACCAGAACCTGGCAAGGAGAAGGATGCACGCCACCCTAGGCGTGTGCCCAAGTTGAAGGCCCCTAGGAGTCCTTGTTGGATAAGAACTCTATCTCCTTTTTGGATTCCAATTAGAGTTCTTCTAAGAACCAACTTTGACTGATCTTAGGCAGCCTCTAAGGAGAAATCCAGGGGACTCTATTCCCACCAATTAGATTTAGATCTGATTTTACAAAGGATTATGATTGATTGGGAAGAAGAGGAGTTGGATCACAGCTAGTCTATAAATAAGACCCTGTACCCAACTCAGATTGACATGAGATTGAGATAAGAGTTTTCATACGCCCCAAGGCTGCCTCTCCCCTCCTTCTCCATGCCAAACCACCTTCTCCCCTTGTTCTCCACATCCAAAAGGAGTTTTGGATTTTTGCTGGTGCGATTCAAGCAAGAGAAAGGCGATCAAAAGCTAGAAGGCTGCGCTGCTGCAAAGGATAACTGCTGATCTTCAAAAGGAGTTTTGAAGATCCTCCAGATCAGAGTCAGATCTAATTTTTGGAGACGTGATAGAGAAGAAGAGGATCTCCAAATTCAGCCCGAGTAGATATCGGTAAAGGCCAGGCGCTTGCGTGGCTAGATCCAGAACCTTCCGCTGCATACAGGATCATCAACAGGATAATAGGATTACCCAAATCAGATAAATTAAATTTAATTTAATTTATTTTTATTTATTTTATTTATTAAAATAATATTAATCAAAACTAAAATATTTTAGATCTAATACAGATCAAAGAGAAAATTTTTGAAATATATCTCTTGATCTGATCAGATCTGAACGAACTTGGACCAAAAAATCAGAATTTTCCTTCAACTGGTATCAGAGCCATGGTTCTAAAAATATTTAGATCTAATTTTAAATCTATTTTAATCAAAAAATAATTGATTTCAGATGTCACATGAAATATGATCAGATCTGAAATCAAAAAAAATTAAAATTAAATGATTAGGATCTAAGATTAGAAGATATGCATGACTAGTTCTAGAATAGAATAGTTCTATAGAATAGTCTTGCATGTTTTCAATTTAATTTGATTAACCCATATTTTAGATCCATTTATTTACTATTTTTTAATATTATAATGGTTATAATAATATTTAAAAAATAGCAAATAAAATTATTTAATTTTAAACATCATATGAGATGTGATTGATGCATGTCTAGACTAGTTGTAGAATAGTTCTACATAGTTGTCTACATTAGAGTTTATTTTGATAAGATCAATTTAAATATAATTTTTAGATTATTATGAGATAATTTAGATCTGAAAACATGCATGATTCGATACATGAGATGTATGCAAAATATGCCATGATTAGATCTACTTTGTATATGAGATATATGATATAGATCTGATACTATTTTATAGTATTGAATGTTCCTGATTAAGGCATTCCTCTTGGCCGTCCGGTCATAAGAACGAAGAAGGGTTTGAAGACCCTCTCTTCCTATTCGATGGGGTGTTCTTATGATGTGTAGGGGTGCTGCATGTTCATCCTTAATCAGAAATCCAAAACTTACTTTCTGCAAAATCCTAGATCTTGAAAATTCTAAGGACCTACTTATATTAAGAAATTAAGTTTATGAATATTAATTAGGTCTAAAATTAAGAATTTCAGATCTAAGACATATTCATAATACTGAGTTCGGGCTTGGATAGCTCAATTAGGTCTAAGCGGTTGATCAAACCGAATCAAGAGTTAGTTAGATGGGATCAACAATGCTTAAATTGACCAGCCTAATAGGATTAAGTCTGAGTCAAGATCGAGTCACGGTCAAGCAAGACCTAATTAGGCTCAGAGGTTAGAGTTTGGATTGTAGGCTAACCCAATTGGTTCTGACTCAACAATTTGGTATTTAAGGTAAGTTTGGCGCATACGACCAACTGATTTTTAATTGGAAGCTACTCGATCTGAATGCATTCTTGTACGAGTTAATGGCATATTCCTTCCACCGATCTCACTTATCTGACCATATCTATTGACGCAGTTCTAATCTGAGGTGGTCAATAATTTGAGCTAACCCATGCCACTAGGTTAGTAATAATTGTTATGACTAAGCCAAGTCTAGTTTAATGAGACCTGAATCAATTCTCCCTAAGAAAAGATTAAGTCTGAGGTCTTCCACTATTGTAGATGTGCGAGCCCTTCCCGGGGTTGATTGTTCTCGGCTGGATACAGTGGCTCAGTTGCACCGGGAAGATGCAACCATGTCTATTAGGCATTGGATGCTATGGGCTGAAGGATGAGTTGGGCTCAATATTTTAGATACAGTGAGAGACTCAATTAGAAACCCAGTCTATGCAAATAGTGGGTCTGACTTAACTAAGGAGTGAATCAATATTTTGGATACGATGAGATTCATGAATTAGAGACCAAGTTTGGGTGCACCATGATTAGAGAATCATTGAACAAGAGTTGTTCACTCATTGGCTAACCCATCACCAATAACTGTTAGGTGAGGTGATGAGTCAGTTGGTGAGACCGTACTACCTACTAGAAATCATTAATCATAGAGATTTTTGCATCTCTACAGAGGGAGTGTAGGGATTCGAGAAAATAGTGGAAGCTAATTTGTTTAAAAATAAAATCTCTAAATAAATTGGTCAAGTCAAAATTATAATATCTAACTAGAATCTTTGACTCTCTACAGAAAAATATCCGCATCCAACCCATTGGCACGTATCCTGGACACATATAGACTGATCGAACCTAATTATAAAGATTGGCTCAGAAACTACAAAATTAATTTAGGTTCTAAGAAGTTAACCCATGTTTTGGATCAGGACCCTCCCACCTTACCAGCCCGTCCATCTGTTGAACAGAGAGCGTCTCTAGAAAAATGGATAGACGAGAAGATAATAAGGCCAGATATTACATGTTGGGCTCGATGTCTGATGAGCTCCAGCGCCAACATGAGGATATCGAGACTGCACGCCAAATGTTGGCTCACCTGCAGGAGATGTTTGGTGAACAGAGTCGTGCAGCCAAATATCAAGTCACAAAATGACTTTTTAAGGCTAAGATACGTGATGGGCAGTCAGTCCAAGATCACTGTCTGACAATGATCAAGGATATGGAAGAGCTTGAGAAGCTCAGTGTGAAGTTGGACTTGGACCTGCAGAACGATATTATTCTGCAATCCTTGACTGATGCATATGGGCAATTCATCATGAATTACCATATGCATAAACTTCAAAATTCCTTGGCCGAATTAATGAATTGCTGGTTACCGCTGAGCTTTCTATGAAAGATTCTAAAGGCTCAGTTCTTGCTATGGAATGGACTTTTTCCAAAAAAAAATCTTCTGGAAAGAAAAAGAAGTCTGTGAAAAAGCAAAAGATGGAAGGATCAAAGAAGAAGAAAGCAGAGCCGAAGAAGAAGGCCGATGTCAAAGGAAAGTATTTTCATTGCAACAGCGACGGTCATCGGAAGCGAAACTGCCCTACTTACCTGGCCACCCTGAAGAACAAGAAGGAAGGTCCCTCTGGAGGTATGCTCGTTATTGAGTCTAACCTTACGATTTCTTCTGCATCCAGTTGGGTGCTTGACTCTGGTTCTAGTGCTCATCTGTGCACTTCCATGCAGGATCTTGAGGATAGCAGGAGGCTGAGGGATGGAGATATGATCCTACGCATTGGTAATGGAGCAAGAATTGTTGCAGTAGCCATGGGAACATACCCTCTTCGATTACCATCTGGTTTAGACCTAATTTTGAAAGACTATTATTTTGTGCCTGCAGCTAGCAGGAATTTGATTTCTATTTCATGCTTAGCACAAGAAGGTTATGTGATCACCTTCTTTAAGGACCATTATAACATTCTTTATGAAAAAAATAAAATTATAAATGGTTTCCTTATTAATGATTTTTATCAGCTACATATTGATGTACCTATTTTAACTATCGAGCAAAACGTGAATGCCAAACAACCTAAGGATAGTCTAAACGACAGATATCTATGGCACCTGAGACTAGGTCATATAGCAGAAGATAGGATCAATAAATTGGAGAAAAATGGGCTATTGAGTCCGTTGACTTTCGAGTCATATCCAACTTGTGAATCTTATCTTCAGGGCAAAATGACTAAACTCCCTTTTGTAGGACATGAGGAAAGGGCCACAGATCTCCTTGCCCTAGTACATACTGATGTGTGCGGCCCATTTGATGTGCCGACTAGAGGCAATTTTGTCTACTTCATTATCTTTATCGATGATCTATCTAGGTATGGGTATGTGTATCTTATGAGACACAAGTCTGAAGCTTTTGAAAAGTTCAAAGAATTCAGACATGAAGTAGAAAAATAAATAGGAAAACCCATTAAGGTTCTTCGATCAGATCGAGGAGGTGAATACCTTAGCCGGAAATTCCTAGACTATCTAAAGGAAAATGGCATAGTCTCTCAATGGACTCCATCAAGAACACCTCAACTCAACGAGGTTTCAGAACGGAGAAATCGAACTCTATTGGATATGATTCGATCCATGATGAGCTTCACAGACCTCCCTGATTTCCTTTGGGAACACTCATTGTTAACTTCAATCTATCTACTGAATAGGGTTTCCTCTAAAATCGTTCCTACCACACCGTATGAGATATGGCACGGTAAGAAACCAAGTCTGAGTCATCTCAGAATTTGGGGTTGTCCAGCTCACGTCAAAAGACAACAAGCAGACAAGTTAGAGTTTAGGTCCTTCAGAGCTCGATTCATAGGATATCCTAAAGAGTCATTAGGATACTATTTCTACATTTCAAAAGACCACAATGTGATTGGGAGTCGACATGCCATCTTTCTTGAAAAATAGTTTATTTAAGACAGCGGCATTGGAAAACAGATCAAGCTTGATGAGAAAGTCTCACAAGTGGAACGAGCTAAGGACCAAGTGGAACCTAATCAGTTTGAGCCAATAAGAATACTACCTCTTCCACCTCGTAGATCGAAAAGAGTTTCCCGTCCCCCTAAAAGATACTTAGGTATTATTTCAGAGGAAGTAGAGGAAATGTTCCTCGTAGGTAATGGTGCTCATGGTGATGATCCCAAAACCTACAACGAGGCGATATCAGATATCAACTCCGAGAAATGGCTAAAGGCAATGCGGTCAGAAATTGACTTGATGCACTCAAACCAAATCTGGACCTTGGTAGATCCACCAGAAGGTATAGTATCAATTGGATGTAAATGGATCTTCAAGAGAAAGATTGGTGCAGATGAAAATGTGGAGACATTCAAGGCTAGACTAGTGGCAAAAGGTTATAGTCAATGCGAAGGCATTGACTATCGGGATACTTTTTTTCAGTGGCTATGCTAAAATCCATCCGCACATTGCTTGCCATTGCAGCCTATTTTGATTATGAAATATGACAAATGGACGTAAAAACGGCATTCCTAAATGGATATCTTGAGGAAGATATCTATATGGAACAGCCATTAGGTTTCACATCCAGTGATATTGATCACAAGGTTTGCAAGCTGCAAAGGTCCATATATGGACTTAAGCAAGCATCTCGGAGCTGGAACACTCATTTCAATGATGTGATCAAAAAGTTTGGTTTCATCAAAAACGAAGAGGAACCATGTGTTTTCCAAAAAAGGTCAGTGGGAGTGCTGTTGTCTTTCTCGTATTGTACGTGGATGACATCCTCATTATTGGGAATGATATTCCCATATTGACGACAGTTAAAATATGGTTGTCCAAAGAAATTCTCCATGAAAGATCTAGGTGAAGCATCCTTTATTTCTAGAATTAAGGTCTATAGGGATAGACCGAATAGGATGCTAGGACTTTCACAGAAGATGTACATAGAGGAAGTACTAAAGAGGTTTAGTATGAAAAACTCTAAGAGGGGATTAATACCCTTCAGACATGGTATTCATCTTTCCAAGAAGATGTGCCCTAGCACACCTGAGGAAATAGAACGCATGAGCAAGATCCCTTATGCTTCTGCAATAGAGAGCCTCATGTATGCCATGCTATGTACACGACCTGATATAGCCCATGCTGTGAGTGTCACAAGCAGATATCAGTCAAATCCAGGTGAAGAACACTGGACTTCTGTGAAATGTATCCTTAAGTACTTGAGAAGAACTAATGATATAATGTTGGTCTTTGGTAACGGAGAACTCCAAGTCCAGAGATACACAGACTCGGATTTCATGTCCGATATAGATGATTGAAAGTCGACATCTAGAAGTCTGTTTGTGTGCAATGGTGATGCTATTAGCTGAAAGAGTTTCAAGCAAGTGGTGATATCACCTCATCCATGATTACCTCGAGAAGGGTTACGTCGAGGTCAAGAGAGTCAACTCCACAGATAATATGGCAGTCCCACTTACAAAGCCGTTGGGCCAACAGAGGATCGAAGCCCACCTTGAGAAGATGAAACTTAGACTTGTAGCCAATTGGCTTTAAGATAAGTGGGAGATTGTTAGAGATATGTGCCCTAGAAGCCAGAATTGGCTGACACTTGTCATACACTTCTAGGGGCAAAATTATAATTTTAACTAAAATCAATAAATGGGTTATTTTCTATCATATATGTGTATTTAGTGTCTGTGATACATCCTTTGAGTTAATGATAATGATAATTCATATTTTCAAGAGTTGAAAATTTAAGATATGAATAATCATTATTAACTCATAAATTGCTCCCGACTATAGGATCATCACGAGGATGGTGATTGATCCAGAAGGTTGGTGTACAATCGCTTCTCTTTAGTAGATGAGTCTTGAGTCTACGGTGTGGAGACACCGAAGTGAGAGTACAGGTACTCATTAGAGAACGAGGGCACTGAGCGTGACCACCTCGAGTAGTCATTAGGGAGTCTACCTTCTCGTCAATGACTGACTCGATGCTGCAGTAGTGTGTCTGGTTCTTTGACCTGAGGTACATCGGCAGTTCACCTTGAGGGTGTTATAGTTTGACTATACCATTACTCGGTCTCCTAGCCATATGGAATCCTGAGGTGTATGTTGGCTATAGCATGTTCATTGTAGGAACTGGATGGCACCAAGATGGAATCTATCTACTCGGTGGTAGAGAAGCAGCCCTATGATAATCATGAGAATCAAGTCCAGAAGCCCATGGCCATGGCAGAGTGAAATAATAGAAAGAGTTTCTATTTAGATTTTCACATTGGACTCGAATCGAATGATTACATCATATGACAGAAACTAGGGTTTGACGAGTTTACCTTAACCCTAATCTGATCGGAGCTCAAGATAGAAGGACTGAATCACACAGGTAGCTGCACTAAGAGGTTCACATTCAGCTCTGATGGGTTGCCACCATATACTGCTAGGTGTCACTAGTGGATTTTGGGAGCAATTAGAATGATTTAGATGATCGATCATTCTAACTATTCGAATCAAAAGAGATCTGATCCATCAAAAGGAGTTTCGATGATGTCAATGATAGAGATCATGACATATCCCATTACCATACAGAACTGAATCTAACTGGGTCACACAAACAAGAGTTTGAATCTGGTGATCATCAATTGAACTGATCTAGTTCAATTGATCTGAATGAGATTCAATTAGGTTCAAGAAAATCGTGCTAGCACTCGATTGAACCTAACGTTCTTCTTTTTCTATCATAAATAAATTATCCTGTCTGAGCCAAAGGAGTTTATGCTTAATCAGAGGTCTTTATATGGTCTGACTGGAGGTTGTCCAAGTCAGAAAAGGTTGTCTTATTTTGTAGACATTACCTGCCATTTTTGGTCACCTGCCATTTCTTGTTCTTTGACTTTGGTCAAAAGTCTATCTTTGACTGGTCAAATGTTGACAATTGATACTTTGACTTTTGACCATATGTCATGCACCTATTGAAGAGCTGGTGGAGGCCTGTCCCCCTGCTAGAACTTGGCAATGAGAAGGGCACACGCCACCCTAGGCATGTGCCCAAGTTGGAGGCGCCTAGGAGTCCTTGTTAGACAAGAACTCCATCTCCTTTTTGGATTCCAATTAGAGTTCTTCTAAGAACCAACTTTGACTGGTCTTAGGCACCCTCTAAGGAGGAATCCAGAGGACTCTATTCCCACCAATCAGATTTAGATCTGATTTCACAAAGGGTTGTGATTGGTTGGGAAGAAGAGGAGTTGGATTACAGCTAGTCTATAAATAAAACCCTGTACCCAACTCAAATTGACATGAGATTGAGATAAGGGTTTCCATACGCCCCAAGGCTGCCTCTCCCCTCCTTCTCCATGCCAAACCACCTTCTTCCCTTGCTCTCCACATCCAAAAGGAGTTTTGGATTTTTGCTGGTGTGATTCAAGCAAGAGAAAGGCGATCAAAAGCTAGAAGGCTGCGCTGCTGCAAAGGACGACTGCTGATCTTCAAAAGGAGTTTTGAAGATCCTTCAGATCAGATCCAGATCTGATTTTTAGAGACGTGATAGAGAAGAAGAGAATCTCCAGATCCAGCCCGAGTGGATATCGGTAGAGGCCAGGCGCTTGCGTGGCTAGATCTAGAACCTTCCGCTGCATACAGGATCATCAACAGGATAATAGGATTATCCAAATCAGGTAAATTAAATTTGATTTAATTTATCTTTATTTATTTTATTTATTAAAATAATATTAATCAGATCTGAAATATTTCAGATCTGATACAGATTAAAGAAAAAATTTTTGAAATATATCTCTTGATCTGATCAAATCTGAACGAACCTGGACCGAAAAATCAGAATTTTTTTTCAACATGGTCGTTCATTGAGATTTAATAGTCGAAGTTCGGAGGAAGCAGACGTTGATTGATGAAGAGCTTTGACATTAATTTTTATTATTATATCTTGAAAGAATATAATAATAAAAAAAATTATAATATTTTTTTATTTTTAATTAATTAAGATTATATTTGGTAGCCAGCAATCTATTTAGATTGCTATAATTTAAAAGAATCCCATCATATTACCATATTTAGTATATTTTTTAAGTTGGTAATCTAAATTATTAGGTAATCTAGATTATCTCTCACGAGATAATGTAGATTATCAAGACGAGGATGGCTATTCAGATTACCAAATATTTGATAATTTAATAATTATATATTTGAATAAAAATACTTTCATAAAAAATATAATATAATATTATCTTATATTATAATAATATTATAATATAATATAATATTATTATTATTATAAATTATAATAATATTATAATATAATAACATATGATAATATAATAATAATATATTATAATAATATTATAATAATATAATATTATGTAATATTATATTATATTATATTATAAAAATATATTATAATATATATTATAAATATAAATATATATTAGAATATAATATATTAAGTTAGACTAGACTTCGATTGACCAAATTTTAGTTCATATCTGATCGGATGTCCGAATCAGCGTGCTAAAAATAGCATGCCTGAAAAAGCGCACCATTAGAAAAAAAATAGGCGCCTACGCCTGAAAACCTAAAAAAAATAGATGTAGATGCTTGAAATAAAAAAAATTTTTGCAGGTGTAGGTGCCTAAAAAAAAAAATTAGGCACCTTAGCATAACACCTGAAATGAAAAAAAAAAATTACAGGTGCTCTAAACAAAAAAAAGAAAAAGAAAGAAGACACATTCTTTGAAAAGAAGGCATCTTCTTTCCTCCCTCTCTCTTTTTTTTTTTTTAAGGTTTTTTTAGTGATTTTTTTACTTGAAGGCATCTTTAAGCAAAAAAAGAAAGAAAAAAGATTATTAAAAAAATCTTTAAAAAAAAGAGAGAGAGGAGAAAAGAAGATGCCTTCTTTTCAAAGAATGTATCTTCTTTCTTTTTCTTTTTTTTATTCAGAGTACCTATAATTTTTTTTTTTCATTTCAAGTGTTATGCCTATTTTTTTTTAGATTTCTTTTTCAGGCGCTTGCACCTATTTTTTTTAGATTTTTTTTTAGGTACAAGCACCTATTTTTTCTGACGACACTCCTTTTCAGATGTGCTATTTTTAGTGTACTGATCCAACGATCGTGCATCCGACTGGATATAGACTGAAATCCAATCAATCGAAGCCTAGTCCAGCTTATAATATATTATATATAATATATATTATAATATATAATATATAATATATAATATATAATATATAATATATATTTATATTATAAAAAATATATGTAATATAATAATAATATTATAATAATATAAAATATTATATAATATAATATTATTGTAATATTATTATTTTAATAATAATATATTATAATAATATTATAATATATGATAATATTATAATAATATATTATAATAATATTATATTATATAATCTAATATTATACTATATTATAATATATATTATAAATATAAATATATATAATAATAATGTACTAATAATATGATAACATAATAAAAATATATTATAATAATATTTTAAGAATATAATATTATAATTATAATATAAGAATATAATAATATTATAATATTATAATATAATAATATTTATATTTTCTACATAGAATATAATTTTTAATAAATTTAATTTAAAAAATTGATTGTTATACCAAATATGTCAATCAAAATTTTTAATAATTTTATTATAATATTATTTAAATATATTAAATATAATAATTAATATTACTGATTATAGATAATTTAAATTATTAAATAATTTAGATTAGTACTCGATAATATACCAAATATAATCTAAGAGGAGAGGGATACACTTGCGTTTCTTTTCTTTTCATTCCTCACTAATATATATTTTTTCTTTTCTTTTCTTCCCCAAACTTCCAACCACGGTGTAAGCGCCGCTTTCCATCTATTTCTCCTTTCCTATTCTCTGGTTTCCGACGGCTCTCCCTCTCTCTTCTCTCTTTTTTCCGTTCTCTCCTTCTCCCTAAGGCCACGAGTGGGTCCAAACGACCAACGACTCTCTCTTCTTTTCCTTCCCATCTCTTCTCCTTTTCCTTCCTCTGCTCAGGTATCTATTTCGCCTCCAAGAGTTCCTGTTGAATGTTTTTTTCTTGCTCTTTGATCATTATTGTTTTTTTTTCGGTGTTTTTTTTATCTGGACTTGGTGATTCAGGTGGTGGGATTGGGTTTTTGTTTCGTTTTGTTGCGTTCTGGGCTGTGGTATAGCCCCATTTTTGTTCTCGTTCTCCTATAGCCATTTTTTGTTCTTGTTCCCCTCCCGTGAGTTCTTCTTGTTGGAGGTTTATGGGAAAAAAATTGTTGCTTATTTGGGAGCTGTAGACTTTGGAAATGAGGCATCTTGATGGTCTTGTTGTCCTTTTTGGATGTTGGAAGTTTGTGACGTGCTGATGCCTCCACCTGCTTTTTCAGATTATCCTTTCCCTTTCTCTTCATAGGATTGCTTCTTCTTTGTCGATTGGATGTAACATTTTGTTTTCCGTTTTTCACGTTGGAATTGGTGAATCTAGTGGTTTCTTATTCTATTTAAGCATGAAAGTTGAAATCTTTTTCCCTTTTCTGGTCGATCAATTGCGAAGTCGATTCTCTTCTTCTTTCATGTTATCTTGTACTGGAATATTCTCTAATTGGTTTCAAGAGAACTGCTTTTGGTTATTCTATTTTTCGAATCATAGGGTTTTATTGTTGCCCACTAATCACTGAATTGATGCTGGCCCATATATTTGCATCCTGGGCCTCTTCGTTGTGTCCCTTCCAGTCTTAGAGTTCTTGCTGGTTTTGGATAGATTGGGTGGGATCGGCGACGGGAGAGCCAGAGAGGAGCCCTAGTGACCGAGCAGCAGGTATGCGTACATCCTCATTCTCTTAATCTTTTTGTCTGTTTCTCTCCCTGGTGTTGTGTCTCTTTTCCTCTCAAAGCGAACCAGAAGAAAGATTTTGTACCATATCATAAATTGGGGTTCACTTGCAACACTAAGTGATTCCAAGAACCCTACTTCATTGGCTTTAAATTTTTCACAAGTGGTTCTTCAACGATTTTGAGATTAGAAATTAGTTTTAAAACTGAAAGCAACAATTCATGAAAATAGCCAGTGATTGTTGATAGGTAGGTGATAGGACTGCAGTTGGAAATAGCTTTATGATGTGCGGGCTGTACTTTGGACTTGCAAGGCTGACCTACAAAATAGAAGGGTTCTAAATGATCTGAGGAGAGGAGTGAAAAGAAAAATTGAAGTCAATAGGTTTGTGTTTCAAACTGTAAAACAAGGAAACTAGTCTAAGTAGCTATGATGACTAACCTTGCTCAATTTATGGTCATTGAGATTTTGCAAAATGGATCTTTAAATCAGAAGGATGATTGAGAGGTAATTGTATTTCTTGGAGTTAACTAAGATTATAAATTCAATTTCCTCCCCTTTTTTGAATCAGATGTAGTGCTTATTCCTTTCAGAACATACAGAAGGCAGAGTTCCAAGTTTTCTGGAAGCCCCTGGGGGAATTGGAGGATCTAGATTTTGTTGAGGCCAAACGATACCTTAGCTACTTGAGTCAGAAGAAAGTGTATGTGTGCATTAATAGAATCCTCGCTAAATAGAGATTCTATGTAATTGCAGATTGTGCAAGTATACATATTAAATGATATATGAATTTTTAAAGAAAACAATCATCATCATTGATTTTGGTAAGACATGACAAGAGTAAATGGTACATAATTGAAGAGAAATGTGCAAGCATAAGGAAACATCTGCCAGAGCGGTAGCCAGATACGGATCTCTTAAATTCATAACTTAGGGTCAAAACAGAACTCTATAAACAATTACAAGGTCCCAAAGTAGCATCTGTCTATCAAGCATTTATATCGGGCTCCAATAGTTTTGTAGGTGGGACCTTATTACATAATCTCCTATAGTAAATAATGGGACTTGCGCAGTCTATCACTTGGTGATACTTCTGTTTTTCCTTTTATTGACTAATGGTTGCTTTTTCTTCTCATGAGATGTATGCTTGGAATCTGCTTTTGCATTACAAAAGGGTTTTGTGCTGGTGGATGTAATTGAGGGAGCACATGAGATGTAAAAAAAAATATGCAGCAAACATAGGGAGTTCAAAATAAAGATGAAAATGGAGGAAGAATGTATGGAGAGAGAAAGGAAGTTTGCTGGAAGATATCATGAGGTTGGCTTAAAGAATGAGATTACTAGAAGTAAGTAGTAATGGAGGCTATTTTTTTTCAAAGTAGCATCTGTCCATCAAGCATTTATATCGGGCTCCAACAGTTTTGTAGGTGGGACCTTATTACATAATCTCCTATAGTAAATAATGGGACTTGCGCAGTCTATCACTTGGTGATACTTCTGTTTTTCCTTTTATTGACTAATGGTTGCTTTTTCTTCTCATGAGATGTATGCTTGGAATCTGCTTTTGCATTACAAAAGGGTTTTGTGCTGGTGGATGTAATTGAGGGAGCACATGAGATGTAAAAAAAAATATGCAGCAAATATAGGGAGTTCAAAATAAATATGAAAGTGGAGGAAGAATGTATGGAGAGAGAAAGGAAGTTTGCTGGAAGATATCATGAGGTTGGCTTAAAGAATGAGATTACTAGAAGTAAGTAGTAATGGAGGCTATTGTTTTTCTGAGGCAATTGATTGAAAATATAGACAACAATGAAAAGTCTACATGTAGTCTCCATTGACTTGAAGAAAGCTTGTGAGAGGGTACCAAGAAAAGTAATTTGGTCTGCTTTAAGATGGAAATGTTTATATAGATGTTATATTAAAATAATTGAAGATATGCATGTTGGGGCATTTAAGTGTTAGGAGTTGCTGCGATACAACAAGTCGATTTTAAGTTACTATAGCTTGCATCAAGAATCAATACTAAATCCACTTGTTTTTGTAGTAATCATGATGAACTTACTGCTAATATTTAAGATGTACCATGGTGTATGTCATTTGTGAACAATGTAGTGCTAATTGATGAAAAGAGAACTAGATTAGATATTAGATTGGACTTATGGAGAAAAACTTTAAAGGATAAGGGCTTAAAGATTAGTAGAGCAAAGGCAGAGTATATTGAATGTAAATCTAGTAAGAATACAAATGAAAATATGTTTGATACTAATTAAGATTGATGACCAAGATAACACAAAATGACCCGATTCATTAATTAGAATCTAGAATACAAAATGAATATACATAACTTGGAGACTCAAGGAAAAATTTTATAGAACAACAATAAGATCTGACATGTCGTATAGCTCAAGTGCCAGGCAATAAAAAAAGCACATGAAAATATTTTGAATATACCATATATCAAAATGTTAAGATGGTTGTATGGTAAAACTTGAAAGGATAAATAAGAAATAAATTTATTAGAGGAGCCATAGGAGTTGCATAAATTAAGGACTAAGTAATGAAAATCGATTAAGTTGGTAGGACTTGTACAACAAAGATCTAAGGAGGCTCTAGTAAGGAGAGGTACTTTGGTTTGTGTTGAAGAAGGTAAGAGAAGGAAAGGAAGACCTAAGATAACATGAATAAAAGTTATGGGGAAGGATATGGTGAAACTTGGAATAATATCTAAGTCAGCTCTAAATAGAAATACTTGGGGAATGAGGATCTTTAAAATTACTTCAAATAGTTGGATAATAGGCTTGATGATTAAGATTATGATTAAGTAACAAGTCAAGTTTTTTGAGCATGATAAAATTACATCTAGTTTTTTGTAATTGTGAAAGAAAAATGTGGTATGAAGGTTGAATAATAAATTTTGTTCAAAGAAGGAAAATCTCCACAAATCAATTAGTTTTCTTGGGTCCCCTTGCTACAAGATGTGTATCTTTTGCTAGTTTGTGGACTTGGAATAATGTATTGAGGTTTCCTTTGAAATGTTGAAAATTGAAGGGATAATGGATGGTATTATACAGGGTGGTGTTTGAAAAGCCATGTTGGTGGGGAGATGGAGATTAGTGAGTCTTAAGCTTGATATATAGGAGGTGAAATGAGATGATAGGTTTTGGCGCCCATAGTTTTTAAGGGTCTCTTGAAGAAGGTAATTGATAGAATGGGTTACCATAGTGGATCCTCGTTGAAAGAGCAGTTCGAACATCTTCAATCATCTGTGTATGTTGTTGTTTCCACTTCCCTCAGTACTATCTGAAGTCATACTAATATCATGCCAGGTAGCGTTGCATTAGTGAGACACTGCATCTAATATCTTTTACACAGACCAAGGCTTCACTGTGAATGTCAGAGAAAGATGCTGGATTTCAGGAATATGCTAAGAAAGTATCTAGCCCGAACCTAACTAGAGAGTGTTAGTTGACCTAAAGTCAACCAATGGGACTTAAAAATATTAGGCAGAAAATATGCCCTTCAATCTAAGATGCTAGTTAAAAGAAATATGATCATAGCCTGTCATCTAATCCTAATTCATCCAAGATGTCAATGAATCCTCATCATCCGTCTCCTCCAGTTCCATTACCTCTGTCCATTCACTCAAATTCAGATGAAAGAAAGGCACATCAGAACAACAAGAGTGCCCATCCCTGTAGAACCAGTTCATGACCATACAAGAGACCTCCATAGAGAGCTAGTAATCATTAAGCAAGATGTAGAGCTGAGAAGCTAAGCAAAGAACTACTTAGGGTTTGCTCTCTAACTTTTCCCAAAGGTGCGCAATCCCCATAACTTGGAAGATTAAAGACCAAGTCCTTAGGGTCAATGCTTTCATTGACTCCAGTTATGATCTGAATTGGCTGCAGAAAGAGATTGTCTCCAAGATACTAGGCCAGATATTCAGAAAAAGCATATGCAGTAAATGGGGCACCTTATCTGTATGGTATGGCATGCCCGATATGAGATGGTAAGGCAGACCTTTATATCTTGCCTTTAAATGATCGTCTCCGTGGCCTGATAACAGACTTTGGAGCTTTATCTATTCTAGAACCATTGATTAAAGAATATTTTGTCTATTACCTGATATTTTCAAAATGTAGCATCTCAAATACTTTATTTGCTAACCAAACCATTGACTACCTGGTGTGGCTAAGAACTTTGGGACCACCAGAGACATTAAGATAGTAGTGATAGCCTAAGATGCAAAAGCCAAAGTTATTAGGAAAGATACCAAGAAAAAGATGTTTGGGCTATGAGGATTACCAGAGTTAGTGATCTGTAGGTAAAAGTGATATAATTTTATAAATGTTCTGGTCCATTTTGTTCAAGGTGTACCTGGCTGATATCTGAATAGTTTTTATTTGATTTTTGCATTAGAAAAAACTATTACTGTTGAATTGCAGGATAAAAATTATGTTGTAATATGCAACAGATGCATATTTTTATAGAATCTTAGTTTGGTAACTCATAAAAAGTGGTGTTCTTCCATTTGCTTTATGTCATGTGGAGGAAATAGAAACATGAAATGCTTCTTTGGCCTCCTTGAGTCTACTCGATGTGTTATGAAGTTATGCTTGAAATTTATCATTTGGTGAAGTGCAAGAAATTGCATAGTTGAGTGGCTTAAAGAATTGATTCCTGGCTTCAACGCTTAAAGCATGTCATCCTTAGAGACTGAATGACAAACAATTGAGGGTTAATTTGATTTCCAACTTTGCGCTGTCATCTTCCGTATATATCTTCCTCTAGGAAATTGTGTTGAAATTGGGTTCTGATGGTTGCTCTTATATGATACGGCAGTTGAAGGATAAAATTAATGTCGACATTTTTACAACTGGTTCTGAAGTATATTGGGGTGAGATACTTCTTGATTGTTGGTGATCATAGGTGAATTTCTCAATACATTCTGTTGGTCAGAAATAGTAAGTCATTTTTGCAGACCGGCAGTATGATTATGACCAGAAAATTTACATTTGTGCATCCTTAAAACATAAACAGCATGATGGTCTTGCTGGTCGATTGGCTCACTTAGGGTTTCTCCATGTATGAATGTAACAAGTTGATCTATATTGCAATTTTATTCCAATAATGTTATTAAACTTGAAAGTTGTATGTACAGTGTATCCAATCACTGGATGTTTTTGTGTTACAATCTAAAGAATGAATAGAAGCAGTCAGATTTTTTGTGGACATGGTTCATATGTTAGTGGGAAACTGAATCGAATGTTTTTATGCTTGATGTATATGATTCGGATCTGGCTTTTTGGATGAATCTACAAAAAATATTGCAGAACATGAAAGCAGGTTCTGTGAAGGTCAAAGTAACTTCTTCTGTTCTCAATATAGCTTTAGGTACGTGATACCAGCAAACATCAGAAAAATCTACACCTGCTGCTTGGAGCCAGGTTTCTCAGTCCTCCTTTGTACTTGCAACTCAGTCATATGGGTCTGAAACTTTCATGAAAATCAAGTCTATTTTAATTCTTTCCTACAATTTATGTCCAGGTTCCATAGTTCTCTTATTTCAAACAGCTCGAAACCAATCTGAGCACCTAATTTTCCACACCAATTTTGAGCCCATATACTTTCAGTGATCTGGATCTTTTATATTGGTGTAACGCTGTGGAGGCATGGACACGGAACTAATTGTTTTTCATATAAAGTACAAAAATTGATCATTATGGGGTCTGTGATAGTGGCCTGACTTGGCTTGTATTCATAGCAGACTTGGTTCTTCTAACCATTAATTAGAACTAAATGCAAACGAGTTGCAAGTCTGGTTGAGATCAAATTAACAAGGAATTACTATATTCTGTCCAAGCAACTGATGTATGGGTGAAAACTTCGACCAATCTAGTTTGCCCTATTCTAAGCCATTAGTCCTTGTGTTCACTGTGTTCCATCCATCCAACAGCGAGCAGATTTTTGCAATCAATTCTCTGACCTGTTTATAAAACTTTGTTCTGGTGGCTCTTTCAGCAGCGCAGATACAATGTCTCTCTCAACAATATTCAGACGAGTGGGTCTCAAAGATCTTGTTTCCAATGCTTCTGTCTACAGTGGTGCCAGTGGTAATGGTCCCACTTCACCCTGTCAGAGGTGTATACCTGCTGTTTTTGTTTTAGTGGTTAAAATATGCACTTGCTTTCAGAGGCATCTGGAGGACTGAACTTGATTTTCAGGCGATGGGCCACAAAAAAGACTGCAGGATCCACAAAAAATGGTCGTGACTCTAAACCCAAGAACCTAGGTGTGAAGAAATTCGGTGGAGAGGTATAAGAAATTGAACTGCTTCTGAGTTATTATGCAGTACATTTAATCAACTTTTTCTTAAATTTAAAGTTTTCCTCGTTCATATGCCCTCTTGTTTGTTCTGTAGAGAGTGATTCCTGGGAACATCATTGTTCGCCAACGGGGTACTCGATTCCACCCTGGGAATTATGTTGGGATGGGAAAGGATCACACTTTATATGCCCTGAAAGAAGGAAATGTGCGGTTTGAACGCCACAAGCTGAGCGGCCGCAAGACGGTGCATGTTGATCCCAAGGATGGCCATGTTCTCCACCCCATCTATGCAGATGCTGTTACCATACCTGATGCTGAGAGCCAGTTATGCTAGTTATAAGCATTCAACCTGGGTGAAGTTGATAGGAGCCAGAATAATAGAACTTAAAAATATTTTCTTCTGTATGCTTGTAATAACAACACTTTGGACTTCATTTTGCAGCAATCATAACAGATAAAAGTGGGTGTCAATGATCCAAATTGGAAAGCCATGCTGTAAGTGCTTGGAAGCTTGATTGTGATATTGTAGCATGATGATTTTGCTTCAATGCTAGAAACTTCAAAACATTATGTAAGATGCAGTTGAAGGCTGCTGGACTTATAAAGAAAAGTTTATTGAAGTTCTGGTTTAAATCCAAAAGGTCCTGTTGGATGCGTCGACTTGATTGATCGATTTGGCGTCTGGACAACATGTGGTCAGTCTCATCGACATATAATCAATACCAAATGATGACGAACGACATTAAATCAAGCAAATTATCTCTTAATCGATTATCAACCGGCTTGGTGCCCGACGTATAATGGTGAACCGCATAACGATCGACTGTCGGTCGTTCAATCGATCGGAACAGTCGTCTCTCTTTTTTCAATCCATTATCAATCGATTCGTCGGTACATCGACTATCAATTTGTTGACCGATTGTTGATCGGTAACGTTCGACCAACCCTCCAACAGGACCACTTGAATAAACAGATAATCACCTGATCAAAATATCAGTCGGATATCGATATATGATCCACATAATCGACATATAGTCGGCAAGAGCTATGTTTTCGATAGAGAATGCGCGTAGCGGCTCTTCCATGATCAATTAGTAAGCATTAACTACTCTTTCAATGCCAGAATAAGTGGGATTTCACGACTCTGAACCATTACAGATGATTACTACTATGCTCGCCTATAAAAGAAAAGTAAGTCAAGTACTTAGGGAGAGAATTTTAGGCTAAAACTCTTTTGATATTCATTTTTATCCTATTCACCAATCCTCCACTGACTTAAGCATCGGAGGATCCCACCAAAAGCAAATCCAGTCAATGTGAATTTTTTTTGCAGGTAACCTTCTCCGATAACAGGCACATTAGAGGATTGGTCGTAATAGATTGGCGCGCCAGGTAAGAGGTGAAAAAGAAAATAAATCATTTTGAAAAGATGTCAAAAATACGAGCCCAGTATTCTACCGGCTCTACCAGGTAATCTTTCCGCTGGAAAGATCACCTTCCACCTCCACCCCCAATGACAGAGCCCAGTATTTCGCATCCAGTTATTTCGATGGATGCTCAAACCCAACAACTCGCTGCATTGATGCAGCAAGTGAAGGTTTTGACAGAGGTGATACACAGCCTCTAGCAACAACAATAGCAACTGGTGGCAAAACAACCATCGGCACAAATAGTGCCATCAAGGCACAACCGTCGCTCCCCACGGCGATCTCTATCTCTTTCTCCAGAATGGCGATCGACTCGACATTCTCATCGTTTTGAAGCATCACCATCGCAGCACTCACATCGTGCCACCCACCACTCTTGATGGTCAGCCTCTCCTTTCCCTCGACGCAGTATTCATAAGAAAAAGAGACCACGTCTATCGTCGATTTCTTCATCTTCAACTTCTTTAGGACATTTTACCCCTGGCCTCTCGCAACAACAGTGGCTCGACGACCATGAATGCAAGTTCAAAGAGATCGATCGCAAACTCTCCTGATTGAAGGTGAGTACTCGAGGGGGTCACAGCGACCTCAGCATTTACATGGTCCTCTCATTTTCTCGATGAATTATGGATGAACCGATCTTGAGACAGTTCAAGATGCTGCAGGTGGAGCCGTACGATGGCACCATAGATCCAGTTGATCATCTAGAGAGTTACAAAACTCTCATGATGATTCAAGGGGCTTCTAACGTCTTTCTGTGCAAAGGCTTCCCAGCAACTCTTTGAAAAGTTGCTTGAGCCTGGTATTCTGGGCTGCAGCTAGGAAGCATTCATTTCTTTGAGTAGCTAGAAGATTCATTCACAATCCACTTCAGCACTAGTCGAAAGATGCCGTGGACGTCCGATAGTCTTTTCTCCATTAGATAAAGTGAAGGAGAGATGCTACGAGACTTCGTGGCACGTCTCAATGCTGCCATACTTGAGATCAAAGACCTCAATGAAGACATAGCTATTTCAGCCATGAAGAAAGGTCTGAGGGAATCAAGGTTCACCTACTCGATAGATAAGAATCACCCTCGGACCTATGCTGAACTTTTAGAGTGTGCGTTCAAGCATACCCACATAGATGAAGCCGCTTCTGACCAGTGCCAAGTAGAAGGCAAAAGTCAAAAAAAGAAATAAAAGAAAAGCGGAGCTCCTGCCGAATCAAGTTAGCAACCAACTAACAAAACAGCTTCGCTGCCTCGATGGAGTCCGAGGCTGAATAGATTCGGCATAAAATTCAACTCCACTCTGTTGACTGTTCCTCGCGCATAAATTTTAATAAAAATTAAAGGAGCAGAGTATGTCCGACGCTCCCACCGATGAAGGCGCGGTCAAGAAGCCATGATCGAAAGAAGTACTGTCGATTTCATTGTAATCACGATCATGATACCAAGTAGTGCATCTAGCTCAGTGATGAGATTGAAGACCTAATACGCCAAGGATACCTTGAAAAATATCGATGCGATCCTCCAGCATTAACCCCAACCAATCGGCAGCCGCAGCAACAACTAAAAGAACCAAATGACAATCGACCGACAGTAGGAGTCATCAATATGATTTTTGGCCAATTGAGGGGCTGGGGGGCAACTTTCAAGAAAGAATAGACTAAAAAATGATGCGAAGATAATGTTATTTCTTTTTTGGATGATGATGTATGAAAAATTCAAACTCTCCATAATGACGTTGTCGTTGTGTCGGCAACGATAGCTACTTATGATGTAAAAAGAATCCTTATAGATAATGAAAATTTGATGAATGTCTTATTTTACTCGACTTTCTTTCAAATGCGACTACTAATTGATCGACTGCGAAAGATCTCAATGCCATTAGTCGATTTCGCTAGAGATGTTGTCAATATGGAAGGAGAAATTACTCTCCCCCTCACTGTAGGGACCAAACCATGATAAAGTACCATCCTTGCTACTTTTATGATCATTCGGATTCCTTCAGCTTATAATGCCATACTCGAAAGATCCGCATTCAATGCACTAAGAGCGGTGGTGTTGACCTTCCATCTACTAGTATGATTCCCTATCCGATAGGGAGTTGACAAGATGCATGGAGATCAACAATTAGCATGGCATTGCTTTATGATTTCCACTGAAGGAGCAAAATCGAAAGACTCTCTGACGATCGATAAAATAGATGAGAGAAAAAAATGAAGAAAGAGAAAAACCAGTCGAACAATTAATACCGATCTCCTTATAAAAAGCAGATCCAACAAAAATGGTCTCGATCGGGTTCTGACTATTCGGTCAAGAATGAAATCAAATAATAAATCTGCTAAGGGCGAATGTCGACGTATTTGCTTGGTCAGCAACTGACATGTCAGACATTCCATTAGAAATTATAACTTATCGACTGAATATCGATCTGGAAGTTAAACTGATAAGACAGAAGAAAAGGCCATTCATCCCCGAAAGATAGAAAGCTATCAATGAAGGGGTAGGCAAACTCTTTGCTATCGACTTCATCAAAGAAGCATATTATCCTGATTGGCTTGCAAATGTTGTGATGGTGAAAAAAGCCAACGAAAAATGGCGAATTTGCATTGACTACATTGACTTAAATGAAGCTTGTTTGAAGGATAGCTTTTTTTTACCGAAGATCGATCAATTAGTTGATGCAACATCGGGACACCGACTTTTAACCTTCATGGATGCCTTTGCAGGATACAATCAGATTTGAATGGTGCCAGAAGATGAAGAACACACAGCCTTCATAATCGACAAAGGCATTTATTGCTATAAAGTAATGCCATTTTGGTTTGAAAAATGCCAGAGCGACTTATCAACGACTGATTAACAAGGTATTCAAAGATCAAATCAGATGAAACATGAAAGTCTATGTCGATGACATGTTGGTAAAAAGTGCTTTGGCCAATGATCATGTCTGAGATTTGGAGGAGGCATTCAATACACTTCGACGACATCGAATGAAGCTAAATCCGACTAAGTATGCTTTCGACATAACTACCAGAAGATTTTGGAGATTTCTTATGTTGCAGCATGGAATCAAAGCTAACCCAGAAAAAATAAAGGCCATTATCGACATGAAGCACCCAAATTCTAAAAAAGAGATACAACAGTTGAATGGTAGAATCACTGCACTCAGTCGATTCATCTCAAGATCAACTGAGAGATGTCTATCATTCTTCAAGATTTTATGACTAAGTGATGGATTTTTCATGATTGGACGAATGCTGGCAGTCCTTCGAAGACTTGAAGAAATATTTGATGTCCCCACCACTGCTTGCAAATGTCCCCACCATTGTATCTCTATATCGCTACATTGACAGAAGCAGTAAGTTCGGTCCTTATTCGAGAAGACGAAAATTAAATTCAACGATCGATTTATTATACTAGTAAAGTGCTTCATAACATCGAAGTCCGATATTCGAGGGCTGAGAAGTTGATCTATATCCTGATCATCTCAGCACAATGACTCCGACCATACTTTCAAGCCCATTTGATCATAGTGTTGATTGATCAACCACTGAAAGCAATCCTACACCAACTGGATACCTTGAGCAGAATGGCAAAGTGGGCGATCAAGCTCAGTGAATTTGACATTCAATATCACCCACGACCATCAATGAAGGCATAGATGTTAGCTGACTTTGTCGTCGAATGTACCGCAACCAACGATAAGCCAAAATAAAAAGTCGATGATAAATCAAAAATAAAGGATCTGAGATCAACTATGATTCGACATGGATACTTCATGCAGATGAACCATCCAACATCGAAGAAAGTAGAGTCGATCTCATCCTCACTAATTTCGAAGGAACTGTTGCTAAATATGCCCTTCGATTTAACTTTACAGCATCCAATAATCAAGCCGAATATGAAGCATTGCTAGCCGGCTTGAAAATCGCCAAGAAGCTCGACATAAACAATCTAAAGATATTTACCGACTCACAACTAATAGCTGGACATATCAGAGATGAATATGAAACCCGAGACCCATCTATGGCAAAGTACCTTCAGAAAGCTAAGGATCTCATGTCGACATTCGAACATTTTGAGATCTCTTACATTCCAAGAATGAAAAATGCACGAGCCGACTTGCGACATCATCTTCCGATCTACTCAGCCGAACATTCATCAAATATCTTGAACAATCAAGTATCAACAAAGCCGACGAAGTGTTACAAATAAATAATGAGCCGAGTTAGATGGATCTGATCATCCGATATCTTACCGACGGAACTGTGCCCGATGATCCTTCGAAGGTGAAATGACTCAGATGGATTGCTTCATAATACATTCTGATGAATGGACATCTCTACAAAAGGTCATTTTTGCTTCCTTGCTCAAATGCTTGGGGCCGACCGATGCCGACTATGCCCTTCGAGAAGTCCATAAAGAAATTTGCGAAAATAACTTGGGAGGCAAGTCTTTGGCCTACGAGATTCTGTAACAAGAATATTATTGGTCGACTATGAAGAAAAATGCAGCCGACCTTGTTCGAAGATATGATCCATGTCAGAAGTATGCCAATATTCAACATCAATCGACAAGCAATTGACATCAATTATCACACCATGGCTGTTCGCATAATGGAGAATGGACATCCTTGGCCCTTTTCCTCTAGCATCTAGTCAAAGAAAGTTTATGGTGGTCACAGTGGATTAGTTCACTAAATGGATAGAAGCTAAATCATTAGTACAAATCACCGAAAGCAAGATGGAAGATTTCGTTCAGAAGTCAATCATATATCGATTCGAATTACCGCATACCATCATCATCGATAATAGCCGTCAATTCGACAATCAAAACTTTAGAGATTTTTGTGCAAAATTTCACATCATGCATAAATTAACATCAGTCGGCCATCCTCAATCCAATGATGAAGCGAAAGTTATGAATCGAATAATTCTACATGAGCTTAAAACACGACTAAACGAAGCAAAGGACCCTTGAGTAGAAGAGTTACACTTAGTCCTATGGGCATATCGGACGATCCCTCTTGTTTTTAACGGAAGAGTCACCATTCAACTTAGCATATGGGACTGAAGCAGTAATCCCGATGAAAATTGGTCTACCATCCATAAGAGTCGAGCATTATGCTGAACCAAATAACTCCGAAGCAAGAAGAGCTAACCTAGATCTACTCCCTGAAGTTTGGCAAGAAGCTCAAATTTAAATGGCTACATATCGACAGAGAGTCATCCGATATTACAATACGAAGGTCAAGCTGAAGGTATTTCTTTCTGAAGACTTAGTTTTAAGAAAGACAGAAGTCTCAAAACCTCTCGATCAAGAAAAACTATCTCTAAATTGAGAAGGGCCTTACAGGGTGACCGACACTTTTCGTCCGAGTGCATACCGACTTGGAACTCTTGACGGAATGACTATTCCACAAATATGAAATGTAGACAATCTAAGAATATATTATCAATAAAGTTGTCCAAGCCCTCTAATGAAATGAAATGATCGAAACCCGACTTTTCTTTAACTAAATTATGTCTGATCAGTGACATGTTATACAAAGCCCACCTATCATCGACTGATCAACAACAATCCTATAATTTTCCTGCTTAAAGTTGAAAGGATCACTTTTGCCGACTTATAATTTGGCAACTTAATAATATGCCGATTTAGCTACAGCTAAACAGAATATTATGCCGGCTCAATCGAAGTTGAGCGGAATCTTATGCCCACTTGATGAGAATCATGCCGACTTGACTCCAGTCGATCGAAGAATATTCGGCTTGTCCCTATTTATCAAACATAAAAGAATTATATGCCTAAAATCCAATCGATTAATATTCGATCAAATGGTATACTCATCTACAACCCAATCCAATGCTACTTGGAAAAATTTTAACATTTAGAAAATTTTTCAACATCCCACAAAAAGAAGATTGGATATAATGGTTGGAAAAATTTTCTTTTATTTCATTCATGATCAAAGTTCCTTACAAAATTCCGACTGAAGCCAAATTACAAAGATCGGATTTATCCAACTATAGAAAAGATAGTTACATAAAAATCGATCAATGATTGGAATCTATAGCGACTGCATCGATAATCACCATCACTGATGCCATTTCTTCTGCGGAAAGAGCCTCGGAAGTAATCCCTCATGAAATTGAAGTAGGTTCAACGACTATCAGAGCCGCTTCAGTTGAAGTTGCTTCTTTAGTCGAAACACCCACGGCCGGTGCAGCCTCCATCGACTCATCCTCATCTTCAGTCCTTTCTTCATTGGAGTCGGGAAGGGCAACACGGCTTAGGTCTAGGTCTGGGAACACTCGGCCGACCGCATCCCTACCATCTTCATAGTCGGTTTGATAAACAAGATGGTTGGCCGTGAGGAGTTCCTTCTTGAAGCCTTCTAATCTTCGAAACTCCTCTAGTGCCTGCTCTTTTGCCTGATTTAAAGCCACTCAAATCGATGTAACTTCAGCTTCAAAAGCTTTCGACCTCTTCCGCTCCTCCGCTAATTCCTCGAGGCAGCTATCCCGCTCCTTCCAAAGTCGACTGACATCATGCCTCTTTCTCCGGATCTGAGACTCTTGAGTCTCAATGATCCAGTCAGTCGTGTCCAATTTGGCATGGGTTGATTCTAATTCCGAACAAGCCAACATTGATTCAGCACAAACCTTTGGAGCGTGCCGATTCCAGCTCTGAGTTTGCCGACCCTAAGTCAACTCGAGTCAACTCCAAATCAACCTTGAGTCAGGAGTTCTCTTCTTCGAGTTTCTTCTCCCACTCTTCTATCTCCTTCTCTCTATCAAAGATGGCTTGAAGACGCTCACGAGCGGCATCTCTTTTTGCAATGACTGCCATCATCTGATCCGATCATTTCTTACGAGTGTCGACATAGGCTTGAAATCTCTTATCCAATGTCGACACATCATGGGCAACCTAAAAGGAAAATGAATTAGTACTAGCATGATGAAGAAAACTCAAAGAAAAAGAAAAGAAAAAGAATATCGACTTACCGAAATCATTAGAGAGTAGAAAGAAGAAAAAATCTTGGCCAAAGTTCGGTTCTTCTGGATCCGTTTATCAATCAGGAGGAGTATAGCTTCGATCAAATGCCTTGCCAGCGTCAAATTCTACAAGGCCGACTCCTCGACTAGGATTTGAATGTTTACAGATCTGGAAGAACCGCTCGGGGTCCGACTTACCATCGAAACCTCACTCCCTATAGAGGTGGCCAGAGCTTTATCTCGTCATTGACTTGGTGGCCTCTCTACTACAGTGGACGTCCAATCCGACGGTGGAGGGATCTGAGTTGCCGATGGCTACTGGTCACCCAATCCATCCTCAAGCATTAACGACGCTCGAGATATGCTCAGCTGGGCCAGGATAGTTGAAGCCTTGACGACGACCACGTCATCGTCCTGCTCCTCAATAGATGATGGAATTCCCACAGATACATACTGAGCCGGAGCTGCCAAAGCAACAACTGTTAGATGTGTGCCCTAGAAGCAAGATTGGCTAAATACTTGTAATATACTTCTAAGGATAATTTTATAATTTTAACTATAAATTAATAAATAAATTATTTTTTATCATAATATTTATTTAAAGTATCTGTGATACATTCTTTGAGTTAATGGTAATGATAGTTAATATTTTCAAGAGTTGAAAATTTAAGACATGAATTTTCATAATTAACTCATAAATTGCTTTCGATCGTAGGATCATCATGAGGATGGTGATCGATCCGGAAGATTGGTGTACGATCGCTTTCTTACGATAGATGTATCTTGAGTCTACGATATGGAGATACTAGAGTGAGAGTATAGATACTCATTAAAGAATAAGAATACTGAGTGTGATCACCTCGAGCAGTCGTAAGAAAGTCTACCTTTCCATCGATGACTGGCTCGATGCTGTAGTGGTGTATCTGGTTCTTTGACCTGAGGTGCATCGATAGTTCACCTTGAGGATGTTATAGTTTGACTATATCATAACTCGGTCTCCTAGCAATTCAAAATTCTGAGGTGTATGTTGGCTATAGTATGTTCATTGTAGAAATTGGATTGCACTAATAGGAGATCTATTGATCTCGGTAGATAAGGAGTAATCCTATGATAATCATGAGATTGAGTCCTTAAGCTCATGGTCATGGCAGAGTGAAGATGATAGAAAGAGTTTCTATTAGGGTTTTACATTAGACTCGAATCGAATGATTAATTCATATGACAGATGTTGGGTTTGACGAGTTCATCTTAATCCTAATCCTATCGGAGCTCAAGATAGAAAAATTCAATCACATAGATAACTACACCGAGAGATTTGCTTTCAGTTCTGATGGATTGCCACTATATATTGCTAGGTGTCACCGATGAATTTTGAAAGCAATTAGAATAATTTTGATGATCGATTATTCTAATTGTATGAATCAAAAAAATTTTGATCCATCAAAAGATGTTTCGATGAGGTCGATGATAGAGATCATGACATATCTCATTATCATACAGAACTGAATCTAACTAGATTACATAAACAAGGATTTGGATCTAGATGTTATCAATTAAGCTAACTCAGTTCGATTGATTTGGATAAGATCCAATCAGGTTCAAGATAATCATGCTAGCACACGATTGAGCCTGACTTTCTCCTTCTGTAATCTTTTTGATTCATCGCAATCAAGTCAAATTTGATTTAACTCATTTCTATATCTTAAATGAGTTTATTTTTATCTGACTAGAATCAATCCAGATCAGATTAATTGTAGAAATTAAATCCACTCTCAGTGCAATTGGACTAGGGTCAAAAATTGACCTATTTGAGAGAATTGAGGGTCACCAATCAGATGCTTCTAGAAAATTCTTTAAAAATTATTTTGATCTAATTTTTGGATATGTGATAGAGCATGAGTCATACATTGGGTGTACTAAATTTCATAATTTTTGGAGGTGCCTAGATTAAACTATGATAGAGTTTGATTTGTATCAAACTCTTGAGGGAAGAGTCCTAGGTGTAGTGGACTCTTCCTTATCTACTCATGCTGCCACATTTTTGAAGTCTTTTTGGCATGAAAATCAGATAGGATCTGGTATTCTACATGGGGAATAAGACCTAGAGTCCCAATAATAAAAATAAAATAGTTATTTTGGTCAAATGAAACTTCTTATGGCGTTGCTATTTGATATAAAATCTTTCTCACGTCAAAGCACTTCAACGTAAGTTTTATTTTTCACCCAAAAGGCCGTCACCCCTTCCATCTTCCATGCTTCCTCTGATCCTCTCTCTTTCCTTCTTCTATGTGCTAAAAGTTGGGCACAAATCAGAGAAGAAGATCCAATCCGATGGTGGAGGGATCTGAGTTGCCGATGGCTACTGGTCACCTAATCCATCCTCGAGCATTAACGACGCCCGAGATATGCTCGACTGGGCTAGGATAGTTGAAGCCTTGATGAAGACCATGTCATCATCCTGTTCCTCAATAGACGATGGAATTTTCATCGATACATCCTGAGCCAAAGCCGCCAAAGCAACAACCGCCTCCCCGATTGAAGTAGGGGCCTCGACTAGTGGAATGTCGATTGATGCAATCCCGACCGATGGTAAGTCAGCCCATTCTACTGCCGCAGCCGCCAGAGCATTGGCCTTCTTCTTCTTCACCAGCCTCGATGACCCTTCGCCGACAGCCGATTTGTGCTTGCTCATATATCGATGAACATCGTCCACCGAAAGCAAAGTTGGAGGATGCATAACTGCATAGAACAATGGGAGTTAGTTAAAACTAAAGACAAATGGAGATAAAATATATTAAAATTGATATGTCGGACCATACCAACAATCGGTGCCGGACCAAGCCCAGCATCATACAAAGCCTAATCGATCAATAGCTCCTTCTACGTCGGGACTTTCATGTCCTTCAGCTTTAGAAAATCCTCCCGATCAGTTGGATCGATCCGATTATTATCGTTCGGGCTGGTGTTTGGAGTCCCCCAGACGAACAAAAAATTCTAAGAAAGAGTGGACGATGCAAAGAAGAACTGAGTCTTCCAATCATAAATGGATGATGGAAGATCAGAAATGAAGGAAAGCTCCTTCCTCGAAGCAAACATTCACCAGCCGTCGGCTTTAGGATGAGGATGAAAAGTAAAGAAGGGACGAAATAAAGAAAGATGAGGGGTGGTCGGGATCGAGTGACAAAAAAGAGCAAAGAAAACTAAAATCCAAATGAAATTCGGCGTGAGTTGCGCTGGACAAATTCGATAATAATTCAGGACGTTCCGAATGAACTCCAGGATCGAAAATCGGAGATCCAACCTAAAATTTTCTACGTAAAATACCACCTGACTAGTCAGCAGAGAAGACATTCAATCTTTTGGACTAGGGGCGAAAAATTGGAATTGCTCTGGGACATGATATTGTTCCCGGAGCCGACCAATGACAGAGTCCAACAGCAAAAAGACCTCCACTACCAAACTAGCAGAAAAAATGATTGTCGGACCAGATGGCCAGCCACCACCTACAGTCCTATCTCTACCTTTGCTAGCCATAACAAAGCTCTAAGAAGGAAAAAGGAAAGAGAAGAAGAAACCTAACTTGAGAAACGAAGGAGGAACTAGGAAGAATAGTGAGAGTAAGAAGAACCAAAAGGCTTAGAACTCCAATCACCAGCGAAGAGCTCAGTCTTAGTAAAAAGCTCAAGAAAAATAATAGTGGTCCTATATATATATAAATCACTGACGGCCAAGATTGCTTTAGTAAAAATAAAGTAGCATGGATTTACGACACCAGGCAGAATCTAAACCCTCGGATGTTACAACGTAGCTCCGTTCGGATCATGCCATGACATTACGATCCATGGGAACGACCAACGACTAATAATAATGCAACACGTGGCATCTTCGGATTAGTTCGACCTGATTGTCAAGCTGTCAAAACACCTTTTCTACCGATCGTGCTAATAATTGCTGCACGATCATCAAAGTGACAAAATAGCAGAAACCCCTCTCACTAAACGTGCTAATAATTACTGCATGACCATCGAAGCAACCACCATCCTCTACATTTACAGGACAATCAGTAATGCCAAAAGAAGTGTAGCCACCAAATCGAAGCTCGAGATAATCAATGAAAACTCCCATCGTTCAAAATGTCGGACCATGTGGCAAGACACGTGTCATCACCACTTTAAACTCGAGAGTAGGGGATAATTGTTGGATGCATTGACTTGACTGATCGATTCAGCATTTAAACAACCTATGGACAGTCTCACCGACATATAATCCATACTGAATGATGATAGACAACATTAAATCAAGCAAATCATCCCTCAACCGACTATCAACCGGCCTGGTGCCCGACGTATAATGGTGAACCGCATAACGACTGACTGTTAATCGTCCAACCAACCGACAGTCGTCTCTCTTTCTTCAACTGATTATCAATCGACTCATCAGCACATCGACTATCAATTTGTCGATCGACTGTTGATCGGTAACGCCCGACCAACCCTCCAACAGGACCACTTAAACAGACAGACAATCACCAACTGATCAAAATATCAGTTGGATACCGACATATAATCAGCAAGAGCTATGTTTTCGGTGGAGAATGCGCGTCGCGACTCCTCTATGATCAATTAGTGGACATTAACTGCTCTCTCAATGTCGGAATAAGCAGGATCCCACGACTCTGAACCATTACAGACGATTACTACTACGCTCGCCTATAAAAGAAAAGTAAGTCAAGTACTTATGGAGAGAATTCTAAGCTAAAACTCTGATGATATTCATTTTTATTATGTTCACCAATCCTCCACTAACTTAAAGCATTGGAAGATTCCATCAGAAGCAATTTCGGTCGGTATGAATTTTTTTTGCATGTAACTTTCTCACAGTTGATCCCAACAGAAGCAATTCCGATCAGTATGAACTTTTTTTGCAGTTGATTATATTTTTTTTAATAATAAAAAATGAAACTCATTAAAAATCTCATAAACTTATGAGAATAACTAACGTTGGAGGATTGAAATTGGAAAGGTCCTACTGATGTATATTTTGCTTCAGCGTACCGGTAGATTGTTGCAGTTGACTGCATTTTTTTAATAATAGAAAATGAAACTCATTAAAAATCTCATAAACTTACGAGAATAACTACCGTTGGAGGATCGAAATTGGAAAGGTCCTAGTGATGTATATTTTGCTTCAGCGTACCGGTAGATTGCTGCGAAATGTTTTAAATGGAATCTATTATTTAAAAAGTAAAAAGAAACTTCGCGCCAGGTAGGGGTCGAACCTACGACTTTCTGCTTAGGAAACAGACGCTCTATCCACTGAGCTACAGGCGCCTACGGTGGTGGTAACACTTGTCACATGGAAAGATGTGGGAAAACAACAGTTATTTCGCCGGCCGACACTCGCCTATTGATCTAGGTAAGGTACATTCATGAGGTTAAACTGTCCTTCACGATGACTCTGCATTAACTGTAACCCAGAAAATTAAGTAATTCACGTACGGGCCTGTTAACCTTTATTTTTTTTTCGTTTCAGCCACTACAGCCAGTCTACATGGCATTCTAGAGTTAAATTGACAATTAACGAGCTTCAATAAAAAACAGTTGGCACTCCAACTTTCATGTAAGTGCGGTGCATCAAACAAGGAAGAACCACGCAGACAGCAGAAGTTTGAGCAGCATAGCCAGAGATATAGAGAGCTTGTGTGGAAAAATAGTTCATAAAAAACAGGTGCTTGTATGCATAGATAATAATTAAGCTGATTAACTTCTGGATGATCATAGGGCCATGATCAATTCTTCAAGGAGAAGCTTCCAAAACTCCATTAGATATGAGCATCTAAAACAGGAGAAACCATGCTTCTGATTACCAAAATCTGGAGAACGGACCGTAATCAAATGCCCTTCAGAATCTGAAACAAGTTTTAAAAGGGAAAGTTTGGGTGCAATGTGAAAAACAATGATGAACCATATCAAGAGTAACGAATTAAAATATGACTACCAGACAGTTATAAGGTCTTCAGTGCCCTTCCTGACAAAACTCAAAAATAAAAAAAGAAGAAAAAAAGGATGCTACTGGATCAACTAATATCAACATACGTGCCACCAGACTCTCAGCTTGAATTTATCCTATTCTCCACCAAAATCTCGTGCCTTGGAACTATTCTTCCATCAAGTGAATAACTAAAAAAATTGCAGGGTTGTACACCATTAAAATATTAAATTCAGATGAAAGTACAATCGACAAATAACATCAAGAAACATAAAGAACTAGGCACTAGTGGCCTTACAAATCGTGTATCTTAGCATGTGTGGTAGCTTCAATAAAGTGCCACTCGATGAGAAATACTCAGAGACTGCCGAATTTTTAGATGCCTGCATGAAACCCTAACAACAAAGAATGGGATGGTCATACGGTGAGAGGTGGCCATAGACTCTCAAGTTCCTTTATCTATCTAAAATGAGAGAAGCAATTGAACAAAAATTGAGAAGGATTCTGAAGTCCTCAGGCCCAATATCCATGTCAGACTACAGTTCTATCCTAGTTAACAAATAGCGGTAGCAAAAATAATCTTCTGTATTTCCATAAAACAACAATAATTTCCTGTATTTGCTCTTTTTGCAATCTTTAGTTCATTGTCAACTGCCCACAAGAACTTTATTTCATCAAGATGCCAGCTGCTTAGGTCTAAAATGCCAACCAAGGAAACATACCTATAACAGATGAAATGTTTATTCCCCTGCAAGTGGCAAAGTTGAACACTTCACAAATGATTCTAACAATTGGGTAGGTCTAGAAGATTTACCTAGGAAATTCAATGAGATCCTACAATAGACGGACCATAATTCATCTCAAATACTGGTATTTGGGGAGAAGAACATCCACGTCATGTCCAAGCAGCATCGGGAAGTCAGTAATCATCTAGCCTAGCGAATGGACATGTATGCCCAATGACTGGAAGAATTCAAAATTAACATCCAGTTTCTGTATGATGTGGCAGCCCACAAGCTGTGGATTCAAGGCAATAACCTTTCCAACACCCATTTGAGTGACTCCACAAGCTTTTGAGTGACTCCAACATCCTTTTGAGTGACTCCACAAGCTTTTCTCATTGGGAAAAATGACCTGCAGACATCACAAAAAGCTTGAAACAAAAGCATGCAGAGAAATCTAGAAATGATTAAGCAACTAAGTGCAGAAGCATCAAATCTAAAAGCTGAAAATAGAATAAAGAGATTTAAGGGCCGTTTAATTGCCTGCAGTAGGCAGCCAGAAGTTAAAGTTGGATGTGTAATTGAATCGCAGGCACCCAAGAAAATTGTTTAGATGACTGCAATTGTAACTGCAGAATGGGGGTCAACTACAAAAAAAGCTCAAAACTTGTAATTGGAATCGTAATCAGAATTGGTCGCAGTTTCAACTACAAGAAATCCTATACTTGAGAAAGCCCTTTGGAAGGGGTACTCTCACCACTCCAATCATTCTCCTTCTCCTTCTCCACAGAGCCCTTGTAATTAAAATAATATTAGTAGTATAATAACATTATTAAATTAATATTATACTATTAGAACATTTATACTGTAACTAGTAATATTATAATAATTTAATTGTATTACAATAATGTTATCATATTAATAATAGTAATACCACATTATTCAAAAAATGGCAATATTATATTACAATAATACTTTTAGTATTATTTTATAATACTATACTATTGCTATTACTATCATATTATTTTAACATAATATCATTATAATAATATCTCATTACTATAATAGTAGATAATTATTAATATTATTAGAATATTATAATAATATTATGACAATACTCTGGTGACTAGAATATAATTATATTAATATAATTTGTCTTATTATTATAATCTTATTATAAGATTCTTATAATTATAATATTATAATATAGATAATTAATAGTTATTAGTTGTTATAATAGCATATGATAAATAATATATCTAGTTATTAAATATCAATTTTGTATATTCATTTACTTACTGTAGTAATTATTCTTATACTAATCCATTAATAATTTAATAACAATATTACTTTTCTACCATAATTATAAAAATATTACGGTAAAAATTATGATAGTAGAAATCATGAACAATTCACACTGTTTCTAGGGAGATAATCTCACCAGCTCACTTACAGGGTACCAATATCACTTTCCACATCAAACAATCAAACAGTTGTAATATTTGTAGCTTTCAATTACAGACAACCAAATAAGGTCCCTTTCTACAACACAGCCCCTTAAGGTAACAGAATTTGCGACCATAGTTTGAAAGAAGCCACCTGTTTTATTGTTAAGCATGATATATATTTTTAAAGAGATATAGAACAGACAGCAGCTATAAAGTCAAGATAATCTTAAGCCTAGCCTTTGTCAGATAAGAACAAATCATTACAACTTATAACAGTCTTCTCTGAATGGTTATGACTGCCTACCAATGTTGACCGGTCATTGTTAGAGTGTATAGAGTAGCAAGTAAACTAGAGTCTTATTTGGAGTTATGATAGTAAAGAATGGCTTTGTGATTAAAGTAGATGGGGTCAAACAAAGTGAGGAGACAGTAGTTACTTGCAACAGGAATCACATCAGCAAATAAGAAAAATGAGGCCTCACACTTTGCCTCCAAACCTTGTGATAATACAACCGTTTCTTCTAAATCAACTTAAAATGAAAAGCAGTACAGTTTGCAATGTTGGAAATATGGCACAGCACATGAGATGTTTACCTACTTCTTGAATAACAAAATTATAAAACAATTCAATTTTTTTCAATGCAATTTTGTTGTTAAAAATTTGCTAAAGATATGGAATCATGATTTGGTATGTAGTCTAGCCATACAGTTAATAAATAAATAAATCTTAAATGATTATTGAACCCAATTTAGCAGCAAAGATTTCCATCTTCAAATTTACCTTATGAACACAAGCATTAGTGCTTTTGTTGGCAAAAAAAAAAAATGAGCCATTATCTATATATAGATATAAACTTCTCTAACTTGGCAAGAAGAGCTCAAAGATAAAAGAATGAATTTAGGTGTTGCTGATGTTCATACATGTTGCTTCGTATGTACTATGCCCATGCAGGACTGGCACATGGCATGTGCTTGGAAGACTGAAGTACATAAAACCTTAATTAGAAGGAAGAATCTAGTTCATTGACCACCTGATTGGTATTGGCAATATTGGCATTGGCAGTACAGTTTACAAATCATAACTTTATCTATCAAAATCCGATCAGACAATGAGAAACACAAATAATAAAAAAAAAACAATCATCTACTACTAGATTTCAGGAGTAATGTATTGAAATTAATAAATAACAGCAAAGAACACTCAACAGCTCAAACACTTTACTGTTCATATCTTCCAGGCTGTAAAGCCGAAGTGCTCTTGGATGATCAAATGCCATTGTACCAAAATGATCCTTACCTATTCCTAAATAAAACTTCACTCAGTACCCCAGTTTCTCCATGCTTAAAGCCAACACCTGCGAGCATCTAGTAAAAACAAAACCCAAACAATCCCTCGTCCCATTTTTATCCCGATGGTTGACAATCTCACCCAGCGTGTCTAAACTGCAGTCGAATATGGGACCAGTCTTCACAAGAACAACTCCAAGATTCCTTCCGTTCACATTAATTGATTTCAACCACTCAATATAGATGCCTCACTGATGCAAGATCACAAGAACACATGTAATTTAATTTCCCAATTTGATGGTATGTCAGTGAATTCAACCACCTAAAGCATGCAAACCCAATCAAATTTCAAACTTTGAAGGCAAAATGGAAATTTAAAAAAGATCTCCTTTTTTTTTCAAACGAGATGTGATGAAAAGCTGAAAGAAGCTTACTTGATAAGGGGGGACCATGCCAGAGCTCTAGATGTAGCTCTTCGCCCGATCATTGAAAGACAGATGCGAGAGTTCTGAAACCATTTCATCGCCGCCGCCTCGATCACATCCTGATCGACAAAATCTGGTAAATGGGAGTCAAGGTTGGTGGAGTATCCCCTTCGGCAAACATTGAGTGCCTCCTTGAGGACCCTATCATCAATGCCGACGACACAATGGAGATCAGGGGAGGGTTGAGCCACTCAACCTTAGGGAAATCGATGCAGCCAGGAAATTTGGGGATCGTTCGGGTGATGAGGGACACCTTATCGATGATTCTCTTCCTCTAGAGCTCCTCTTCTTGGTCGAATTGGGTTTGCACATGTTGGGATGGGAATGGCAGTGGAGTGGGCGTTCTGGAGCTCCTCTTCCATCGTGCGTATTTTTGCCCTCCAAACTTTTCTCGAGCTCTCATCACGAAGTGGATGCCTTGAAGTTCGTCCTAAACTATGGACTTGACTTCCTTCGCGTTCAAGCATTTTATTAGTCCATGCAACCTTTCCAACTCAAAAAAGATCCACGAAATACTACAACTTCAAGGATTGAGTGCTCAAAGCCTCATTTTTGTAATGGAAAATGGAACCAGTCACCCGGATCCCTGGTTCCAAAATATGGTGGCAAGTTTATTGGAGTTAAAATAAGAAACACTTTTATAATGTAATGAATCCTCGTTCTGCATTATTAGAGAATATACACACACACACACAGAGAGAGAGAGAGAGAGAGAGATCAAAATCCTTAGCAAACTACGTTTCAGGATGAGAAAGACAATTTTTCTGCTGCATGCACAACATGACATTCAAAAAGAGAACAAAAAAAGACTAACAGTTTTCTGAACAATGCATCATATAGAGGGAAGTAGTGTGTGCATTTGTGTAACTTATCAAAGAAAAATACATGAAATCAATTGAGGAGATGGATCCCCTATACCAACATAGAATATCGAGTGTCACATATGCAACTTAATTATGAGAAATTAGAATTCAAAAATTTAAATATCTAAACACAAGCCTATAGAAAATGTTAAGAATATTCTAGAATATCTTATGATTCTAGAATATTCTCTCATATATTCTCCTATATATTCTCTGTATCTTCTGTTAAGAATATTTTAGAATATGTCATGATTTTAGAAATATTCTCTCATATATTCTCTGTATATTCTTTGCGGTCTTTCCATGTATACCTAGCTATGCCATCTATAAATGCCCCATGTATTGTGTGCTTTAGTTTAAGCAATACAATAGAGTTATTATTTCTTCAATTTAGTTTATTATTTCATTTTGACATGGCATCAGAGCCAATAGTTTATTGTCACCGATATACTATGCAGTGATTGTTCATTGCCAATACGTTGATACAATCCAACCCTAATTTCAGCCTCCATCTTCAACAATGAGAACTGTGCAAGTATTTCTGTCATCATACATTGCCCCATTACCCTTCACATGCCTACACATGCCTCATCAGAAGTGCTTTGATGGCAACCTGGCAAGCTTCCACCGTAGTAACCCTCACTAGTCATCTTCTTAGCTACCGATCTAGCTAATTCGTAACTCTATCATACACGCCTTATGCACCAAGTCAGAACTGCCATCTATTCACCCCTCTTTTCCTCATGCACCAAACCAAGATTTCCATCTCTATCTCCAATGGCGGCTCCGATATCGAATACTGCTACTTCATCGGTGGGCTTTCAGCCCTAATTTGGTGAGATCGTCGAATCCAAGATCATCGAAGATTGAAAAATAGGGAAGTCAAGGGGCTTTGGATTCTGACCTTCGAGCATGAGCAAGCGATGAAGGATACCATCAAGAGGATGAATGGGCAGACCCTCAAGGGGAGGAGCATTATCATCAACAAGACCTAGTTCTAAGGTAGTAGCAATGGATTTCACAATGATGAAGAATACGACAGAGGTCATTATGAGGTTGGCAATAGATACAACCATAGAGGCGATCAATGGGATGACCGTGACCGTGGTTATAATGAATCTTATTTCTCAAGGAGCGGCGGCATCAAACGGGGACTATCAAAAGCTAAAGTGTGACCACCAAATGCTACTCAGATAGCTGTTGTGACCATGCTGAATCTTTCATGTCTGAATCTTCTTCTCAATCTACTATTTTTTTCATGGTAGATATTGAGGCAATTGTTACTCAAGTCCTCTCTCATACATATTCTCCTTCTTTACTTATGCTTTGTCCATCACCATAGGTAATTCCCCTTGGATCATTGATTCTGCTTGCTACAATCACCTAACCTTTGACTTTTCATAGCTCTCCACTAAAACTGTAGCTACTCATATACCCACTATTACAACATGATGGATTCCCTATGCATATCAGTCATGTTGGAACTATTAGAACACATTCACTTTTTGTTTCTGATGCAAACCTTGTGCCATCTTCATCATATACTTTTCTATTTGTTAGTCAACTTTATGATCTTGGTTTAAAGTTTCACCTTTTCCTCTCATGGTTGTGATGTATAGGATCCTCGGATGGATCGGTTCGTTAGAAGAGGCCGTAAAGTTGAAAGAGGCCGTAAAGTTGAATGCCTTTTTGAGCTTACTGATCTTCATTGTTTATCGATCTTTCTACTATCCTTCATTCTAGCACTTTCACTCCTCTTGGTTTGTGGCATGCTCATCTCAGTCATGCATCATCTTCAAAGATTCAAATTTTAATCTATAATGATTATTTAGGTTATGTCACTAGTAAGTTCTTTGAGTGTATGTCCTATTAACTTGCAAACAAAAGGCTTTACCATTTAATAATAGGTCCTATTTTCTTCTACTCCTTCTGATCTTGTCCATTCTGATATTCGGGGTCTACACCTATCTCTAGTAAGGGGATCTAAGTATTTTGTGATATTTATTAATGATTTTTCTCATTATACCTAAATTTATTTTTTTTTGCATAATCGATTTGAATTATCTAAAGTTTATCAAGATTTTTTCCACATGATTCATACATAATTTTCGAAACTTATCAAGATGTTTAGATCTGATAATGCTAAAGAGTGCGGTGAGTCATCCTTTTTTGCCACTCTTAAACAACATAGTACCATCTCTCACAAATCTTGTCTGGGTACTTCTCAACAAAATGGCCATACCAAGTGAAAGCCTAGCACATTCTTGATATTGAAAGAGCTCTTCTCATTTCTAATGCTCTTCCTGATGACATTTTTAAGGAGAAGCTATTTTCACAGTTATGTATACCATAAATCATGTCCCCTCTTCTCTTCTTCAGAATCAATTTCTATATGAGTGACTTTATGGGAAGCTACCTAATTATCATCTTTTGAGGGTTTTTCACTATTCATGCTTCGTTCTTCTCCAGCCTCATGAATGTACTATATTAGAACCTAAAGCTCATCTTTGTTGTTTCTTAGGATATGGCATTGAATATAAGGGCTATAGATGTTATGATCCTATTACTAATTGACTTCGGATTTCTCGTCATATCATCTTTTGGAAGCATAAGATGTTTACTACCTTGTCTAGTCTCACTCTATCTCCCCTAACTCTCATCGATTATTTAATCTTCACTTAATTTTTTTCCTAAGTCTTTCTCTTCTGATACGAGTTCTCTAATTAAGCTCAACCGGCAATACACTTACCACTACACCTACTAAGCCCAATCAGCCAATTGATCCTCCTCACATGCCTTAAGATGTCCCACTTCCTGATCCTCACATGCCACAAGAGGTTTCTCCTCCCGATCTTTCCAACCTTCATCATTCCACTTGGGTATGTGAGCCTTCTATTCATCTTTATGATTTTATTGTTATCCTACCTTTACCACCTTGTAGTAGCGGATCCAAAAAATTTGCTTTGTAAGGTCAATATAATAAAAAAAAGGAAGGAGCTACAAGAAAAAAAATAAAATAATGATAATATTAAAATATTATTTTTAAAAATAATTAATATATAAAATATCATAATGTGTAATATCTTAAATATCTTTTAAAATAAAATATTATAAAGGAGTACTATATGAAAATTTTAGATATTATTAAATATTTAAAATTATAATGGCTAACCAAAAATTATTCTAATGATCTATATTTGATATGAGTGAAAAAAGAAGAAGATAGAAAAACTAAAAGAATATTACAAAAAAAAGAAGATAAAAGAGACATACTTAATTCAAGTTAAGAAGAAAGACTAAAAGAACATATAATTTTCTATTACATTTGGATTGATTAGGATATAAAAAATAAATTGATATATAGTTTAAATATAAGGGATGGATGGATGGAGATGATGGGATTGGGGTGGGCATTAAAAGATAAATAGAGAAGTAATAAATAATGAAAGAGAAAGAATGAGAGAGAGAGGGGAGAGAAGTCAAAGTTGCATGAGAGAGAAAGAGAGAGATAGGATATATGGGTCATTAAAGAGAAAGAAAATATTGGTCATTATTATTCCTTTCATCTTTTAATATGTTCTTTTAGGATATAAAAAATAAATTGATGTGGGATTTAGATATGGATGGATGGGGTTGGGATGGATATTAAAAGATAAATAAAGAAGTAACTAATAAAGAAAAAGAAGGAGAGAGAGGGAGAGAGGTCAAAGTGGTGTGAGAGAGGAAGAGAGGTACAACATGTAAGTCATTAAAGAAAGAGAATGTAGATCATAATTACTCTTTTAATATGGTCTTTTTATTCTTTACTTCTTCAAACTTTTATATGAGATATGGAGTCAATTCATAAAATCAATAAGGTTAATTTTGGCTTTTTTTACTAGTATATATATGCGCCTAATATTGTGGGGTCAATTTTGGCTTTTCCCACTAGTTAATATGGCTTTTCGTACTAGTATATATACATGGAATCAATTATTTTTGTGGGGTCAATTGATCCCATATTTTCTCACATGCTTACATAAACCTACTAACTATAGAGAAGCTAGATCTAATCCCTATTGACAACAGGCTATGTCCAAAGAAATACAGACTTTAGACAAATATTATACTTGGGATCTAGTTAATTTGCTATTTGATAAATTTGTTGTTAGAAGTAAGTGGGCTTACAAGATCAAGACTAAGGCTGATGGTTTAGTTGAGCATTACAAAGCTCGTCTTGTTGCTATAGGTTTTACTAAGGAGTATGAAGTTGACTATAAAGAGACCTTTACTCCAGTGGCTTATCTTACTTCTGTTTGCTCTTTGATTGCTAATGTTGCTACTCATAAATAGCAGCTTTTCTAGATGGATGTTAAGAATATCTTTTTAAATGGTGACTTGATAGAAAAGATATATACGCAGTCTCCTTCTAAGTATGATCATTTATCTTATATGGTTTATTATTTTCATCAAGCTTTATATGATCTCAAGCAAGCTCCTAGAGCATAGTTTGAGAAATTCAGTTCTACAATTGCTCATCTTGACTTTACATCCAGTCCTCATGACTCGGCTCTTTTTATCCGCAAGTTCGATGCTAGTACTACTCTACTTCTCTTTTATGTTGATAATATGATTATGATAAGGGATGATATTGCATGTATCCATGACCTTAAGGATTACTTGAGTTACCAGTTTGAGATGAAATATCTTGGCCCCCTTAGTTCTTTCTTGAGTCTTGAGGTCTCCACTAGGTCAGATGGATACTTTCTCTCTCAAGCCAAATATGCCTCTGATCTTCTTCTCGTTATGGGGTGACCAACGGTAAGATTGCTCCTACACTTTTGGAAGCTAACGTTAGATTGACTCCATCTAATGGTGCACTCCTTCATGATGCCACTCTCTATTGCTAGCTTATTAGGAGTTTGGTTTACCTTATAGTCACTCATCCAAATATTGCCCATACAATCCATATTGTTAGTCATTTTATGGCTACTTCTTGGTCCATGCACCATGCTATTGTTCTTTAGATATTTCACTGTATAAAGGGTATGTTATTTCATGGCCTTCATTTCTCTACTCAGTCCTCTTTACATTTTCATGCCTTTTTTTATGCTCCTTGGGCTAGAGATCCTACCAACCGATGCTTTACCATTGGTTATTGCTTCTTTTCAGAGGATCTCTCATTTATTAGTGCAACAAGAAGCAAAATGGTAGCTCACTACAATACTGAAGTAGAGTATATCGTGCGTTAGCTAATAATACTATAATTGAGCTTCTTTGGCTTCATGGGCTTTTGAGGATATAGGAATAATTACACATTCAAGTGCTATTACTTTACACTATGGCAATCAGAGCGCCACTTAGATTGCTCACAATATAGTCTTTCATGAGTGCACCAAACATATTGATAATGATTGTCACTTTGTTCGTTAGTATATTTAAGATACGATTGTACGACTATAGTCTATTTTTTCTATTAATTAGTCTATGAATATCTTTACTAAATCCTATTCTACTGATTGATTTCTTGACTTAGTATCTAAATTCAAGTTGGTTTCTATACTACTATCTTAAGTTTGAGGGATGCTAAGAATATTCTAGAATATGTCATAATTCTAAAATATTCTCTCATATATTTTTCCATATATTCTCCATATATTCTCTATATCTTTTGTTAAAAATACTCTAGAATATCTCATGATTCTAAAATATTCCCTCATATATTTTTTCATATATTCTTTGCATATTCTCTGTCATCTTTCCATACAAACCTAGCTATGTAATCTATAAATGCATTATATATTTTGTACATTATTTTGAAACAATACAATAAAGTTGTTCTTTCTTCAATTGAGTTTATTGATTCATTTTAACAAAAAGGAATAACTTTGTGAAAGAAATGTAAAATGAATTCTTATCTAAGGTAACTCAAGTAGGTGGTTATAGACATAAAAATTAGCCTAAAATGTATTTTACAAAAAGATAAAATATAATGAGCTTTTAGGTGCATATAATTCTTAAAGAAAAGAAAAAAAATGAGGAAAAAGCATAAAAAGAAATACAAATTAATGGTTCCTACAAAATAAACCCTTTAAAGGGAATTGGTAAATATTTTTAAAATAAATATTTCATGAAGAAAGGCAAGTAATGGAATATATTAAATAGTAATTATTATTGTAAGTCCTCGAATTTATATTTCGGTTCCCTACCGATCTGGCAATGATCTGGTAGAGCTCCTTCTCCACAAAGGGCCTAAAAAAGAAGTCCACACTCATCATAGATTTTCTGATAAGAGACTCTCTAATGTTTAAATCAGCTGAAGCTTGAGAACAGCAGAAAAAAAAGAGAGAGAGTGAAAAAGAGGGTTCTCCTTTCTTTATCTTTCTTACCTGAGAGTCCATTTCTCCCCCCTTTATATAGAGGGGGAGTAGTCAGATGTTATATATAAATTCAGTAATGCAACAAAAAAATTAGCATCCACTTGTATGGAGATCATGGGCATTAGTTTCATACAATAATCATTGGTGCACAATCTAGGACATCGGTTATGTGCATTATTTATGAATGTTAGGTGTGGCAATTCAACCCACGTGCATGAGTGGGAGGAAATCATCCCTGTATTTTAAGAGATTTCATTGGGCTAAACCACCAATCGGATAGGTAAATGGTCGATGAGATCTCGAGGTGGACATTTGTAATGACCCAAAGCTAGTCTGGTGGTGTATGTTAGGGCACCATCCCCAACGTCGGGTTATACCTGAGGTTATGGTTGATGCACTCTTGATGTCATGTCTTGATAGAGATACTATCTAATCATTTAGAGGCATCCTTACAAACTGCATGGTCGAAGCTTCAATGTCAATAGGAGATTTTTAGGAATGATGTGACCCCAATATTGAGCTCCTTAGCTTAGAAGTAGTGAAACAACTCCGTGTTTGGATACTGGATTATTTTTGACATTTGAGTTGTTGGTGAATAGTCAGTGTGGATACTTGGTTGTCCTCTAAGGTTGGATAATTAGTTACCTCCCTAATACTTGCCCCCAACTCTCAAGTCCGATGTGAATACATCTCTTCAGGTGAAGGGAGTAGTTGATTTTTGTGCCTGACCTCGATCTCTGATATGACTATGAGGAAGAAATAGCTAAGTATTTTCTTATTCATCAGAAAGAAAGTTATGGAACCACATTAATGTGCCACTTTAAGATTGTCGCCGCAATAATGAGGTATGCGTGCCTTGAAGCATTATGCCATAATTATTTGAAATGATTTAACGCAGTGATCTCGGTGGTTGCTCTCGAGCTTGTTACAGTTTGCCACATGTCTAGCTCTGGTTGGTCCCAAACTATTTCACTCAAATCTAGCTATATGGCTTAATCAAGAGGTTGGTATGTCAAAGGGTTGCACGATCTAGAGCCACTAATGTCTGCCACATGTCAAGATCTGGAGTAGAGATGGCTCAATCTACATCTATGGGTTTTGCCTCCCCCCCCTTCAATTTTCCCTCTATTCTTTTTGTCAAACTATTATTTTGTTGTTGCTACCATCAGAGGGTTTTCCACCGGCACTCGAGCCACCTTCTTCTCTAGTATAATGAGTGCTCTCATCCAACTGAAGCTCACTCAGTCAATCCTTCTATCTTACTTCTTTTCTTGTTGTTTTTTCTTTGTTTTCTTCATTTCATTGACCTCTTCTCTCATGTTCTTTTCTTGTCATGTTTCTTTTTTTTTTTTAGTTTTTCTCTTTTTAATCCCTTTCTTCATCTTCCATGGTTTTTGATGGTAGTGAGACTGGAGGTGGAAATAATCGGGGCAGCCAAAGTTCTCGATCATCCCCTCCTCGAGTTGGGTCTAAGATAGTACCTTGGATCACTACCATTTTCGGCTCTTAATCTCAATCCAAATCTCCTGACTTTAGGCATTCGAAGAGTCCTATACATAGGCTCAAAGATCTATATGGGTCAAGCAATGAGAAGTCCACGAATACTAAGCCTAATCTAGAAAGGATCCAAGCTCAGTACTTCATTCCCTCAATTTTTCGTTTGAAAGTACCTAGTTGGGATGAGTTGATAATGCTCTATAGCAGTGCCTCGGTATCTATGAGGAAAGTCTCCAAGCTGGTCTTTACTTCCCTCTCCATCTTTTTGTTAGTAATCTTTTTGGACTTTTATCACATAATCCCTAATCAAGCCATTCCAAACTCAATTTGGATAATCATTATTTTTATTATTCTCTACGATCTTCTTCAGGTCACCCTGAGATGCTCTCTCTCCATAGCACTGTTTAGTCTGAAGAGGCACTCCTATGAAAAGGGGTAGTGGTACTTCTATCCTCCTTGATTCATTGCTAGAAAAGACATTTTTTCTTCATTTTCTTGGATCTTTCCTTAGGCTTCAGTTGGATTTGGAGCTAACCCCAGCTGTCACCAACCAAAAATGAAGTGCAAATCCCTACTAAAGTGGACTGCAAATCCCTGCTAAAGGTCGAGGTGCTGCCATTGCAGAGCTGATGGCTGAGGAATCACTTTATAATGCTAGCATAAGTTTGGCAAATTCTCAAGATAAGGCCAACTTCTCTATGCTTATATTATATTCTTGTTTCATGCTATTTAACTAACTAACATTTTTGTTCAGTATTGTAGCAATGAGGCCATCTCTGAAGGCAATTAAGTCTACATACTAAAGAGGTTGGTGAAGAAAAAAATCTTATTTCCTGGGTCAGATTCATTCAGATCTGATTTGATCAAGAGAGATATTTCAAAAAATTTTCTCTAAGATTCTATCAGATATGAGACTCTTCAGATATGATCTTATTGATTTGATAAAATAAAATAAAATAAAAATTAAATATAATTTAATTATACCTTTATTTTGGATAATTCAATTATCCTATGATGATTTCGATGTTTACCTGAGGTTCTGGATGTAGCTATACAAGCGCCTGGCCTCTACCGATATCCACTCAAATAGGATCTAGAGATCTTCTTCTTCTCAATCAATCCTCTAAAAATTAGATCTAGATCTAATATTGAAGGTCTTCAAAAACTCTTTTGAAGAACAACCGCTGTCTCTTACAGTAGTGCTGCCTTCTTTCTTTTCTATCATCTTTCACTTGCTTGGATCACACCTAACTCATGCCCAAAGTCCCTTGGGCGTGGAGAGGAGAGAGAGAACCTGAGGATGGCATGGAGAAGGAGGGAGAGGGGCTATATGGTATAGGCTAAAAGTAGAAGCTCTTAATTCTAGGCATGACAGGATTTATATAGACCCTGCTACGCCATATAGTGCCACATCATCCCGATCAATCACAGCCCTTTGTGCAATCAGATCTAAATCTGATTGGTGGAATGACATCATCTAATCCAATTAAATTAGAGAACCTCAAAACTCTCCTTAGGTGGTACCAAGACTGGGTCAAACAAGTCTTCTTAGCGCCACCTAATTTAAACCCTTGAAGCAACTGGAGTCCCATTTGTATGGGACTCCATACATTATCCTCATGGGGCGCATGCCTCCCTAAGCGTGCGCCCCTTGCCTGTCTAGTTTTTAGCAAGGGACAAGGCCCAAGGTTCTCTTCCATGGGTGCATGACACATGGGCAGATGTCTAAGTATCAAAGGTCAATATTTGACCAAAGTCCAAAGACAAAATTTAGCAAGTGATGAAAAATGATAGGTGTTGTCTCAAATTTATTTCATAAATTAAGATAACCATTTTCTGATCTGGACAAGCTCCAGTTAGACCAAGTAAAGGTTATTGAGTGAGCCCAAACATATTTGGCTAAGTCGAGATAAGTTTTAATGATTGTCAAAGGAGAATATTAGACTCAATCATGTGCTAGCACGATTTTCTTGGACCTAATTGAATCTTATTCAAATTAATTGAACTAGATTAATTCAATTGATGATATGCAGATCCAAACCCTTGCTTATATGATCCAGTTAGGTTCAGTTTCATATAGTAATGGGATATGTCGTGATCTCTATCATCGACATCATTGAAATACCTTCCGATAGATTAGAACTTTTCTGATTCAGACAACTAGTATGGTGGATCATCCAAATTATTTTAATTACACCTAAAATCTATCAGTAACACCTAGCAGCATATGGTGACAATCCATCAGAACTGAAAGTGAACCTCTCGATGTAGTTATCTATGTGATTAGATTCCTCTATCCTGAGCCCCGATTGAATTAGGATTAAGGTGATCTCGTCAAACCCTAATATCCATCATATAAATTAATAATTTGATTCAAGTCTAATGTGAAAACCCTAATAAAAACTCTTTCTATTATTTCACTCTGCCATGGCCATGGGCTTATGGACTTGATTCACATAATTATCATAGGACTGCTCCTCTTCTACCGAGGTAGATAGATTCCTTATTGGTGCAATCCAATTCCTACAATAAACATGCTATAGCCAACATACACCTCAGAATTTCACATAGCTAGGACACCGAGTTATGGTGTAGTCAAACTATAACACCCTTAAGGTGAACTGTTGATGCATCTTAGATCAAAGAATCAAACACACCACTACAGCTTCGAGCCAGTCATCGATGAGAAGGTAGACTTTCTCATGACTGCACGAGATGGTCACGCTCAGTGTCCTCATTCTCTAACGAGTATCCATACTCTCACTCCGGTGTTTCTACACCATAGACTCAAAACTCATCTATCCTAAAGAAGCAATCGTACACCAATCTTCTAGATCAATCACCATCCTCATGATGATCCTATGGTCGGAAGCATTTTATAAGTTAATAATAAAAATTCATGTCTTAAATTTTCAACTCTTGAAAATATGAACTATCATTGCCATTAACTCAAGGGATGTATCACAGACACTTTTAAATACACATTATGATAGAAAATAATCTATTTTATTATTTATAGTCAAAATTATAATTTTATCCTTAGAAGTATATTACAAGTGTCAGCCAATCTGACTTCTAGGGCACACCTATCTAACAAACTCCCACTTGACCTAAAGCCAATTGGCTATAAATCTAAGTCTCATCTTCTCAAGGTGGGCTTCAATCTTCTGCTGGCCCAATGATTTTGTGAGTAGGTCTACCACATTGTCTGCAGAGTCAACTCTCTTGACCTCGACGTAACCTTTTTTGAGATAATTATGGAGGAAATGATATTGCCGCTCAATATGCTTGAATTTTTGGTGAGACCTCAGCTCCTTAGTTAGGATTATGGTGCCATTATTATCGTAGTACAGAGAAATGACATCCAATGGCATCATTCCAATCTCTGCGGTAATTTTTTTATATCAAAATACCTCCTTCATAGCTTCTGACGCAGCGATTACTCTGCTTTTATGGTAGAATCTGCTATCACTGTCTGCTTGAAACTCTTCCAACTGATAGCACCACCATTACACACAAATAAATTTTCTAATGTTGACTTTCGATCATCTATATCAAACATAAAATCTGAGTCGGTATACCCGTAGACTTGGAGTTCTCTATTATCAAAAATCAACAACATATCCTTAGTTCTTCTCAAGTACTTAAGGATATATTTCATAGAAATTGAGTGTTCTTCACCTAGATTCGACTGATATCTGCTCGTGACACTCATAGCATGGACTATATCAGGTCGTGTACATAACATAGCATACATAAGGCTCCCTATTGTTGAAGCATAAGGGATCTTGCTCATGCGTTCAATCCCCTTCGGTGTGTTGGGACACATTTTCTTGAAGAGATGAATGCCATGTCTGAAGGCTACTAATCCCCTCTTGGAGTTTATCATGCTAAACCTCTTTAACACTTTCTCTATGTACATCTTCTGTGAAAGACCTAGCATCCTATTTGGTCTATCTCTACAGACCTTAATTTCTAGAATGAAGGATGCTTCTCCTAGGTCTTTCATGAAGAATTCTTTAGATAACCATATTTTAACTATAGTCAACATGATAATATCATTTCCAATAAGGAGGATATCATTCACGTATAGTACGAGGAAGATAATAGCACTCTCACTGATCTTTTTGAAAACACATGGTTCCTCCTCATTCTTGATGAAATCAAATAATTTGATCACATCATCAAAATAAGTATTCTAGCTTCGAGATGCTTGCTTAAGTCTATATATGGACCTTTGCAGCTTGCATACTTTGTGATCAGCATCACTGGATGTGAAATCAAGCAAATGTTCTATATACATATCTTCCTCAAGGTATCCATTTAAGAACATCATTTTTACATCCATTTGCCATATTTCATAATCAAAATATGCTGCAATAGCAAGCAACGTGCGGATAAATTTTAGCATAGCTACTGACGAAAAGGTATCCTGATAGTCAATATCTTCATGCTGACTATATCCTTTTGCCACTAATCTAGCTTTGAATGTCTTTACATTTTCATCTGCACCAATCTTTCTTTTGTAGATCCATTTGTACCCAATAGGTACTATACCTTCAAATGGATCTACCAAGATCCATACTTGGTTTGAGTGCATCGAGTCAATTTTAAACTTCATTGCCTCTAACCATTTCTCAAAGTCGATATCCGATATCGCCTCATCATAGCTTTTGGGATCATCACCATGAACCCCATTACCTACGAGGAATATTTTCTCTACTTCCTCTAAAATAGTACCTAAGTACCTCTCAGGAGAACCAAAAATTTTTTTTGATCTACAAGGTGGAGGAGGTAGTGATTGTATTGGCTTAACCTGATTTGGTTTCATAGGATCCTTAACTCATTGCTCTTATGAGACTTTCTCCTTGAGCTTGATCTACTTTCCAATATTGCCATCTTGAATAAACTATTTTTCAAGAAAGATGGCATGCCGACTCACAATCACATTATGGTCTTCTGAAATATAGAAATAATATCCTAATCACTCTTTAGGATAACCTATAAATCGAGCTCTAAAGGATCTATAGTCTAACTTATCCACTTGTTGTCTTTTGACATGAGCCGGACCACCCCAAATTTTAAGATGACTCAGACTTAGTTTTTTATCATGCCATATCTCATATGATATGGTAGAAATAGTTTTAGAGAGAATTCTATTCAGTAAATATATAGTTGTTATCAGACTATATTTCCAAAGAAAATCAGGAAGGTCTGTGAAGCTCATCATAGATCGAACTATATCTAATAGGATCTGATTTCTCCATTCTGAAATTTCGTTGAGTTGAGATGTTCCAGATGGAATTCATTGAAAGACTATGCCATTTTGCTTGAGATAGTTCAAAAATTTCTAACTAAGATATTTACCTCCTTGATCTAATTGAAGAACCTTAATGGATTTTTCAGTTTGCTTTTCTGCTTCATATCTGAATTTCTTAAATTTTTCAAAGACTTCAGACTTATGTCTCATAAGATACACATACCCATACTGAGATAAATCATCAATAAAGATTATGAAGTAGTCAAAGTTGCCTCTAGCCGGCATATCAAATGGGCCACACACATCAGTATGTACTAGAGAAAGTAGATCCATGGCCCTTTTTCCATGTCCTACAAAAGGAAGCTTAGTAATTTTGCCATGAAGACATGATTTACAAATTGGATATGGCTCGAAAGTCAATGGACTCAATAGTCTGATTTTTTTTAATTTGTTAATCCTATCTTCTGCTATATGACCTAGTCTTAGGTGCCATAGATACCTATCATTTGGACTATCCCTAGGTCATTTTATGACATGCACATTTTGCTCGATATTAAAGATAGATACATCAATATGTAATTGATAGAGATCGTTAATAAGGAAACCACTTACAATTTTATTTATTTCATAAAGAATGTTACCATGGTCCTTAAAAAAACTAATTACATAGTCTTCTTGTGCTAAACATGAAATAGAAATCAAATTTCTGCTTGCAGTAGGCACATAATAACAATTCCTAAGTACTAAATCTAAGCCAGATGGTAGTCGAGGAGGGTAGATTCCTACGGCCACAGCAGCAACTCTTGCTACATTTTTGATGCATAGGATTATCTCATCATCCCTCAGCCTTCTGCTATCCTCAACCTGCATGAAAGTGCATAAATGAGCACTAGAACTAGAGTCAAGCATCCAACTAGATGTAAAAGAAATCATAAGGTTAGATTCAATAACGAGAATACCTCCAGAATGACCTGTCTACTTCTTATTCTTCAGGGTGGCCAGGTATGTAGGACAGTTTTACTTCCATCAATATTATAATGAAATACTTTTTTTTGTCAGTGGCCTTCTTCTTCAGCTCTGCCTTCTTTTTCTTTTCATCTTTTATCTTCTGCCTTTTCACAAACTTCTTCTTCTTTCCAAAAGACTTTCTCTTGAAAGAAGTTTGTTCTATAGCAAGTACTAAGCTTTTAGAACCTTTCATAGAAAGCTCAGCAGTAACCCGCATATTCATAAGCTCGATCAGAGTATTCTGAAGTTTAAGCATATGGTAGTTCATGATGAACTGCCCATATGCATCAGTCAAGGATTGCAGAAATATATCATTCTGCAGATCCTGGTCTAACTTCACTCCGAGCTTCTCAAGCTCTTTCAAGTCTTTGATCATCATTAGACAATGATCTTAGACTGACTGTCCATCATGCATCTTAGCCTTAAATAGTCGTTTAGTGATCTGATATTTGGCTGCACGACTCTGTTCATCAAACAACTCTTGTAGGTGAGTCAACATTTGATGGACAGTCTTGATATCTTCATATTGGCACTGAGGTTCATCAGACATCGAGCCCAACATATAGTATCTGACCTTATTATCTTCATCCATCTATTTGTCAAGGATGCTCTCTATTCAGTGGACGGACGGACTGATAAGATGGGGATCCTAGTCCAATACATGAGTCAACTTCTCAAAATCCAAAATAATTTTAAAGTTTTGGAGCCAATCTCTATAATTGGATCCGATCAGTCTATGGGTGTCCAAGATATGGGCTAGTGGGTTGGACACAGACATTTTTTTTTTCTATAGAGAGTCAAAGTTTCTAGTTAGATTTTATAATTAAGACTTAACCAATTTATTTAGGAGTTTGATTTTTAAATAAATTAGCTCTCACTATTTTCTTGGATCCCTACACTTTCTTTATAGAAATGCGAAAATCTTCATAATTATTAATTTCTAGTAGATGGTGCAGTCCCACTAATTGACTCATCACCTCACCTAACAGTTATTGGTGATGGATTAGCCAATGAGTGAACAACTCTTGTCCAATGATTCTCTAATCATGGTGTACCCAGGCTTGGTCTCTAATTCATGAATCTCATCGTGCCTGAAATATTGATCCACTTCTTAGTTAAGTTAGACCCACCATTTGCACAGATAAGATTTTTAATTGGATCTCTCTCTGTATCCAAAATATTAAGCCCAATCCATCCTCCAGCCCATAGTATCCAATGCCTAATAGACATGGTTGTATCTTTTTGATACAACTGAACCACTGTGATCAGTCGAAAATAATCAACCCTAGAAAGGATCCGCACATCTACAATGGTGGAAGACCTTAGACTTAATCTTCTCTTAGGAAGATTTGATTTAGATCTCTTTAAACTTGACTTAACATAGCCATAACCATTATGACTAACCTAGTGGCATGGGTTAGCTCTGATTGTTAGCCATCTTAGATCAGGACTGAGCTGATAAATATGATTAGGTAAGTAAGATCGATGGAAGGGATATGCCATTAACTCAGCAAAAATGCATTCGAGTCGAGTAGCTCTCAATTAAAAATCAGTCGATCGTATCTGCCAAACTTACCTTAGACACCAAATTATTGAGCCAGAACCAATCGGATTAGCCTACAATGCAGACTCTAACCACTAGGCATAATTAGGTCTTAACTTGATCGATCACTTATATGACTTGACCTTGATCCAGATTTAATTCTATTAGACTGGTCAATTTAAGCACTCTTGATCCCATCTAACCAACTTTTGATTTGGTTTGATCAATCGCTAGACCTAATTGAGCTACCCAAGTCCGAATCTAATTTTATGAATATATCTTAGATCTGAAAATTCTCAATTTTAGACTTAATATGTTTCATAATCTTAATTCTTAATTAAGTTTAGAGTTCTTAAACAAAATATGTAAATAAAATTTTAGGATTTTAGGATCTAGAATTTTATAAAAAATAAATTTTTGATTTTGATTAAGGACGAACGTGCAGCACCCCCACACATCATAAGAACATTCTATTGAATGAGAGGAGAGGGCCTTTAAATCTTACTTCATTCTTATGACCGAACGGCCAAGGAAAATATCTTAATTAGAAACATAATCAATCTACAAAACTAGTTAGACCTACATCATATATCATATATATAAAAATTAATCTAACTAAAAATATATTTTGCATACATCTCATGTATCATATCATGCATATTTTTAGATCAATTAGTCTAAACATGCATCTATCATATCTCATATGAACAAATTAAATAAATTTATTTTTTATTTTTTAGATCTAATTATAAAATTTATAATATCAAAAAATAATAAATAGATCTAAAAATTATATTTAATTAAATTAAAATTATGATCATGCTAGACTATACATAGAATAATTCTATTCCTAGTCTAGTCATGCATCTCATACATCTTAGATTTAGATTATTTAATTTTTAATTTTTTAATTTTAAATCTAATCACATCTCATGTAATATCTAAAATTATCTAATTATTAGATTAAAAATAAATTAAAATTAGATCTAATAAATTTTGAAACCTAGCTCTGATACCAGTTGAAGGAAAAAATTTTATTTTTTAGATCAGGTTCGTTCAGATCTGATTTGATTAAGAAGAATATTTTAAAAAAAAATTTCTAAGATCTTAATCAGATCTAAGACTTTTCAGATCTAATCTTGTTGATCTAATAAAATAAAATAAAATAAAAATTAAATTAAATTTAATTATATCTTTATTTTGGGTAATCCAATTATCCTATGATGATTCCGATGTTTGCTTGAGGTTCTAGATGTAGCCATGCAAGTGCCTGACCTCTATCGGTATCAACTCTGACAAGATTTAGAGATCTTCTTCTTCTCAATCAATTCTTCAAAAATTAGATATAGAAGGTAGACTTCCTCATGACTGCTCGAGGTGGTCATGCTCAGTGCTCTCGTTCTCTAATGAGTACCTATACTTTCGCTCCGGTGTCTCTACACCATAGACTCAAGACTCATCTATCCTAAAAAAGTGATCGTATATTAACCTTCCAAATCAATCAGCATCCTCATGATGATCCTATGGTCGGAAGCATTTTATGAGTTAATAATAAAAATTCATGTCTTAAATTTTTAACTCTTGAAAATATGAACTATCATTGCCATTAACTCAAGGGATGAATCACAGACACTTCCAAATATATATTATGATAGAAAATAATTTATTTTATTATTTATAATTAAAATTATAATTTTATCCTTAGAAGTGTATTATAAGTGTCAGCCAATCTGGCTTCTAGGGCACACCTATCTAATAGTTGGATGGTGGAGAGTCTTCTTCAAGGAAGGAAAAAAAGCTGAGGACATTGACTTCTCCTCCGATGCTGATGTTGTCACTTAGGGATTCACATGTGGAGCCCATGGAGATCGACAACAAGCTGGAGGTCATCACCATTATGCCACTAAGGTAGGTGCCTCCAATCTTTCTCGAGCCGAGCCATGCCCATAGTCCGACCATGCCTCCCCAGCACACTCCAACACCACATTGCTCATTGTCTCCCTTAGTCACACCGCTATCCACCATGTCAAAGCCCTTGGTCATGGGGACCAAAGTAGGTCCCTCCTCACCCGAAGTCGAGGAGGGGTTCATTACTTTGTCAAAGAGAGTCTAGAGCAGCAACTCTATCCTTCAAAATCATCAACTCTCCCAAGAGTTGGTGAAGATGACCCTCCTTCCTTCCAATTGGTCAAAACCAAAGTCTTGTCCTTCGGATAAGGTTATGGGTTCTAGCTACCTGAGTCTTCTCAGGATGAGTTCCTTTCTTCCTCCATTTAGTTTTTGTTTGGATACTCTTTAATTCCAAACTGATGTTTTGAATTGGTTTTTCTTCTACAACTAGCCCAAGACATCGATATCATTGTCCTCAGTAAGGGCCTTATGGGGTTTAATCGAGTGAAGCTCTTACTAGAGGAGAAGCTCCAAGCTACTGAAGCTTAGATGAAGACTGCCAAAGAAGCATAAAAGGCAGCAGAGGCCAAGGCCAAGGCCTTAGAGGAAGAGGCACCTCGGAGCAAGTCCAACCTCCTGGCTATCCTAGAGAAGGTCGAGGCCCTCGAAGCCATGGTCGCAGTTGAGAAGGTAGAGGCCAAGGTGCACCAGGGGAAGTCACCCAAGCTCAAGAAGGAGCTCAAGCTTAGCGAGGAAGCTCTCAAGGCAACTGAAGAGAAGATCAAGGTGGTTGAGCCTAAAATTATCATAGAAAGGTTGACCGCAATTGTCGAGGCCAAGCTTTGAGCCATGGAGGAATTCAAGGCCTCCAATGTCCTTGAGGCCAAGATCGTTGAGGGCTTCGTAGTGGCCTACAGCTTCAGGTTCAATGCCTGCAAGGCTTAGATTGCCTAATTGTTCCTCAAGGTCGATACAAGCCACCTTGATCTCGATCCCAATGATAATGAGGCCGAGGAGAAATATCGGGCTCCTGAGGTTGATGCTTCCAAAGTTGCTCCTAATCCTGTTGCTGATCCTACCCTCAACGTCGCTACAGAGCCTACCATAAAGATGGTCGTTGAGCCCTCTACTGAAGAGGCCCCATAAGCCACTCATATTTTTTTTTCTTTTATTTCTTATGTAATCGGTACTTAATTAATGAACAAAGAACTTTGTCAATCGAATGTTCATTATTGTGTTTGCCTTCCTTTTTTCTAAATCGTAAGGCTGTGGAAAGAATAAACTGATGTAGGACTCTCAAGCTCGGACTTGAGTCCAAGGTTCCTTTGATATCAGAACAATGTTGAATATGACATTGGCTTTAAAAGCCCTAGGAATAAGTCAGAATTATGGTCATAGTCAGAAATCGCCCGAATAAGGATTCCTAGCCAGAGCTTGGACCTCTTCATTGTTCAGCCAAAGCTAAGGAATGGTAATCAATGTTTAGTAGATGCTAAAGTCACGAAATTGGTAACTTCCTGACCCCATATTGTGAAGCGCCCAACTTAAGTCAGGGTGTTTCCATGTAGTCGACTTTTAGCTGAGCATGTATTTAGAGGTTCTAGTCAATGCTGGGATATCTTCAATAGGTTAGCCTCTACCCACCCAAGTTGATAGAGGTCCAAGCCGAAGCATGGATATCTTTAATAGATCGGCCTCTGCTCGACCAAGTTGATAAAGGTCCAAGCCGAAGCTTGGATATACTCAAATTTTCGATGTGCTTTTGGGCACTCATCTTAGTGTCCAAGCTAGGGCTAGGGTGTCTCTATGAATTCGATCGATTCCTGACCTTGGTTGACATAGCCATTTCTTATTGAAACCTATATAGAACTAGAAGAACAAGACTTTTATTGACAATGCAATCAGTATAGAAATTGAGAGCTCATCGATAGTACATTCTCATATTCTCAATGTTCCAAATTCTAGAGATTAGAGTGTTGCCACTACAACAGAAATAATCTATAGCAATGAAAGTTTAGTAACACTCAGAAAAAAGTGTTACTATAATTATTCATTAATAATGATTTTAAAAAATATTATAAAAGATATATAATATTGTAGTATTTTGTTAAGAGTATTACTAAAAGTTATTATATAGTGATGGTATCTCATAACTGCTATACGAAATTGTATTCTATTATAATAATTTTAAAAATTATGATAGAAAAATCTATAACATTGTGATGGTCATTTAAAGATATTGCTAAAAATTATAATGTTACAATGATATCTTGTAAGAACAATATATTTTGATTAAATAGAAACTAATTGACAATATTTATAATTCTACTGTATAATATTGATTATTTATCAAAGAAATAAATTTTATCATTTATGATAAATTAGTATAATTGCAAACTAATTGGATATTTTATGATGATAAGATTTAACGCTAAATATATATTTAAATTTTCTATAAAAAGATATTTCTTATATTTAAAAAATTTTAAAATTGATATGGTTTCAACTATATGAGTCAAGATAGTTTAATGATTACATAAAAATAGTTCTTGATATAAAATCCACTATCAATATTGAATGCAACGACCATAACCAAGTAATGATATATATAATATAATGATTAAAAAATCTATATAAAAATAGATTTAACCAAGAATACTAATTGATAATATTTATAATTCTACTGTATAATATTTATTATTTATCAATGAAATAAATTTTATCATTTATGATAAATTAGTATAATTGCAAACTAATTGGGCTTTTTGTGATGATAAGATTTGACGCTAAATATATATTTATATTTTCTACAAAATGATATTACTTATATTTAAAAAAATTTAAAATTGATATGGTTTCAACTATATGAGTCAAGATAGTTTAACGATTACATGAAAATAGTTCTTGATACAAAATCCACTATTAATATTGAATGCAACAACCATAACCAAGTAATGATATATAATATAATGATTAAAAAATATATATGAAAATCGATTTAACCAAGAATTTGGATTTAATCCAATCTAATTTGTATTAAAATAATATGAAAAATTTAAGGATTACTTATATAAAATGTAAAGTGTGAAATTTTAAAAATATTCTATATTAAATACCATTACTTTTTAATTATAATATAAATAAGAAGAATCATAATTATCCACTTTTAAAGAACTTTAGCAAAAAATATTTATGATGATAGAAATATGAAAATATTTTACATACTAAGGTTTTCAAAATATTATAAAGAATAAAATGAAGTGATTTATTTTTTTATTTTCTTTCAAAAAGAAGAAGATTGAATTTTTTATAAATAATTAATTATTAAAATTAAAATATAATAATATATTTGAAATAAGTATATATACTTTATAATATGACCAAGTTTTGAATAAGTATAATAAACCATAACTTCATATCTGAAGTTAATGTTATCATATTGGCTAAGTATTACCTAATGATCCAAGAAGTCTTAGATTCAATTATTTCTATAGATGATTAGTATAGATGATTAATTAAAATAATAAGTTCAATCAAATACAAGAAATTCAATAGGATAATAGAAAATATTTGGTTATAAAAATATTTAATATTAAGTTATATTTAAAAAATATTTAATTTTGATTGCATCTATAATGATGATTATAATCGCTTGCAAACCATCGCTACAGGATAACTCAAGACCAATACCATAGACTTGCTTATGCCAACGCTCACCAAAACCATGGTAATAGCTTTAGTGATGCCATCTATTACCGCGGTTTACCAATTGTTGGTATAGATTTTATGAACGATTTTGTATATTTTTTACCATGATTTTGACTAATACTATAGACCTTTTTGTTGTAGTGCACCGAGGTCTTCAAGTTTATAAGTCCTAGTTGGATGACTTCGGTATGTCAGTAGGGGCCTTTCTAGTTTGGGGACAACTTGTCCTATTCCATGAGCTTGGATACTTCAGCCCATTGAAGAACAAGATCATCAGGTTGGAAAATCTTCGAGTTGACCCTGGTGTTGTAATATTAGGCTACTCGTTGTTGGTACAAAATCATCCTAATTCGAGCTCGTTCTCTCATTTCTTCTAATAAATCAAGATTCTCCCATAGCTGATCTAAGTTATTTTGCTCATTGTAGTGCTTCATCCTAGTCGATGGTAGGTCGATCATAATAGGAATGATAGCTTTAGTTCCAAAGGAAAGACTAAATGGAGTCTTCCCGGTTGGTATCCAAGTATTATTCGGTAAGCCCATAAGACACTATAAAGCTCCTCGGCCTAAAGTCCTTTGGCTTGGCTTAACCTTGCTTTTAGGCCTTATAAGATAGTTTGATTGGTCACCTCGGCTTCTCCATTTGATTGTGGATGGCTAACCAAAGTAAGCCTATTATTAATATGGAGCTTCAAGTAGAATTCTCTAAATTCGAGTTATCAAACTATCGCTCATTGTCAGTAATAATGGTTCTGCATCAATCCAAACTAGCATATGATAGACTTCCAAATAAAGTCCTAGGCTTTCCTCTCGATGATCAATGCCTCGGCCTTGACTCATTTGATAGAATAACCAATGGCGACGATGAGGAACTTTCATTACTTGATCGCCTGTAGGAATAGTTTAAGGATGTCAATCCCCCATAAGACGAATGACCAAGGCATAGATATCAGCATAAGTTGTGTCGCTGGTCAGCTTTGAATGTTGGCATATTTTTGACACTAGTCATATCTTCTGATGAGGTCAACTGCATCTTATTGCAAGGCTGGCTAGTAGTATCCTTATCAAAGTATTTTATAAGCTAATGATCTATCCCCTAGGTGATTGTTGCAGATATCCTTGGGACTTCCTGGAGCACACTCGGATGGTCGAAAACATCTGAACAAAAAAGACAAAGAATATGACTTCTTATATAATTTTTCATCTAAGAGGACGTACCAAGGGGCTTGATGCTTAATTCTTCGGGCCTCTATTTTGTTGGTCGGTAGAATTCAATTAACAAGAAAATCGATGAGGAGATCAATCCAACTCGATTCATGCCCGACCCGAAGAACCAAAGATAGTTCTTTAACACTTGGCCTCTCCAAGTGTTTGATGAAGATCTTTTTATTGAGATTGGGATATCCCAAAGTGGCGAGATGGAAAAGTGTATTAGCTCAAGCATTTTCTAATCTTAGAATTTCCTGAACCTTTAGGTTCTTGAAACTTGGTGAGAGGTCCTTCAATTTTTATAGGTACTTCACCATCTCTAGATCTCGAGCCTTATATTCACCTCGCATTTGTCCAACAACCAACTATGAGTCAGTAAAGACCTGAAATCTTTTTACTTGAGTTTTTTAGTAATGCTGAGGCTAACAATTAGTGCCTCATTATTCGAGATGATGTCAAACCAAAGAGCATACTCTATCACAACCCCTTCTGGGCTTGTAAGAATGAAACCAGCCCCACTCCCATTTGAGTTAGAGACCCCGTCTATATGTAAAATCCATTGCGGCTCATCTTCCTCCACTTTAGGTTGTTCCAAGGTCGCTTCTTCTTCTAGAATGGTACACTCGATGAGAAGTCTGCCAGCACTTGAGCCTTCATCATCGATCGAGGATGGTAATTAATGTCAATTTTTTTTAGCTCGATCATCCAATTTGCCATCCAACCTAAGGTATTTGATTGCTATAAGATTGACTTCAGGGGTTCAATAGCGAGGACAACCACCGAATGGACTAGAAAATATGGTCGGAGTCACCATATCGAGGTAATAAGGGCAAAGATTATTTTCTTTATCTTGGAATATCTTATCTCTCTACAGCCTATAGGATTTTACTTGTGTGGTAGACTAGCTTTTAGGACCCTACTTTTTCCTGAACCAAGACCGAGCTAATTGCAACAGGTGAGACCAAGAGATGCATATATAATTCCTTACCTATGTTCAGCTTTAGAAGTAGTAGGAAAGTTCTGAGGTACTTCTCAAGATCTTCAAATATAGCTCGGCACCATCCAGTTGAAATTATTTAGCTATCTCATATCTTTGAAGAATAGGAGATATCTCTTAGCCAACCTCAAAATGAATCAGTTGAGTGCAACTATTCGTCTGACCAATCATCGCACATCTTTCTTGGAGCTCGGATGTTTCATCTCCAACATTACTTGGATCTTCTCTAGATTCATGTCGATCCCATGCTATGTTATTATAAATTTCAAATTTTTTTTTGAGGTCATACCAAAAGCATACTTTTTAGGATTGAGCTTCATTTGATATCACCATAATTCACCAAAGGCCTCCTCGAGGTCGATGATTTGATGATCTACATGGGTGCTTTTGACCAACATATTATCGATGTAGATCTCCACATTATGACTAATCTAATTTTTGAATACCTTGTTGACAGGGCGCTGGTATGTGGCTCCTGGATTCTTCAATCCAAATGATTTGTAATAACACAAACCTTTATCAGTGATGAATGTTGTCCTTTATCCATCCTTGGGTGCCATCTAAATCTGGTTATATCCTAAGAAAGCATCCATGAGCCTAATAATTTGTGACCTAATGTAGCATCTACGAATTTATTGATCCTAAAAAACAAAAAGCTATCTTTCAAGTAAGCCTTAGTAGGATCAATGTAGTCGATGTAGATTCTCCATTTGCTATTGGACTTCTTCACCATGATGATATTAGTGAGCCATTTCGAATGTGGGCTTCTTGGATGAAATCCATTGCTAGGTGCTTATCTACCTCCTTGTTGATCATCTATTGTCGCTCTAGAGCAAAGCTTCTCTTCTTTTGCCAAATTGGATGGTGCTTTGGGTCAATATGCAACTTATGAATAATAACATTAGAAGGTATACCTAGCATATCTGACATCGATCAGATGAAAACATCAACATTGGCTTGCAGGAATTCCATCAGTTAATCTTGGAGATTAAGCATCAGCAATGACCCGATCTGAATGATTTGGTTTGGTTCATCCTCCTTGATGGGTAATGAAATCGATTGCTTGGCTAGTTCACCTTACACTTTTTTGAGTTCCTCATGGTGGTCTAGTCCTTCAATCAGTAGAGTCTTTATCAAATGTTTCCCCTTTACCATTGCCAAGAAATACTATCGAGCCAACATTTGGTCTCCTCGGACTTCTTAAACCCCATATCTCATTGGAATCTCATTAGTAGGTGGTACGTTAATACTACCGCTCGAAGTGCATTTAACCCTGATCATCCCAGAATCACATCATAGGCTGAAGGCATTGAACTATAAGAAATATGAGTTGGATGGTTGTTTGTTGAGGCTCCCATCATGCTGTCACTGGTAAGGTGACCTCACCTTCAACCTCAATCGAGTCTCCAAAAAAGCTGACAAGAGATGTGTTAACTTTCTTTAGTCAGTTAGCATGCAAGCTCATTCTCTAGAATGCATCATAAAAACAACAAGCAATCATTATTAACTAGAATTCACTTTTTATCATAATTTGCTATCTTCATTAATAAGATGATGATATCATCATGAGGAGTTTGGACTTTTTAAAAATCATTATCAGAAAAAGAAATAGCATCTCCCATTCATTGCCTCTTTGATGACTGATCTTCATCTCAGCTCTCTGCCCCACCACCAGCAAATCTAAAGATCATGTTGATGATGCCAGTCATAGGTCGATTATTATTCTCCACCTTGGGCTGGCATTGCAATGGCTTCTCCACTGCTCGGCTCGCTTGCTCTCAAACATATTTACCAAGGTAGCCCCTCCAAATCAGGGTGTTAGTTTCATCCTTCAACTGAAAGTAGTCCTTAGTGTCATAACTATGATCTCGGTGGATGTGGTAATACTTTCTCCTACTGCTTGTTGGTGGAGCCTTCATCAGTTGTGGCCAACAAAGGTATCACTAACCCTCAAACTCTATTAATATTTGGGCCCTCAAAGCTGAGAGAGAGGTGTGGTTATTGAAATGATGAGGTGGGCTCTTTGGCCTTGGGTTCCTCTATTGATGAGAAGACCCACCTTCTTTCTGAGCTCCATTAGACTCCTCCCAAGCTTGCTTCTTACCTATGGCTTTACCCCCTAGGGCCTATCACTGCACAATCACCGCTTCCTCCACTAACACGTATTTCTAGGCTCACAGGAGGAGGTTGGTATAGTCTTTTTAAAAAATTTTATCAAGAGAAAAAATAAGGTGGATATTTTAGAGTCCCCACTTCAAAGCCGACATCACAACCATCTCATTTAGGTTACAAACTTTCAGTGTCAACACTTTGAAATGTGTCACATAATCATGCAGTGATTCTCCCTTTCTACTGAATCAAAAAGAGGCTATTAGAATTCATCGACTATGATCTGTTGTTGTCGAAGTGTACAATGAATAGCTTCCCAAGCTATTCAAATGAGTGTATGGTCATCGATTGTAGACCTAAGTACCATGCCCTGGCTGACTTCTTGGGTGTAGCTGGGAAGGCAAAGGCAAAGAAGGGTGTCAAAAGCTCCCTGAAGCATCATAAGGACCTTATAGCCCTCGAGATAATCGAGCAGGTCCAAGGAGCCATCATGTATCTCTACTTGTGATATTTTGAACCGAGTTGGAATTGGTTCCTATATTAATATTCTTCGAGAGAAAGGAGGGCACAAGTTGAAGTCGAGGTCACTACTACAAAAAGGAGCTACGGTAGTGCACACTATGGCAGTGATTTTTGAAACTACTGCAATAGGATCTACGGTAATGGTTATAAAAAATCGCTGCCATAGATTGACCTATAGCAGTGATTATACCAAACCGCTGTCATAGGTCCAACCTATGTCAGTGGTTACACCAAACCACTACTATAGGTTCGATATATGACAGCAGTTTATTCTAACCACTGATAGGTCAATCTGTGATAGCGATTACATATAATCACTATCATAGGTCAAACCTATGATAGCAGTTTAAATTAACCGCTGCAATAGATGTGACCTATAGTAATGGTTCAGTATAACCGTTGTCATATCTTTTTTTTATATTTTTGCTCTAAATATTATATAATTTTAAAATTTAATGCTCATCTTCATCATTCATTATCTAAATAATTATCATTATAGTGTCGTCATGAAAGATTACCTCGATCCGATGGTCCTAGCTTCATTAATCAAAAAAATTTGATTTTGACGATCATGAATGATGATGCAATGATCTGATAGATGGAGATCTTCGATGAATTTAAAAATCTACAATAATGATCTTGATGATGTTTATAGTATATTATCAAAGTTTTACTTCAATCGAATATCGTTATCTTGGTCAATTTAGTACAGGATAATTTCAGTCGTTAAATGATAAACGAGTGATCAAAGGACTAGACGGCATCCGATTATAAGATATTTTTTTTTCATAAATGATCTTGGCTACTACATTAATTATTTTTACGGTGGTGATCATAAAATTTAACTTGTGGGTCTAAGAACGATCCAAAACTATATGTCATTTGATAATCACTCTTAAACTCCGTTGGTAATTATGCTCATGCTTTTGCAAGATCTGCTTAACGTGAATAGTTCATACAAAAATAATTTGAGTTTTATGATCATCGCCATATAAAATCATTAAAATTATAGCAAAGATTATTTAACTAAAAAATTATCTCAAAATTGGATGTCATTTGGTCCTTTGATCGCTTGTTTCTCATTTAATGGTTGAAATCATTCCATACTAAATTAATCATGATAACAATATTCGATTGAAGTAAAACTTTGATAATATACTACAAACATTACTAAGATCATTATTGCAGATTTTTGGATCCATCGATGATCTCCATCTATCAGATCATCGCATCGTCGTTCATGGTTGTTGAAATTAAATTATTTTGATCGACGAAGCTAGGGCCATCGGATCAAGACGACCTTTTATGATGATACTTTAATGATAATTATTTAAATAATAAATAATAAAAATAAATATTAAATTTTAAAATTATATAATATTTAAAATAAAAATATGAAAATTTGATTTGCAATCTATGACAACAGTTACTGAAAATCACTGCTATAGACCTATGGCAGCGGTTTTATAACCACTGCCATAGACCTATGGCTATGGCAGCGGTTTGAGAACCATTGCCGTAGAGCTATGGTAGTGGTTTGAAAATTACTATCATAGGTTATGTTAAAATTAACTCATCCTCAAATTGAATTTTCTTCCGTATGCTCCCTCTCTCTCTCTCCCCCTCATCTCCACCGCCAGTAAGACCCCACCCCTCAACTTCTCCGACCGGCACCGTCCCTCCTTCCCCCTTGATCGCCCCCACCTCTCGGTGCCCCCCTCCTCCCCGCTCGGTGCCCCATCCCCGGCCGCCCCTGCCTCTCAACCCCTCCTCGGTCAATCCCCAACCTCCGCCACCCCCACCTCCTAGGCCGTCCATCCCGTCACCATGCAACCCCTGACCTCCCCATCACCGCACCCCCCCGCCCCCCATCCCGGCCACCCCCGCCTCTTGGTGCCCCACCCCCCACCCCCGAGCCGCCCCTCCCCGTCACCACACACCACCACCCCCCGACCTCCTCATCACGGCACCCCCTCGACCGCTCTCCCTCTTTCTCTCTCTTTCCTCTTTCTCTTTCTCTCTATTCTCTCTCTATCTCACTATCTTGCTCTTATTTCATAGATTATCTCTAGCACTATCATCTTCCTTTAGCACCATCGCCGACGACCCTCGAAGCTTTCGATGGAACCCCTCTCCGTAGCCACAAGTATAATTTTTCAATGTCATAATATTATTTATTAATCATTTATAATATTTATAATAATTTTTAAAATTATTATAATAAATATTATAAATATTTATTATAAATATTATAATTATCTACTAGTCGTGGATCGTATCGGTGGATAAGAGAACTCTTGCTGGTTGGTTCTGGCCCGTGTTGGTGGATTTTTGGATGGGACCGTGCTGTGTCCGCAGTCGTGGACAACCCTTGGGTTGGGTCGTATTCGGAGCCATGGAGAGCCCTTGGGCCATGCCATGTTGGCAGTCGTGAACAACCCTTGGGTTGTGCTGGTCGATAAAAAAATTTCTACCGATGGATTCTGGGTCGTGTCATGTCAGTGGCCATGGACAGCCCTTGGGCCATGCCAGTTGATAAGAAAATCACCGTCGGAGGGTTCTAAGCCGTGCCGATGATCGTGAGCTATACCGACTGCTAAGAGAATTCTCACCCCCACCGATGGATTCTGGGCCATGCCCATGGCCGTAGGCCATGCCAGCCACTAAAAGAATCCCTGATCGTTAATAGAAAGTAAAATTATTTATTGCTCATCCTTAATTATTTATGAATGTAATTCATATTGTAGAATTTATTGTATAATATTTTTTGAATTTTTATATCTTGTTGCTTTTGTTTATTATATTGCATAATGATAGACTCATCAATTGATTAGTATACATAATCTCCAGCATCTGTACATTTATATATAATTGTATGGATGGGAGAAGTATATACAATGATTAATTGATTGTCCAATTTGAATAGTTTAAAAATTATAAATAATTTTATAGGTAATTACAGTAATCAAATGGCATATCTTTGATGATACTGAAGTTGATGATAATGTTGGATCATGCATGCAAAGTACTCCTCTAGAATAAAACTTATCTGATACTATCGAGGTCCTAGATACATTTATCAAGAGCGATGGTGATGTCCATATTGTAGATGCCACTAGACGATCACTTCAATATTTTGGTATAAATATTAAAGTCTATTTATTGATGCTATACTAATATTATTATTCAACATGTTATATTGGTTAATGTTCATTAACATTGCAGGTCATGATGGCACCAAAATACCATATAGTTTTCACCCCTGCCCTTCGGTGGATTACACGGAGCTCGACATTTAAGGAACAATTGAAGCATACTCCATCTACCTCCACATTGGCTGCTCGAAGACCATCAGCGTCTACTCCACTGCCGGCATCTGAGCCTCCACCATCAACGACATCTTTGATACGTGCTCCGACACCGACATCTAAGTGTATATTTTTATTATATTATTTATTTATATAATATTTATATGTTAATATATTTGTATACTATATTTTTATTATAGGTGCATTATCCAGTAGGATATTTTACGATCCCACATGCATGCCGCATGTGTGAAATCGTCAGCATCAGGTGATGGTGTAGTATGATGCGGAGGACAGGCTAGTAGAAAAATCATGTAGAAGATGCATTCCTTTTTTAGAGTACTTGTGAGGTGGTCCGACATCATTTCGGTATTACCCATAGACTAATGATTGATAGATACTGATATCAGAAATTGGGTGTGAGAGAAGATATGGATAAGTATATCTTAATTATATTTATATATTTAATATGTTTAGACTTTATTTGATTAGAATAATTTGATGACTAATTTTTGATAACTTTGTATAGAAAAGGTACAATTTTTCAGACACGAGAGGGCTCGAGATGTATGACTGAAGAAGATTGAAAAGTTATACCGGGACTATAAGGTCAAGCTTCATAGAGGATGGCTCGAGCACCGATAAGACACTTTGGAGGAGCTTGTTCCTTAGATACAGGACTATCCTCCAAGTCAGTGGGAAAGGATGGTTAGACATTGGAGGAGCCAGAAGTTTGAGATAAAATTTCTAACTTTTAAATTTTTTAATATATTTAAAATTATATTTAAATATTTTTAAATATTTATTATTTATTTGAATACTTATTAGACTACTTTCCATCAAAATTGAGAGAATCGATCAGCCTAGGAGTATACTTACACTCTAGATCGTGAGTCTATCACCAGTCGTGTGCATAGAGAGATAATAAATTTTGAATCTTACTAGATAAATTAAATTAATATTTTTTTTATATTTTTAATAAATTGATCTATTATTATAGCAGATGAGAGATGGAGTAATGTCCAGCTATAGCAAAATCTTTCGATCCAGCTATACGGACAAAAAAGGCAGGCCGATGAACGTCACGATCAGAAAAATTTTTGTAAGTAATAAATAAGATATTAGTATGATTAGTATTATAACATTACTAATATTATTTTATTTAAATTTATAATTATAGGATCAATTAGATGCGCTCGCGATCGAGGGTCAGGATACCTCTAACCTTCATGACCATCTATCTCAAGTCTTAGAGCCTGAGCACTCTAGGAGGATCCCATGCAGGCCCGGACATATGTCAATGAGCTACTGATTTGAGATGAGCATCTTTTCACATACTTTCGGTATCATCAATCAGGAGCAGCTTGAGGAGGCATTGGCGTAGGCAACTCAGACTACGGCATGGATAAATCAAGCTACGGTGCGAGCTACTCATACTGAGGAGCGCATATCTCATTTGGAGGGCATCCTGAGCACCATGGTGATGAGGCTCAGTGCGTGTTTTGGAGCTAACTTCATGGGCCTTGAGGATATGTTGGCCGACGTTCTAACTCCAGCTCCTCCAGCTCTGACTACAGCTACAGCTCCTACAGCCCATGCTCCATCCTTCGATGATGACGACGATATAGATTTAAGAGACTTTTGATATTTTTTAAAAAAAATATTATAATAAATTTTATTCAATAATAAAATTTGAGCATTTTAGAAATATTTTTATATTTATAATATTTTTTATATTTTTTTATGTTATATATATCTCTACATTTATCAGATAAAATATATAAAATATAAAAATTATTATATTTTTTATTATTCAAAAACTACGACAGTAGTTGCAAAATCGCTGCTGTAGGCATGCCAAGCACTGTCGTAAGTTACGTGCCAATCACTGTCATTAACCTATGACAGCAGTTCTGTAACTACTACAATAGATAAATCTATGGCAGCGGTAAGAAAACTGTTGCTATAGCTCAACCTATGGCAGTGGTTAAAAAATCGCTGTCATAGATAAATCTATGGTAGTAGTTTGAAAATTGCTGCCATAGACTGTATATGGCAGCGGTTTATATAACCGCCATAATAACTGCTGCCATAAACCTAAGGTAATAGTCGTAGTGACAGCGATTAGCTAACCGCTATCATAGTCTATAGCAGTAATTTTTTAGGCTACGATAGTGGTTATAAACTGCTACCGTAGTCCTGCTCTGTAGTAGTAGATAATCATCTTGCCTCTATCACCCCTCCCCCCTCCAACACCACTTCTGATCATTGCTCAATTTTTGGGACTTTCTGCTCAAGGTCTATCTCTCACCGGGGTTCACCAGGTTAGAGGAAGCTTGGCATTGATTCTCTATAGTTTATTGAAGCTACTGAGCAGTGATGGTTAGTGCCTAGACCTATTGGAGTAGAATGTTAAATTACTGTGGGTCTATCATCATAGTGGGCTAAGACAGACCCACTTCCAAATGTTGGGGATTTCTCTAACTTCATCGAGAGGATTGACGATGTGAGATGGTAAAGGTGATCTACACCCTAGTTCTCACCATCTCTCCTTTATTTTAAGATAGGACAAGTAACCTTTCCTCTAACACCAATATGTTGCTACAAGTCTCTAGATCAATACTTCGATGGTCGGTTTCCTAACGACCTGGTGACGATCCGATAGAGCACCTTCTTAATAAAGGGATTGAAAAAAATCCACACTTATCAGAAATTTTCCAGTGGAGGACCCTCTGATACTTCAGTCAATCAGAGCTTGAGAACAACAAAAACAAAGTAGAGAGTGAGAAGGAGGATTCTCCTTTCTTTTTATTTCTTACCATGTAAGGGCTCGTGCAGGTCTGTATTTAGTCCGATATCGATTATTCACTAGAAAGATCATGGATACTTATACAGGACCAAGAAACCTAAATAATACCTTTCAGCTAATATTTTTAGATGAGATCCTAAATTATTACAAATGATATCAATAAATTATTATAAATGATATCAAAGCCGATCTGGTCCATAACCTCTATAGAATAGAAAATACTATAGCATAGATTTATTATGACTAACTATTGACTGATCGTGGTATTTATGAATGGATGCATGAATTTGGATCCTTAACCTGGCAATGATGCCAAGACTTAAACGAGGGGAGTATGTGAAAACTTGTGCAGATGTGTATTTGTCCCACATTGGTTATTCATCAGAAAGATCTTAAGTATTTATATAAGACCAAGAAACTCAAATAATATCTTTCAACTAGCTTTTCTAGATGAGGTCTTGGATTATTATAACCTAAGAGTCTCCTTCTTCCCGTCTTTATATAGAGAGGAAGTAGTCAGACATTACCTATAAATTGGGAAATCAAAAATCAGTGCCCACTCGCATAGAGATCATGGGCATCCGTTTCGTGCAATAATCATAGGTGCACGATCTACGGCATTAGTTAATTATGTGCGTTATCTATGGATGAAGCTAGTCTGGCATATGTTGGGGAACCATCCCCAAGGGTGGGTTATACTCATCCTGACATCATGTCTTGGTAGAGGTACTATCTAGTCATTCAAAGTCATCCTTACAAAACCTCATAGTGGGAGCTGCAATGTCAATGGAAGATCTTCAAGGATGATGTAACCCTAATATTAAGCTCCTTAGCTTAGAAGTAATGAAACACCTCCTAGTCTAAACATCGGACTATTTTTGATATTTGAGTCATCGATGAATGGTCAATGTGGATACTTGGTTGCCTTCCGAGGTCTGATAATTAGATACCTCTCTAACAGTAATCCATCCAACTTAATTTTAACAAGATGCATCCCTAGGACAAAAGCAGCCATGCTATGTTTAAATGAAGGACCTAACATCCATTTACATAAATCCCATCATGTAGGTGATATTTTGTTTAAGGAATAAGGCAGTGATTTTGATGGCATTGCATCCGTACATAACTAAAAGGACCTCTCATTCCATTGATTCAAAGATGAGTGCATCGAGAGCCATAGTGGAGGTATCAAATAGGATAAGTCCTTGCATCCTTCTTCGAGATCTTGGCAATCTCCGAATGGTTCAGATCCACATCAAAGCCCAGTAGGCAGGGATGGCAACGGGTAGGGTTTGGGTAGGGTATTGAACTATCCAACTCCAAATCCGAACTTAATATCCTATATTCAAATCCCACCCGATATCCAATCAGATAAGAAAAGAGATACCCATCCCCATACCCAATGGATTTGGGGATACCCATGGATAATATATTTTTTCATATCCAACTCATACCCATCCCATATCCAAAAAATAAACAACCAAAATAATTTTATGCATATTATCAATCAAAACAAAATTACCAATTCAACATAGAATATAATTTATAAGTCTAGATTTATAGAAATCAAACATAAAAATAGAATTATAATTCAATATAAAACATAACCATTAAGTCCATTATATATATATATATATGGGTTTGGATATTATCCATACTCGTAGATTCAAATCGGGTTTGAGTTTGAATAGAAAATAGTACTACCCATATCCTATCCATATTCGTGCTATAGTTTTCGAATTTTTTTCAAATTCGAATCCAACTTTGGTCAAACTCTATTTTTCAGATTTGACCAAATTTGGACAGGGTTTATACCCATCAGGTCAGTCGATTTTGCCATCCCTACTAGTAGGAGATAACACCCATCAAGACAAGGAGTAAAAGCTTCGACCCATGCCCCTATAACTCGAGCTCTCTAAGCCAAGATAGAATGAAACCAAGTGTTAGCGGTTGTTAATCTACTGTCTGACTCATCAGCAACCGACTGACCATCGGCCACTGATGGTCGTTCACCGAATGATGATTGATGATAGAAGGACTCGCTGAAGGATCAGCGATCCACTGACCCACCATCGATCTGACCGACACATAGATAGGAGCGTCAATACAACAATGGGAGCATCAACATACTGCCATTCGATGGGCATTTGGTCTGACGGATGATGGTGCAAAAGTCTTTCAACTAACTGTCGATCAGTCGAAAGTCATCCAACTGACTATCGATCGATCTAAAGTCACTCGACCGACCGTCGATAAGTCTAAAGCCACTCGATCGACTATCGATCGATCTAAAGCCTTCCAACCAACTGTCGATTAGTCTGAAGCCTCCTGACCAACTGTCAATTAGTTTAAAGCCTCCCGAGCGACCATCAGTCGATCTTAAGTCTTTCAAACAACCAATGATCTATCGGTATCGAGCAGTCGGCTGACTGATGGAAGCTCTCTAAATAGCTCATCCAGACCATGATTGACTCTATAAAATCGCTCTCGAAAAGGATAGGCAACGATGATTAGTGGATAGTTTGAACTACTTTTCCATGATCATACTACACCGAAAAAAGAAATCCACATGCCGAGTGGTTACCATCCAGACATCTATAAAAGAAAAGTAAACTGACTAGTTTGATAAGATACTCCAAAACATTAAAAGAGCAAATATTATCATCTTGCTCTCCATTTTTCTGTTCGACCAGTCCATCCTACTGACTTTGGCATCAGAGGGTTTTCGCCAGAGCCAACTCCAGTCAATGTGAACTTTTTTTGTAGATTTTTCAGCATCCATTCACAGGCGTAGGTGAATTAGCCACAATAGACTGGCATGCCAGGAAGGGGGTAAAAAAATGATTAGTGAAGTCTATTGCAGTGGTGAAAATGCTCATTCATAACTCTCTCAGCTCTACCGGTCAGTCGTCCCGATGAGAAGCACTTTTTCCTCCACCACCGATAGTGACGAAATCGAGCTCTTCGCGTCCGACTGTCACAGTGGATGCACAAGCCCAGCAACTAGTTATATTGATGCAGCAGGTCCAAATACTGATGGAGGTTGTTCACAGTCTCTAACAGCAACCTCATGCTATGGCAGAAGGACTAGCGATGCAGACAGTACCGTCTAGGTACAGCTGCCGCATCTCGAGGTGCTCTTCCACCCCTTCATCAGATCGAACATCTCGACATTCCTACCAAATGAAAACTCCATCTTCTCATCGCTTGCGAGAAACCACCCATCGATCATGATGTTCTATTTCTTCATCTTTCCATCGGAGCCAGCATGAGGAGAAATGGCCGCGAGATTCAACCACCTCCTCCTCCACCAATTCCTTGGGAGGATCAACCCCAAGGATGTCTCGCCAGCAGTGGTTTGATAACTACGAGTAAAAGCTTAAAAAAATCGACCATCGACTGGCCCGAATCCAGAAGGATACGATAGGAGGGTCCTCCGATGGTCTTCATGTCCAAGTAGCTCCTCTTTTTTCTTTCCGCATCTTGAACAACCCAATCCCATCACGATTCAAGATGCCACAAGTGGAATCATATGATGGCTCCACCGATTCAGTTGATCATCTTCAAAGCTATAAAGCTCTCATGATGATCTAGGAGGCAAATAATGCCCTCATGTGCATTGGCTTCCTGACCACCCTACGGAAAGCTACTCGATCCTACTTCAGCCGAAAAGCATCAACTCTTTTGAGCAGCTAGAGGATACTTTCATGGCTCACTTCAACACTAGCAGAAGGATGCCACAAACTTTCGACACCCTCTTCTCAATAAAGCAAGGAGAGGGAGAAACTCTTCGAGCCTTCGTGGTGCATTTTAACGTCATCACGCTTGAGGTCCGAAACCTCAACGAGGATGTGGCCAACTCAACCATGAAGCAAGGTTTGCGAGATTTTCGATTCACCTACTCATTGGATAAGAACCACCCCCAAACTTATGCTAAACTCTTGAAGCGCATGGATAAATACATCCACGTAGAAGAGGGCGCTTCTAGCCAGCATTAATTAAATGAGAAAGATTAGAAGAAAAAGAAGTAGTGAAAGAATGACACTTTGGCTGAATCGAATCAGCCCACCCCAAATAGAAAAATGATCTTCTCCTGGTTGAATCGAGTACTGACTAATATGAAGGGTCGGTATGATACCAACACTCCCCTCTCTGCTCCACGTGCCCAAATTTTGATGGAGATTGAAGGAGAGAACTATCTCCACCGACCCTCGTCGATGAAGAACCAAAGCAAGGATAAAAGAAAGTACTATCGATTTCATCATTACTATCGCCACGACATCGAACAATGCTTTCAACTGAAGGATGAGATCAAGGCTCTCATTTGATGAAAATTTCTTGGCAAGTTTCAACTTGATCGTCCAACTCAGTCGCCTGCCAATCCACCACCATCAGCGTCGGAGGAAATTCACTAAAATCGACCAACAGCCGGGGTGATCAACATGATCTCTGAGCTACCAAGAGCCGACAGGGCAACATCCGAAGAAAAATTGATCAAAAAATGATGATCCAATGAATCCATCTCTTTTTCGAATGATAATGTAAGAGAAATTTAAACTCTCCATGATGATGCTGTTGTTGTCTCGATAATGATAGCAAACTCGATGTAAAAAAATTCTTATCGATAATAAAAATTTGACTAATATTTTATTTTACTATGCTTTCTCCCGAATCAAATTATCGATAGAATGCCTCTGAAGAGTTTCCATCCCTTTGGTCAGATTCATGGGAGATGCTATCGACGTTGAGGAAGAGATAGATCTTCCATTGACTACGAGGATAGAACCTCGATAAAGCACTATTGTCTTAACTTTTATGGTCATTAGAGTCTCTTTGACGTACAATGCCATACTTGAAAGATCGGGACTCAATGCCCTCAAGATGATAGTGTCGACATATCATTTACTAGTCCAATTTTTGACTAAGATAGAAGTCGGAGAGATGCGAGATGACCAATAGATTGTTCGATGTTATCTCGCAATCACTGCAAAAAAAAAATAAGTCAGAAGATTCTTCACCGCTGGAAGGACTTGATCAGCGAAAAAATAAAAATTGAGGTAAACCAACTGAACAGTTGGTCTCCATCCCGTTGCAAGAAAATGACCTGACTAAGGTTATCTAAATTGGGTCACAACTTCAAGCGATGGAGCATGAGTAACTGGTTCGGTTGTTAAGAGCCAACATTGATCTATCCGTTTGGTCAGCAATTGATATATCAAGTATACCTTCAGAAATAATCATCCACTGACGGAACGTCAATCCGAATGTCAAGCCGGTGAGATAGAAGAAACAATCATTCATTCTCGAGCGATAGAAGATCATCGACGAAGAGGTGGATAAACTCATGGCAGATTTCATTAGAGAGGTCCATTACCTAGATTGGATTGCGAATATCATCATGATGAAAAAAGCCAACTAAAAATGGCGCATTTGCATTGATTATACCAACTTGAATGAAGTATGCTCAAAGGATAGCTTTCCTCTCTCGAAGATCGATCAGATGATCAATGCAACATCAGGGCATCGACTTCTAAGTTTCATGGATGCTTTCATAGGCTACAATCAGATCCAAATGGTGCCTGAAGATGGAGAACATACCACCTTCATCACTGATAAAGGAATTTACTACTACAAAGTCATATCGTTGGGACTCAAAATTATGGGAGCGACCTACCAACGATTAGTGAATAAGATCTTCAAACCATAAATTAGGCAAAATGTGAAAGTATACGTTGACGATATGCTGGTAAAAAGCATCCAAAGTCAAGACCACATCTGAGACTTAGAAGAGACCATCGACACACTCCGTCGATACCAGATGAAACTAAATTCGATCAAATGTGCCTTCAGAGTAACGACCAAAAAGTTTCTTGATTTTTTTGTTTTATTTCAAAAAATTGAGATAAATCTAGAAAAATAAAGGCAATCATCGACATGAAATATCCGACCTCGAAGAAGGAGGTGCAGCAACTCAATGAAAGAATCACCGTGCTTAATCAGTTCATCTCCAAATCTGCTGAAAGATGTCTTTCATTCTTCAAAACTCTATGACAGACTAAAGACTTCTCATGGACCAACGAATGCCGACATTTCTTCGAAAAGCTGAAGAAATACCTGATGATTCCTCTATTGCTCATAAAGTTGAGGAAAGGAAAACCTCTATTTTTATACCTGGCCATATCCGATGAAGACATAAGTTTGGTTTTGATCAAAATGGATGAAAGTCAGGTACAGCATTCCATCTACTATGCAAGTAAAGTGCTTCATAATGCCAAAATTCGATACTCAAGGATGGAGAAGATGATCTATGCCTTAATCATTTCGACGCAACGGCTTCAGCCCTATTTTCAAGCCCACACGATATACATTTTAACTGACCAACCTCTAAAGTCAATCTTGCATCGATCGGATACCTCGGATAGAATGGCGAAATGGATGATAAAACTTAATGAATTCGACATTCAATATCATCCTCACTCGTCGATGAAGGCTTAGGTTCTGGTCGATTTCATTATCGAATGTACCATCTTAGACTACAAGTTCGGTCAAGAAGCAACTTGCGAATTGATAGAAAACACTCCGAAAATCGATCATGAGTCGGTGTGGATGTTACATGTTGATGGAGCATCAAATGCCCTCGAAAGTAGTGCGGGACTCATTTTGGCAAATGCTGATGGAGTAGTCACTGAGTATGCTCTCCGATTTAACTTCAAAGCTTCGAACAATCAAGCCAAATATGAAGCTCTCCTTGTCAGCTTAAAAATTACTAAGAAGCTCGGTGTCGAAGAGCTGAAGATATTTATCGACTCTCAACTCATGGTAGGACAAGTCAAAGGCAATTTTGAAGCTCGTGATTCGACGATGCAAAAGTATTTGAAAAAAATGAAAGACCAAACTTCTATCTTCAAATACTTTGACATCTCACACATTTTTAGGGCAGAGAATGCTCAGGCCGATGCACTCTCCCGACTCGCCATCACCACCCCCAATGAGCTTGGCCGAACCTACATCGAGTATCTCGATGCACCTAGTATCAAAAGAGTAGAAGAAGTATTGCAGATCAACGACAAGCCAAGCTGGATGGATCCGATCGTCAGGTATCTGACCAAGAGGACCCTACCCGACGATCCATTGGAAGCAAAATGCTTAAGGTAGATGGCTTCACAATATGTGATGATAGACGGACAACTCTACAAATGATCCTTCTTTCTTTCACTATTGAAGTGCCTAGGACCTACCGATATCGACTATGCATTTCGAAAAGTCCACAAGGGGATCTGTGAGAACCACTTGGGGGGCTAGTCTCTCACCTATAAGATCCTTCAGCATGGTACTATTGGCCAACAATGCAGAAGGATGCAACTGAGTTCGTTCAAAGATGCGAGCCATGCCAAAGATATGCCAACATTCAATGCCAGTCGGAGACACAACTAACATTGATCGTAGCTCCATAGTTGTTTGCGCAATGGAGAATCAACATACTTGGTCCTTTTCCACCGACATTCAGGCAAAGAAAATTCTTGGTTGTTATCATTGACTATTTTATAAAATGGATGGAAGCCAAACATTTGGCACAGATTATAAAAAATAAAATGGAGGACTTCATTCAGAAATCTTATCATTTATAGATTCAGCCTTCCACATACAATCATAACCGATAATGGCCGACAGTTTGACGATCAGAACTTTAAAGACTTCTGCACGATATACCACATCGTGCACAAGCTGACATCCATCGGCCATTCACAGTCAAATGGGAAAGCAAAAGTTACGAACCGAATGATCCTCCATGGCTTAAAAACTCGGCTCAACGAGGCCAAAGGCCGTTGGATAGAAGAACTACCTTTGGTGTTATGGGCCTATCGAACAACTCCTCGAGTTTCGACAGACGAATCTTCCTTCAACCTCGCTTATGGGATAGAAATAGTGATACCAGTCAAAGTCAGGTTACCATCCATGAGAGTGAAAAAATATAACAAGTCGAGTAATTTGGATCATAGAAGGATGGACTTGGATTTGTTATCTGAAGTTCGACAATAAGCTCAACTTAGAATGGTCGCTTATCGACAGCGAGTTGTAAGACACTATAATAGAAGGATCAAATTGAAAGAAATCCATCCAGGAGACTTAGTGCTGCGAAAGGCCGAAGTATCCAAATCATTGGACTAGGAAAAGCTCACTCCAAACTGGAAAGGATCCTACCAGATAATTGAAACCCTTTGACCAGGAGCGTACTGACTCAAAATGCTCGATGAAATAGAAATTCCTCGAACATGGAATGCTGACAATTTAAAAATATATTATCAATAAAATTAGCTCCATGTACTTTTGATAAATTAAAGGAATAAAATATTCATGCAAGTTTCTTCAAAAAAGACCAAAGTATCTTCTCTAAGAACAACTATCGATTGATCAACGTGTTAGTCGATCGAAAATCAAATAAATTAACCAATCGTCAGTCGATCGACCAATTTTTCACCGACTGACAATCGACGTATCATGATAGGCACAACTCAATAGCTGATCAATGAATGACGATCATCAGTCAGTGTCTCCTTCAACAAAGATTATCGATCGAAATGTCTTGAACAAGCGATACAGTTGGTGGAAAATAAGTCAGTCCCCTGTGACTTAACAAATAATCAATATGGAAAAGACTATCTTCTACAACTCAAATAGCCGATCGATGGACCAACTGATAATACCGGCACATAACATCCCTACTGAATAACAAAAGAGGGGAAGAGTCAATTTACTGATTGTGAACTAGTTGGTTTGCCCCGATTAGTCAAGAACACGACCTGTACTAATTTGGGTATGACTGAATCGAAGGACGATTGACTTACACCTGATTGTCATTATCAAATATTAGTTGGTAAAAAACCGACTAAGAGTCGGCTAGAAACCAACCCAAGGTTGGCTTGCTCTCGATCTACAAATATCTCAACAAATGACTAAGTGTTGGCTAGCTAAAAATTCAACTTTAAATCGATCTAAAAACTAGCCAATAGTTGAATAAGAGATTGGTTAATGACCGATCAATCAAAGTCATTATAAGTAAATTTTATTCATCAAAACCAAGTTAGGAAGAAATTGACGAACAATGTTCGGGTTCGATTATCGAATGATAGGCAACTACGATGGAAGATAAGTAAGCATGACAGAAGACAAATGCAAACAAAAATTTATTACTATGAAAAAAAATTTACAAAGTAGACCTTTAGTCCTTACAAAATTAAAACTATTAGAGAAACAAAATACAAGTTTATCTATCGATCGGCTGCTCTAGAGCTGGATCGACAGTAGCTTCAACTTTGGTAGTTTGTGCAATATCAGTTGGTGAAGCAGCTTCAATAGGGATAACTTCCTGGCTCTTCGATGGAACTTCAGCAGCTAACTAAGGGGTTGCATCCATTAGTGCGGAAGAGACCGAAACATCTTTGGTCAAAGCGAGAATAGCAATGGGGGCACCATCTTTCATTGGCTCACCAGATGCTTCATCCTCGCCTCTCTCTTTCTGTTCTTCAACACCCAAGACACCTCTCTCTTCCTCTTCTTCAGTGTCGGGGGCGACGATGCTGCTGAGATCAAGATCAGAAAAGAGCTGTTGGACAGCGTTCCGACCGTCACCAAACCTGATCTAATAGGAAGCTTCACTTTCTTGAAGGATCAAAGTTTTTAGGTCAGTCGAGACCTTGAATTTCTCGATGCCTAGCTCTTTCGTCCGACCAAGATCCTACTGTAGAACCTGTATTTCTGCCTTGGCCGAAAATGCATCCTCGTCGATAGATTGCCACTTTCGATGCCAATCCTCCATCTCCTTGACTCAACTATCGCGGTCCTTCTTCAGCTTGTTTATCTCATGCTTCTTCTTCTTAACGCAACTCTCCTGCGCCTTTACTTCCTCCTAAGCTGACTTAAGGTCGGACTAAACCAACTCAAGTTTGGATCTTACCAACCCAAACTCGACTCGAAGGTGGAAGACTTCATCGAACAAGTTTCTCTTTCGACCAGCCGCATCCCTCTCCAACTGCTCCAATCGGTGGACAGTTGAATCATGTTCGGCACTCACGACCGACACCAAGTCAGAACATGCACGCCGAAGATTGACCATTCTACGATAGGCCAACTCAAGCTCGCTCATGTTGTAAGCCCACTATTCAAGGAAAGCAAACCAAGTTAGTAAAAAAATAGAAAAGGAGAGGAAAGAAGAACCAGAGAGGCAAGTTGTGAATTGCCGACTCATCCCAATAAAGGTTGGGTAAAACGACCCAAACAAGTCGCTAAGGTCTGACTCTTCCTTGACTCCCAGTCATTCAGGAGGAGAATGGCATGAACCAAATTTCTTGCCAACTGAGAGTCGAAAAGAGCCGACCCGCCTTCAGGGATTCCAACGTCAACTCATTCGGAGTCCATATAACCATGACTGGAAGCATCACTCTCAATCAGTGTAGGAAGAACTGGCACCTTCCCTTTCCTCTTGGTAGATGATTGCTTGGGAGGCGCCGACATCCACTTAGGTATGGACAAAGATGATGGATGCCCCAGATGGACCGAAGTCGATTATGGGATAGGTGCAGAAATGGATGGTTGAGCTCCCGACATGGGAGCAACAATCGGGGCATTGATGATGATGACGTCTTCCTTCGACCGCATGATGATCGGAGGGGCTTCGACGGAAGTAGTCAGCACCGAGGCATGCAGGGCGATGACGGGACTGCTGACAGATCTGAAAGGTGCCATCGAAGGAACGTCGGCAATTGAGAGACTAGTTGTCTGACTCTTCTTCGGCGCATGCAATGGATTGGCATCGAGTGCCACCCTCTTTCTAGTGGCAAACTGACGGACTTCGTCCATAGAGATTCTAAGAGGAAGATGCATCCCTATGAAACCGAACAAAAAATTCAGATTAATATCAAAAACCTATTAAAGAAAAAAAAAATATGGAACTACAGACACTGCATATACCTACGGACGGTGCTGGACCAAGTTTGGCATCATATAGAGCCTCTTCAATAATCAAATTTTTCTATGGGGGAACTTTCATATCTTTCAACCGAAGAAAGTCCTCCCGATCAACCAGATCAACCCGACTATTCTCGTTCGGAAGGACATTCAGCTCTCCCTATACGGATGGAAAGCCCTCGGAAGGAAGCAGGGGGCGAGACAAAGAAGAATTAGGTCTTCCAATCGTGGATGGACGATGGAAGACCAGCAATGAAAAAAAGACCCCTCCTTAGGGTAAGTACCACCATTCGTCAGCTTTCGGATGAGGCTTAAGAGCAAAGAAAGATCTAAACAAAGAAAGCCGAGGGATCGTCGAAATTAACCGACATAACAAGATGAAGGTAATCAAGAGCCGAATGGAATTCGGCGCTAACTGGGCCAGACACACTCAATAATAATCGAAGACATTCCGGAGAAACTCCGAAATAGGGAACCTAAGGCCCGACCTAAGATTCTTCAAATAAAAAGTTATAAAACTCGATAAAGACGAAACCACCCGACCGTCGGGACCAGGAGTCAACAGTCAAAACTCTTTCAAGATTCGATATTGATCCCGAAGTCACTCCACAACCGATGCTGTCAGTATGGATGCTTCAGCTGTCAGACCTCGCGATGAACTACTATGGGTACTAGCCATGTGTACAACTCGATAAAATAAAATAAAAAAAAGAATAACAAGGGTGTCAAAAAGAAGGTTCGAACCTCGAATCTGAAAGCTAAAAGATAAGAGAATAAATAGATTCCCCAAAAGCTCCTTCTGCTGAAAGCAATAAGAAAAATTCTGCAGGGCGGGTCCAGCATTTATAGGACCCATCGACGGTCATGATGCATAGAAGACTGCACCAAATGCCGGCACGTGTCGATCGAAGATTGGTCGAACGTTAGATCCCTCGAGCCTTGCAATCGTGCGACTCCCAATGATGATTGTTCAGATCCGTGAAGCATCAACTGCAACCTTCTCAAACGTCGTAAAAATCATTAATGACAGATGACAGAACGAAATTCAAGACGATGCCATGTGTCGACCCCCCGCATTCAGTGCATCAAGATAAAATGTGAAATCACTACACCAAACTTAGGCATGGGGGGCAACTATTAAGGACTGTTAATCTGCCGTCCGACTCACCAACAACCGACTGACTGTCGACCACCGATGATCATTCGCCGACTAATAATCGATGATAGAAGGACTCATCGAAGAATCAATGGCCCAAAAAGTCTTCCAACCGACTGTCGGCCAGTAGAGAGTCACCCAACCGACTATCAGTCAGCTCGAAGTCGCTCGACCGATTGTCGATCTGCCTGAAGCCTCCCGACCGATTGTTGATCGATCTCAAGTCTTTCAACTGATCAATGATCGATCGGTATTGAGCCAGTCGGCTGACCGACGAAAGCTCTCTAAACAGCTCATCTAGATCACGATTGGCTCTACAAAACCATCTCCGAAAAGGATAGACAACGATGATTAGTGAGTAATTTTAACTAGCTACCCACGTTCATACTACACTCGAAAAAAAAAGGACCCACGTGCCGAGCGGTTACCATTCCGATATCTATAAAAGAAAAGTAAACTGACCAATTTGGTAAGACACTTCAGAACATTAAAAGAATAAATATTATCATCTTACTCTCCATTGTTATGTTCGGCCAGTCCATCCTACTGACTTTGGCATCGGAGGATCCCTGTCGGAGTCAACTTCGATCAGTGCGGACTTTTTTTTGCAGATTTTCCAACGTCCATTCACAGGCGCAGATGGATTGGCCGCAACACCAAGAAAGAGAAAGAGAAAGAAGGCCAAGGAGAATGACGTACGAATATTGGAACTGGAATGGTGGAGGAGGCTCTGGATGTAACTACAACGAGGGAAGCGAAAGTCAGGGATGATCTCCTCGATGATGGCAGAGCCACCGACCAGACAACTATTCTCGAGGATGGAGAGGGAGAGGCCGGTGTGGAGCATGCGATGGAAGACGAGAACCGCCGGCGGGATCGTAGAGCCCAAATCGCCTGAACGTGGAGCATGCTAAACGGATGGAAAGCGGAGACGAGAAGAGCCGATGCTCGATGGAGTTGGAGACTCGGGAGCCCTTGTCACGGGTGATTGGGTGAGTTACAGTGAATTTTGGAAACCAGCACGGCATAATTGGAAATATGCATACCAGCAAACGCGCGCGCTGGCGAATAAATCAAAGTTGGTCATAATTTAAATATTTAGGTTATTAGTTTTAGTTGTTTGATAACTTTTAATGTGGTCCCATGGTCTAGTGGTTAGGACATTGGACTCTGAATCCAGTAACCCGAGTTCAAATCTCGGTGGGACCTATATTTTCCCTTTCTCCTGCATTTTTTGTTTTTTTGCGGTAAAGGCTCACATATTAATCAATCTTTCTGGTATATTGGTTACTTTTGCTTCTGTAAATATAACTTGTTGCTTAGGCATTCACCTCTGGAACCAGAGTTCAATCCCCCCCCAAAAAAAAGCAAAAAAAAAAAAGGATCTGGAAACAGAGAGGCACCATTCATCTTTCTTGTGTGAAAGATAGGGGAAAACCTTTGATAAAACAACTTCGTCATTCGATTTTACATCACCCAAGAATCAAACCAATGAAGGATAAATTACAATAAAAAATGTTCCAACTTGTCGTTCACCATGAAACAAACCAGCCTACAGATAATGAAGCAATGCAGCAGTATCTCTACACTGACACTGCTAATCAAACAGCCTCAATCTCTGCATCTGTGTGCTCTTCCTCCAGAAGCAATTGCGTCATAATCCAATGGATCGCTCCACACCTCCTTCGAGATTCTCGGAGCAAGGACTGCAGATCAAGCACCAATGACGGCGGGTACTCGAACAGACAGTAAACCAATCAAATATTTGACGTATCTATTCATCCAACTCTTCTGCCGATCCAGATGGTTCAGGGAAGATCTCCCTTGATGTCCTACGGTTTGAAAACGAGCGGTCTCCTCCACTCCCTTGAGACCTTCCTGTGGTCGAATATTTCAGACTACGTTCTTCCCTCATCGTCCCCGACGTTGACACCATGTCTGAAGAGCTGTGTCTCCAGCTTCCAAACAGGGCATTGCGCCATGAACCTCGAGATGATGCAGTTCTAAGTCGTGCAGAGTTTGCATGGCTCTCTTCTCTCACAACTTTTACTGGATTCTCCAGAGCTTTCAGTATGTACCTCGCAACCGGTCGCTTGGAGGCCTTTGGGTTCAGGCAGGACTTTGCCACAATGGCCATTGCCCACACCTCCTCCAGGTGGTCTTCATCCACAACAAGGGTAGGGTCCTTAATTTTGGTCACCAGCTCCTTCTCATAAAAATTGATGTAAGTCAGTGTGTGATCGAGCCACTCGTTCATGGCAGCGCTATCAGAACCACTGATGCCAAGCTTGCCTGTGACCAACTCGACGAGCACCTTCCCGAAACAATATACATCATAGGCACATGTTGCAGCTGGAGAGCCTGAGCATTTGTTAGGCAACAAAGACAAAGTCAGCTAGCTCTGGATGGATGGAGATAGAACGGCAAAGCATAAATAAGAATAACAATTAATTTAATTTTCGGCAGGCACCTACCAGAAATGCCTTGTTCAGATGTCCTGCAACATCATGAAAAGAGAAAAGATATTGTCAGAACATAAATTACATTGTTCTGAGTTTTTTAATAAAAGATGTATGACTTTATGCAATAAACTAATCGATGCATTTTGCTATCAGTAGATACAATATTTCCATGCATCAGCATGAGATATTTTTCTACTCCATCAATGGTAATTCCTTGACGCTTCATCCTGAAGTACTTCTTCTTTCTTTTTTTTTTCTTTTTTTGAACTAGTGAGGGGATCAAGAGCTTCTAATTCATACTCAAATTCCAAGATGGAAACCTCAAAATTGGGAATGTCACGGTTTGCATATTTTGTGCTATCACAATTTTAAGTATCCTGAAATGGGGGCCATTTTTCTCTTTTGTAACTAAGTCTGCTTGAATACCAACATGAAATAGGTTAATTTGGTATCCAACATTTGGACACCAAACTAACCTATTTCTTCTTCTAACTTCCATGTTCAATATTTTTCTATATCAAAATACAAAGTGGAGATCCATGGGGATGATCTGCGGAATCTAAGAATAATTGTGCAGGTGGAGCATATATACGTGTTCGGCATCCATATTGGGAGGTTGTAATTCACCAGTAGAGTGCTCATGAAGACAGAATTGCATCTCTTTGTTTTTATGTCGAAGGCTGTAGAAATTGTGCAATATCCTGGAAAGCACAATCTTTCTTCATGAAGAATTTTCTGGCCTTTGGAAATTATGCAGGGTAAAGGAGAAACTAAAACAAAATAGAATGAAAGAGCATCAAAATCTTCACAAACCATTTAACTCAAGTGTTATTAAACCAGCAATGTTCTCGGAAAAGTCTCATGTAAGTTTTCTACCATGACCACCCCTTGTGTTGGATGGTGGAGCCTAATCCACCCACAAGAAAAGCCCAAAATCAAAACCCAAGAAGCCCAGATAAAAAGTCCAAAGTAAAAACCAAAAAAAAAAACAAAAGAAAAAGTGGGCCAGGCGGGCTTGGCCCGCTGGCTGGCATGACTCAAGCACCAGCAGGCCCCACATGGGCACGCACGGCCCAGGCAGGCTTGCGTGATCCAATGGGGCTGCGGCCCTTCGCGAGTGCGCACTGTTGCATGCAAGCCGGCCGCCACAAGCCCATGTTGTCAAATCAGGGGTGTTTCCCCCTAGTTTCATGCGGTCCACATGGACTAGAAGTGGTTTCTCATTTCACATGGTCCATAGAAAATTCTATGGACCAGATGTGCAATCGGATAGGCAATATTTGTCGGAGGCTTGATCAGCGGCTTGATGAGTTTAATCTGGGGTTAAATAGATGGCCGGAAGCCTATTTGAATCCAGATTGGACTCTGTTCTCCATTTTGACCCGATTTAAAGTTGGTTTTGGCCTTTAAATAGGCATGTGGGTACCTGAGACTTGGTAGAACATGGCAAAATGTAGAGAAGAGCAAAGCTTTTTTAAGAGAGAGAAGGGATCTTTTTCAAGAGAGAAAAAGAGAAAAAGAGAGAAGGTAAGGGCTCTTCTTGTAAAAAGTAGGGGTTTATCTTGTGTGCAATCTAGGAGATCATCTGATGAGTGAATCATCTCTAGGTGAGACTTTCTTCTTTCTATTTGGGGTTGTTCTTGCATTCTGAAGAGAGAGAAAAGAAGTGATTTTTTTTTTATTTTTAATCTTTTGTAAACTTCCTAATTTTAGTGAAGATGTTATTTTATGTGGCCAAGGATGTAGGAGCAAAGGACTCCAAATCATATGAGTTTTCTATATTTTATGCTTGTATGATTATATTTTCTTCTTTTTTTTGCAATTATTGTATCCACTATGCATCGCTCCGAAACATTCTGTCCAGTCGATCCCAACAACTGGTATTAAAACAGTATCAGATTCGAAGAAAAGAGTAAGAGCGATGATAGGAGATGAAGGAAAGGTCAAGCTTGACAAGTTCGATGGAAAAGACTTTAGGTTCTAGAAGATGTAGATCGAGGATTATCTGTATCAAAAGAAACTTCATTTATCTCTTGAAAAAAAAAAGCCTGAAGACATGTCATAAGTAGATTGGGAATAACTGGACCGCCAGACTTTGGGAGTTATCCGATTGATGTTGACCAAGAACGTTGCATTCAATGTACTAGAGGAAAAGACGACAACTGATTTGATGAAGTTTCTGACCAATATGTATGAGAAGCTTTCGGCCTCTAACAAGATATATCTTATACATCATCTATTTAATTTGAAGATGCTTGAAAGTGTATCTATTGCTTGTCACATCAATGAATTTAATCTGATTATGAGTCTATTAAGCTCTGTTTATATTAGTTTTGAGAATAAAATTCGTGCTTTAATTATACTGTCTTCTTTGTCTGAGAGTTGGGATGCTACTGTGATTGTTGTGAGTAGTTCTTGTAGTTCAAGCAAACTAAAATATTTCGAATAGATCCAAAATCAGATTCTTAGTAAAGAAATCAAGAGGAAAGAATCCAAAGAAAACTCTGGTTCTACTTTGGTTACTCAAGAAGAAAAAGGACTACACGGTCCAAACAAAAGAGCCAATCAAAATCGAAAGATGATGGTTGTTGGTACTGTGATAAAAAATAGCACACCAGGAAGAACTACTAGGCAAGAAAGGAGAACAAAGGATATAACGAAGAATCCGTCAATACAGCAATAGAGACAATAGCTGATGCCCTAGTTCTCAGTGTGGACAGTGCGATGGAGTCATGGATCTTGAACTCCAAAGCTTCGGTTCACTTTATCTTATAAAAGGAGTATATGATAAATTACACTACTGAAAATTTCAAAAAGGTTTATCTTGGTGATGGTGAATCGATGGATATTATGGGAAAAGATAATATACATATAAAGATGCTGAATAAGTCGATATGAAAGCTCAAGAATGTTAGACATGTCTCAGGTTTAAAAAGAAATCTAATTTCAGTTGGGTAGTTTGATGTTGAGGGATATGCTATAATTTTTATTGGTGGCTTTTGAAAGATCACCAAAAGTGCTATGATGATAGCACGAGTCTAAAGGACGGATACCCTCTACATGATTAGAAGCATCAGAGATTCGATGATCAAAAAATTTATATGGCCTCGATTAACCTCTGAAGTTAGTTGAGTGGAGGTGCCGTACAGAATACTAACATGTTTTGAAAGTTTATTTTTTTCTATTTCAGGTGGATGCATGTTTGAATGTCTTAGTTTCCAAGTAGGAGAGTTGTTCGGTGGTGGAGCCTAACTCACCACAAGAGAAATCTAAAATAAAGACTCAAGAAGCCCAGAAAAAAAGTCCAAAGTAGAAAGCCTAAAACAAAAGAAAAAAAAGGAAGAAGAAAGCCAAGCGGGCTCAGCTGATGTGGCCCAAGCACCAGCAAGCTTGGCAGGCCCCATGCAGGCGCCCGCAACCCAGCGCAAGCGCATGTGGCCTAGGCAGGTCTCGTGACCCAGCGGGGCTATGGCCCTTCGTGGGTGCATGCTGATGCGCGCGGGCTGGCCGCAACCACACGGGCATGTTCCAGATCAGCCAAACATAAGACCCTCCCCCAAGCAGAGCCATCTCCGACCTGCATATATCTAAAATTTCAACACCTTTCGTAATTTCCATCATTCTAATATCAAAGCTATAGCAGCATAGCTTGGCTTGAAATAATCTTAGATAGTTTTAGTGCAATTTAGAGATCTGCAAATGAAGACAGCCAGATGTGGTTTCACTCATGACTCATTGGATTCTTCATTCAACATCATACCATTGCTCATGTTGTCCATGTGCAAATCATGCAAAAGGTAATCAAAAAGCATGCATATCAATTAATTTTCTGTGATTTAACAAACACCTCATCATCCGGAGATATCCATCAATTCAAATTTGAAAAAAGTAAACAACGAGAAATAAGATTGAGCGATGATTTTTAAGAACGTAGGCTGAGCATAAATAAAGAATCAGAAAAAGCCATCACATCGCGAAAGTTATAATAACAGAAGCAAGGAAAAAAAGGTTCTGAATTAATGGATGGACCAAGATCATCGAGGTTAGTCATAGCAACATAAAGGAACAACCAACAAGCAAAATGCTATCCCTTTCTTAAAAAAGAAGAAGAAGGAGCAAAGTTTCTTCCATGTCCAAGTATGAAACTGGTAAGAGAAACTTACTGCGATGATCTCAAGATCCTGGTGAAGGCCTTCTGCTGGCCATCTCCTTGCTGAGTGCATACCTCACTTAAACTTCCAAGCCGCACTTCATATTTATCATCTAGAAGAATACTGCTTGCTTGAATATCTCTGCAACCATAACTGAAACTCAGTACATATGCTAGCTAGGTTTGCATGCATGTGTTTGTGTTTGGAAACATTGAGTGGTGGAAATTAGCACTCAAGTTTGGGAGTTTGATTGACACACCAAACTGAAAAGGAAAAATAGGGAGCTCTGGTGATCTCAAGGTCTCTGTACTCACCATTGATGTACATTTTCAGCTAGGAAAAGGAGTTTGTGGTCTTCTCTCCCTATCCTGCTCTTATATGGTGGCAGTGATTCATGTACAGTGACACAACCTTTAGGTTGATTTGAATTGGATCCAAATTTTTGATGTAGACTTGAACAATTTTCACTTAATGCAAATTTATTATACTTTTGCTATATTACATATATATATATGTGTGTGTGTGCACGCGCGCGCGCGCACGTGTCGAGAGAGAGAGAGAGAGAGACATTTAGCTACACTTGAATTGATCTCCATTTAGATCTAGATCAGATGATGGAGATCTCAGGTCAATCATCCAAACTATTTGATATGCTCTTTTGCCTTTAAACAATTCACACGCAAACAATTATGGGATATGGAGAACCCTAACTTGGCATCAAGTAATCCAAAAAACATGTAATATTTCATATTAATTAAATTATTTAATTATTTAACCACTTGATGTATAAGCTTGCGGTCTTTAAATCATATTATTTTTTGTTTGTAAGTAGTTTAAAGTTAGTAAATGATATCTAATAGCTTGAATCATCAATATAAGATTTCTATCTTTCAATCGAGACTTGATCGGATCAAAGTAAAATCCATGCGTCTAGACTTGTGGCTTTGATGCGCAATTTAATCATGTCCCATTCTTGAAAATTCACATTTTATATTAAACAAAAGTTATGGGTCTAAAGTATGAAATAGTTACTTGAGTAATCTCATAGGTACGACACTATGAACTAAATTGCTGCTTTAACTTAATATTTGTGCCTTAAAAATGAATTTGATTCTTCACTTTGCCTTCCATCGAAATCTTTTCCATCAATTATTAATTCCTGGAGGATTGCTTCCAAGTTTCACGAGCACAAACTACAACAAGATAAGATGTCATCCTGGTTCTAATTTCATGGCAGACCCCATTTTCGCAGAAAATTTATCTTGACTAGAATTTCAACATCATGTTATGGGGAGCCAAAATTAAACTGAAATAAGAGGCTCCCAAATTTCGATGGATCAACTTTAACCTAGGAAGACAATCCTATAAAGTAGGGATGGGCCTTGTGAAAAGTATTCTAAACTTAGGCATCTTTATTTAAATGTTAAAGCAAAGCGCAACTCAAAACTCGAGATGATCGATTAAAAGGGGAGATTAAATAAAACAATATAATGCCATGCGAGCAACTTGCTCGAGGTTGTCCCGTATCTCTACATTTAGAGGATAAAAAAAAAAAAGGGTACAGGATAAAAGGACAGGTGGATGGAGGTAAGATTTAGAGAAATCGAACGGTACCTATGAACCAGAGGCGGAGTGCACTCATGGTGAAGAAAACAGAGGGCCTCGGCCACCCCAATCGCAATCTTCAACCTCGTAATCCAATCCAATGACTGCAGCCCCTCTTCTTCCATCCCAGGCTTCCTGAACAAAGCAGTAGACAGATCCCCGATCGGCATATGCTTGTACACCAGAAGCTTCTCCTCCTCTCTCTCCAAACAGTGCCCAATGAATGGAACCAATCTCGCATGCGAAAGCTTGCCAAATAAATCCAACTCCATAACATACGCTTCCCTCGCCAAAGTCTGCAGATTAATCCTCTTGACCACCACCGAAGCCCCATCCTCCAGAACGCCCGAGTATAGATCCCCCGAGTGCCCGTGCTTCACCAGGTTCAGGGGACTAAACCCCGACGTCGCCCGAAGCAACTGCTCGTATGTGAAGGCATCCCCCACTGCAGAATACTTGACAGAAGGCAGCTCCGGCGCCACCCCGGAAGAAGCTATTCCACTAGCATGGACTTCCCTCCCTTCAGAACAATGCGCTCCTCTTCTCAGCAAGCATAGCACGAGTGCTGAAGCCAGTATGAGGACAAATGCGATCCCCCCAAGTACCCCTGCCAATATATACCTCCAATTCCTATTGCTTTTCCTAAGGGATGGATACGGGGCCCGGGCGCCATCATAAGCTATTATCCCTCTTTCCATGTAGAACTTCTTACACTCGGCTGTGCTCCTCTGAGTCGAGGCGTTCTGGAAGCAGTTTATTGCGAAAAAGACGTTCGTGCTCGGGTTGCTGACCGGTGGTGTTCCTTGGAAATAATTGTCCGAGAGGTTGACGAATTGGAATCTTTGGAAAAGATTTGCGAATCCAGAAGAGATCGATCCGTAGTAGAGATTGTTTGAGAGGTCGAACAGTCGGCCACTGGAGTCGGCATTGGCGTTGCCGGGTGCGAGATTGGGAAATTCGCCGGTGAGGTTATTGGACGAGACATCAAGAAGCTCCAGTTCTGGGAGTAGAGACCAGAGTGACTCCGGAAGCTCGCTGGAGAGGTTGTTGCGACTCAGCGCGACCGACCGGAGACGAGAGGCGCCGGAGAAGAGGCTTTCCGGCAAGGAACCTACGAGGGAATTGAAGCTGAGATTGAGAGAGTCGAGGAGGGAGAGATGACTGAGCTGCGGTGGAATCGGTCCGGTGAGTCTGTTGCTCGAGAGGATCAGGGTTTTGAGATTCGAGAGTGTTCCGAGAGCCGGAGGGATTTCGCCGGAGAGTAAGTTGGAGGAGAGGTCGAGGTAGGAGAGGTTGGCGAGGGCGGCAAGCGCCGGTGGGATGGATCCTGTGAGGGCGTTGCTGGAGAGGTCGAGGTGGGTGAGGCGCCGAAGGCCTTCGAGGGTTTGCGGGATGTAGCCGGAGACTTGGACGGAGTGGAGGTCGAGGACAGCGAGGGAGGGCGGGAGGCGGCGGCCGAACCCGTCGGGGAAGGGACCGGGAAGTGGAAAGCCGGAGGCATTAAAAGAGACGAGGCGAGTGAGGTTCTGGAGTCCGTCGACAGCGAACCGGGGGTTCTGCCGCCCGCGCCGGGTGCGGCGGAGGCCAGAGAGGTTCAGCGACACGACTCGGCCAAACCGGCAGCGGACTCCGGTCCACGCGGAGCAGGAGTCGGCCCGCCGCGGCCAGTCCCTGGCGCGGAGGCCGAGCGAGGAGCGTAAGCTAAAAAGCGCGGCGAGCTCGACGGCGGAACTTAACGGCTGACACGAAGCCAAGCCGGCCCATCGCAACAAGAAGAGAAGGGAGGAGAGAATGACCACCACAGGAGGAGACTTCATTGGAGTGGATGGTGATTTGGAGTTCATCCGTTGGTGTACTTTTAGTGTAGCTTGTCGTGGCAATCCATTGTTGGCACTGGAAGGTGTTTGTCTCCTAAATTCTGGAGACCTTGGTGGACGTTTCGATGCCATTTTTGGTGGACAGCAGAGGAGCTACTGCTCTGTTGGTGCTGAATTAAAAGAGGAGATATTAATGGCAAAAGGGAAGGCTCAACTGCCACTCTGCTCGCGTCTTTAACAGTCCTTTGGATTCTTTCTCGCCGGAGGGAGTCGGGACCAGGCGGTTCGGGATAGAATTGGACCGAGGGGCTGCGGGAAAGGGGGCTGAGCCACGGAAAACCCGGGAGGAACAGCTAGACTCGAGGGACAGAGCTCGCCGTGGGACTGTTTTATTTAATACGGAGCTCTCTCTCTCTCTCTCCCCCCCCCCCCCCCCCCCCCCTCCCTCCCAAGAATTCTCTGTGTGAAACGTTGAGGGCATTAATGGATGTTTCTCGTGGGGGGAAGAGAATGGTTATTTGAGAGAGTGATAGCTGATAAGGGATTATATAGAGGCTGGAGAGGTTGTTTCCAGTTCTAGAACGGAGGGAGTTGGTTCAGTGTTCCTTCGCCCGTGGAATCGTAGGAGGAGAGAATTAAGCAAAAGGATTGGTTTTATTGGAGAGAAAAAGGTTTATATCTAAATAAAAGGAAAATATAAAAAAAGGCTTTAGGCCCCAACCTACTACCAACAATGTTTTATTGCCAAGAATTCGTACAGTATACAGCTAAGTTCCGTTTCGAAAGCCTGTGATGCACTCGGTTACCCAACAACCAAAAAGTCTATGCTGTCACGAAAAATATTTAGATCTTAAATTTCACAAGATGTTCTAGGTATATTGAAAATGAAAATTTAATTTTCACTTGGCACCAAACCTCGGTCATGCTTTTGTGAATTGAACAAACTATCCTGTGATAATTGTGGATTGCTATTTCTACCAAAAAAAAAAAAAATTATGGATTGCTATGGCAGTTCGGTTTTTTTGGTTCTTTTGCATCATCTTTGCTTCAAGTTTTGGTGCTCTATACCACATATTGTTGTGAGTCCCTCTCTCTCTCTCTCTCTCTCTCTCTCTCTCTCTCTATATATATATATATATATATATATATATATATATATATATATATATGTGTGTGTGTGTGCGCGCGCGCGCGCGCGCATTATGTTTTAAGGTTTGTAAGTGCTTCGATGTAAAATTTATCTTAATACATCTACTAGCTTCTCAATTTATTAAAATAAAGAACTTATGGATTAAACTAATTGTCTCCATATTGCATTGGAGCTTTTTTTGAAAAATACATCAAGGCACTTGTAAAGTATATATAAAATATCTATTAAATTTATTATTATTGAGTTGATAATTTCATAATGAATCAATATATTTGAAAAAAAATATTAATTAGAGCCATTCTACCATCTAAATTTTAAATCATTCAATGAAAAATTATCATATCATCTATTTTTTTAAAAAATCTAGTAAAATTATCCGACTGGCTAACCATTATAAATAGTGAACATTTTTTTCATTAAATTTTTTTAATCAAGCTTTGATAATAATAAATATTTTTTCTTTTAAAATTTTTAATTAAATTTGAATAGTAATGAATTTATTTTATTTAAAATTAGAATATATGATGTGATAGTTTTTTATTGAATAGTTCAAAACCCAGGTGGTTGAATAGTTTTACATATTTGGTAATAAATGTATGACCTCTTTCTTTTTGCTATCTGGTAAGAAGATAGCTGGCGTGCGCTTTGTGGTAATAAATGTATGAAATACATCATACATGCTTTTTTTTTTTTTTTTTTTTTTTTTTTTTTTTTTTTTTTTTTGTGGGGCGGGGGGTTGGTGAACTGCTGGGCTCGCTGGCGTGCCTTAATGTCTACGTGGCATTCTATTATTTACCGAAATATGCTGCATGCTTTAGCTGGCCTAGATTTTTTGAACGCAAGATGGAATGACAGGAGTACACTCTAGGAGCGAGTTATATTTTGCCGCGTGGCAGTTGCAAGGTTAGTCCGTATCAGTCTCTTGGGTCAACGGGATGGTGTCTCCAGTACACCGCGTTATTTGTTTAATTGGTTGCGCCCGGATCCTTCGTGGTGCATGAATGAAGTGACCGAGGGGACGCCATCGTGGCAATTTGGACAGCCATGCGACCATGTCTTAGTGCCGATGGTCCAACTCCCACGGAAGAGATGTGATGGTGATAGGTTAGTCGACGTGGTGGAATTCACAGATACGAACACTCGTTTAAGATAGAAGATAGCATTTGGCTATAATTGAAGAAAGGCACCAGAAGGATACATCAAGGAACGATTCAAACAATAGAAAACAGTATGAACAATTATTGATGAGAAGAATGGAGGACCAACTGATTGACCTTTCTTTTGGAAATCGTGTTCGTTCTGTAGTGTGAGGCATGAACCTCTCTCCTCCAGCTTTGATTTGATCAGATAGTGTACTCGTGAGAAAAATATTCAAAAATCATCCCTAAATCCGAAAGAAGAATAGACACGAGGTCAATTCTTTTTTTTCTTAATTGTCAACGTGCTATATTATGCCCATATCACAGGCGTGCTAATAAAGCCAAACGATCCAATTTATTCCGTACCAAATCGAACTACTGTAGAACAAGCACGATTTGGCTAATGGTTTCGGAAAATACCGTGAACCACTCCAATCACACTCGCAATGCCCCGATCTCTCTTTCAACATCTTAAAAGGCTCGAATTTATGGTCTTCTGAATCAGGTTGAACTGCTTGATTCATCCCACACCAAATCAATACCGTATCGAACCGATACACATCCCTATTTGGCTAACCTTGAATGCATCGAACATATATTAAGTTATGCATGGTACAACAACAATATTTTTTACATGTACCAACATTCACAATACTTCTGAAGATGGATCATGTATGAGATAATAGGTGTGGTCTGCTCATCTGAATAAAAATTTGAATTGCAGCCCAATGTTCCAACATGGTCATTGTTGGATAAGTGTCTCCAGACACGAGGTGTCCAGAGTTTGATAAATCATCTCGTTACGAAGTAGAAAGGAAACTACGGGCTTGTTTGGATGCGGAAAGATTTTAACAGTTGGTAAGATCTCCCATCATTGGCCAGGTTAAATGTTTTGCAGCGACGGCAAGAGACCCAGGTCTCCCACCCATTACGTCCATCTGGAATTTTGACTGTTACTGAATGATGCCCGTTGTCGAAAAGAGTCCACTTATGACGGTCTCTTTCCTCATATAAATGCGTTGGAGGTGGTCCGACTCCGGAGTAGCACGGCCGGTAAAAAATTTGTCAGTCACCAAATATTATGAATTTCCAAGAAATGTCTCGGCATCCCAGTTCCATCTGGGGTCTTTTGAAGGTTCAACAGCATGGTTAAGAAGTCTCTAGCAAATGGGACTACGATTGCATGCATCTATGGGATTGCTTTGCGCTGGTAGCCAAGAAATGCGAGTGCTCTCTGTATCCACAAAAGGAAAATAGACAACCTCTTCTCACCTCGAACAAGTTCATAAAACTCAGAAGAAATATGTTGTCAGAACTGTTCTCTGCCCACAAAATTGGTTGGTCCAAGGAGTTATTACGACGTCAACAAGTCATTGTCAGCATGTCGGTAGGGTGTATCAAATATCAAGCGGTGTCCCTGTCATCTGGACTCCCGAAGGATCTTTAGATTTCTGGGTCAAGGAGGTGAGCATGTAGGATCCAATCAGGGACCTTTAGTTGGTACCTTCACACAGTTACAGGACAAATGTGGGTCTATCCATCCGCTAGAAGTAGTTCATATGATGGTTCCTTCAACCTTCCACAGATTGGAAGAGCTAGCTGAAGACTTCGTCAAAAATAAGGCTTCTTTGGAACTGACCAGGCAACCGAGAGGGCCACGGAGGCGGCGTGGCTGTTCGTTTGTGCTGTCTTATTTGATGGGAGGTAAACGGTGAGGAGCTGCTCATTTTCTTAATGTGAATGACTCAGCTGCTAATGACCAGCACGTTGATTCCAGCGCCGGCTCGAAGATGAGCTGCAAACCTATGGTCTCAGAGAAAGTTTGCAATTCCATATATCGGTCGACAGCGTGGAAGAATTCTCCGACCCTTGTGCTGTTCGTATCCTCTCCAATTTCTCTTGTTTGGTGTAATTTGTCCGCATACTTTCTTGAAACGGCGTTTGAAGCCAAAACCAGTCTGCATCATGTTACATTTCCTGCAATTACCAATTGCTCATTAGCGACATCCACTTGAATGGAACTCTCTCTTCAAACTGAACAAGTTTGGATGGAAACCACCGGCTAGAGGATCTGAATTGTTAAACAGGAAACCAACCAAAAAAGAGGACAAAAATAATTTTTTAAAAAAATAATTTTTAGGTTCTGTTTTTCTATAACCTTGAAGGTGGCTGCTAACTTGCTGATTGTCTTTTAGTGGCTGCAGTAAAGAATGGATCGAGTCCCACCTGCAACAGGATTAGAGTTGTTTAGGGGTTTAGGGGATGGAATATTGCTGGTGTAGCCTAAAGCATGTACAGTCTTCATCTACACTAAGTAGGTAGAATAAAAACTTTTAAGAAAATGTTCTAATCAATCAACATCAAAGTGTCACAAGAACCAAAATTTTACATCATGTACAAGAATCTTCTTTGTTCAATGTTTAAAAACTTCAGTCGGCCAAGACATCCTAAGCCAATTAAAGTGGAGACATCCTCAAAATAATACTAATAAAAAGTAGTCAGCTTTCAAATTTCTGTTCATAGCTATTGATCACGGAGACATGTTGCAAAACACACGTCAAACTAAACCACCATGATGGTTATGTGCCGTACAGAGCATATACAGACTAGGCACAACTTGCTGAACATCACCGCATTCCAATTCCACTGTGCACCTCAGTTCTTCCGGTGAGAAGCAGCCACCAACAATGACACCTCCAAGTGCTTGTCTCTAAAATAACGCAATGGATGTTCCTGTTAGAATTTCTGGCTTACAGGTTAAAGGCACGTACCATGAGTCATATCAATTCCTTAACAGTGGGATCTCTCAAAAGTATAAGCCATCAACATGTAATGCCTCGAACAATATTTCAATGACAGCACCCACACATTAATTACATTGAACATTCAGAATCCTGGAAAAAAATATAAGCATCTCATTTTATGATCATAGCAAGGTACAACTAATGATACTTATCTTCCAACTTCAGATCGTAAATTAAACAAATTAACTGTAAACAATTGAACAGGGTGAAATTTTTACCTCGTATTTCATTTCTTATATATAGAAAAAAAATCACTACACATTTGCACCAAATTGGATAATTACTTGTCACAGTTTTTGCTCCTCATGGTCTCCACTGAAAAAGGAAACCAGCAATGCACACCTTTATGGCCATAAATAAACGTTATCAGGATTTGCAAAGAAAAGAGTTTTAAAACTGGCATATATTTGTTTATATAAAATTAACTTCAAGATGAATTTTATGATCGCTGAAGGGTCCGGACTGCACAAGCACATCATAGATAGTAAAATCATATCCCAGCATCCTGCTACAGATCAGCACATTGGCAAAGCTTGCACCGGACCAGCATTTTCCCTTCTGAAGTGATAACCTCACAAGTAAAATGCCTTCCACCATTATACTAACATCAGACCTGATTTTCTTGCCTTGGCCTTTTATGCTCCCTCTCAGCACGTTCAAATCTTCCCATTACACGTGAATCATCAATAGTATCATGGTGGTGCTTTGAGGATGATGCATGATGATGCGGAAGCTCAAACCCATCCTTTCCCACAAACTGTTTACCTGGGCTCACAGCTTTTCTTTTCTGGCTGCCAGGCTCTGGAGAATGGAACTCCTGACTATCAAGTGACAGCTCCCCTTCTTCTACATTCTCCATTGCCTTGTCAGCTCCAAGGTACCCATTCTCAGTTATACGATCCAGATTTTGAGGCTCCTGTCTGTACAAAGGCTTTGACCAGCCATGCCTCCTCTCCTGCTTAATCCTCTCATCCTCAACTGCCAATTCAACACCATGTTCCAGCTCCCTCTCAATGAGGTCATCTTCATCCATCAGATCCACTTTCCTAGCGACATCACCTCGGGACTTTCGCCGTTTCTCCAATGCAGCCTTCACCTTGTCCTTGTCGATCTTCTTTATAGCATCCAGGGGAGAGTAAACTTTGGGACCTTCATTGCCACCAATATTCCTGTCTTTTGTTTCTGTGCTTCCACCAGTGACAGGCATCGAAGACTCTTCTACCGGACATTCAGACCCATAATTGGATCTGCTGTTTATAGCTTCTGTCACAATCCCTGATTCAGGATGCCAATGATCCTTCAGTCTAGGTTCCGCTTTATTGTCATAAAAGCCACTTCTTTGCTCATTGCTCCCATGGCCTTTGCTTTCATTTTGAGGAACCCTCTGGGCCCCGTTTTGCCTATCAGGATGTAACTGATCAGGGACCGGACGAGCCAGTGAGCCTGTCAGGGCAGCACTGTGCATGCCAGCAGTTTTTGTTGCCTGAGAGTATCCATTCTGTGAAGACTCCTCAATAGCAGCTGGAGCTTTTACAGGAGTCTCTGGGTTGGTCCCAGTGACAAAGCTCCCTTCAGCTTCATTCCCATGGGATGGTGGCTGCGTTACACGGTTTTGTTCATACAACTCCAGCATTTGATTGCTCACCTCTGAAACCAGAACAATTTGAAAGATTAGGACAAAATGAAACATTAAATTTATTTTTAAAAATAGACTCAGATAGAACAAATTAGAATTAAAAAAGTAAATCTTACTCAAAAATAGAAAGGACCCAGAAATGGAAGAAATGAAAAAAATCAAAGAATTAATATTAGTGAAACAGCAGGTCAACCAAACATCCGGCACTCTATGAACTATAGCAAGCAGTCATCACAGATAGTGAGTGGATCTGAAGGGCAACCATTCAAAGGTAACCAATGTATAATGTTGTTCTCAGTAATTTCAGGATTGAATAGAGGCCAGCATTGAAAAAAGAAAAGAAGGAAACTTCTTAAAAAATGACATGCATCTCAAATTAGAGACCAGAAAATTGGGAGGAGAAGGATCAGTTCATTAACAAACAAAAGGTAAGTGTTTATATGTTCTGTGCATGTGGGCAGAGGCAGATGCAGCAGCATATGCACATGTGTGCATGTTTGTGTTACATAACTATCAAAAAAAAAAAAAAAAAAAACAGTTTATTTTCACTTTATTTACATGATGTTTGGGTGCCTTGCTCCTTTATCCGTAAGTTACTGTGAATGGAGAGGGATTATTAGCTGAAGGTTTTGATATAAATGAGGAGAGGTGAAAGAAGAAAGCTTCTGATTTGTGAATCCCAAGATTACCTGGATACCCCAAACCAGCTATTAAGTGGTAGGTGGTATCCATACTGATGTCGTAGTGTGAGTTCAACTCTAGTCTCCCCATACCACCTTGATCAAATCATTTCAGTTGTCATTCGATCCATAAATGGAATACCACATGGATATTCTAACCAGGCATCCAAACAACCCTCAGAGGTCTGTCATCTTCAGATTACATCTGCGTATGCCACACATGAATTCAAGTGCAAGATGATCTCAAACTGCTCACACATTTTTAACAGCTAAAAACATATGTTGACACTCCCACACGAAAATTGATATGCGGTTTCCACACAAAAATCAATATTGCAAAGAAAAAGTGGGAAAATCAGCCCTAACCCATTAAAAAAAAAAAAACAAAACAAAACAAAACAAAACAAAACAAACTGGATGGCACAAACATACAGGTAAACAAAAGCAACTCTATATGACTATTACATTGCTCACTCTGTCTGAGGGACAAACCTTCCAACTGTCGTGGGGTAACATCAAATTCCTGCCACCAGACCTTCTCACCATCTGATGGAAGCTTCACTTTCAGAAACTTGGCAGCTAGGAAGATGGCACCAGCTGCAATATGATGGGGCTTAAATTGCAGGCAGAGCGAAGTACGTAGCCTGCACACCCCTTTCCAATGCGCCATAAATACACATCATTGAGAATTATAATTGGAAAAGAGATAAAAAGGGTAGCATTAGCATACCCATCATTGACAAAATTCCAAGCAACTTGTGCAAGGGCATTTTGAGCAACCTTGAACTTCTTTATTGCTTCAACCAGGGGTTTATATGGATGATGCACATTCAGATCAAAACCAAGAGTTGCAAGTACCAGCCGCTCCCCAATTAAAATAAGTTCTTTCTGTTGTTCATATACTTCCTGTATATAGTAATGCTTAAAATTGTCATTTGGCATTGATAACCATTCCTTATAAACCACTAATCGATCTAGACATGAAATGTGAGATCAATTTCAAAAAAAGAAAAAAAAAACTGAAGGGCAGAAGATGGCATTGCCATTCATGCAAGGCAAGTGGTGGATTGGCAATTCACAAAAACAAGACACTAGAAATTAGCACAAATCACGTGAATGACCTAGCCTTAAGAAATATCTGACCATTCAATACTGACAGAGATGTGAAGGTATACCCATCTTTCATGACTACTCTGTACGCCTTTTATCAAGTTTGACTTTGAAATTTGATAGTCTAATCTCGTCTGCTCTTTTAGAAAGGGTAACATTTTGTTGGGACATGGTGAAAGATGATATTGCAGAAACTGGATCTTCTAAACAATGTGGAAGGTGGAGTTGAATAATGATTTCATCATCCTATATCCCTTGAAAAGAAGATTTAGTTGTGGTGTTTGACAAGGCCATTTCTTCCAAAATAGAGTGTCCATTGGAAGGGGATAATGTGGAGTGTTTCATGGAAGAGCCCACAAACAAAGGAATGGACCAAGATTTTTATTATTTTTTTTTTTTGAAGGAATGAATGGACCAAGAATTCAATTGCAACTGGTTTGCATCACAACCAAAAAAAAAACCCAATCAGGATTACAGTCACATCTATTTAAAATTCTTCAACTATTTCACAGCACTAGATTTGAGGGAATGTGTTTAACTAAATTAAGATCTGTGATAAATGACTTGTGAATGTTATGGAGACCTTGGACAATAGAATTTTGATTTGATCCAAGTTTAACTGGGTTGACATAGAAGAAAGTAAGAATGTCTGCAAATCCATGCCAAGAAATGAAAATGACAGAAAAGGACCATGGATGGCACCAAGTACCTTTGGTTCTATATCCATAAATTTTCAAAAAGAAAAAGAAGAACAAAGAACACATATTAATTTCAAGCGAAAAGGAAGGATGCATCAACAAGCACCTTTTTTAAACGAAGACAGAATAGCATAGTAAAAGAAAAAAGCAAGAGATAGAAAGGAGATGAGCTGCTCCCCCCTTTTGTTTGCATGTGGACAAGGCAGGGGAAAAGGCAGAAGGAGGTCATTTACCACCCATTAAAATTATTAAAGGCTCAAGGCACACCGAGGTGCCAAGGTCTCTTGAGGCCTGGGTGAAAGAAAGCGTGGTGCACATCTTAAGTAAGGTGCAATATACATACATATACATGCAAGTGTGCATGCACACATATATGACTTATGCATGTTTGTATTATTTTTTATCATATATTATCAAATGCTTATGAGAGGGACTACCTTCATCCTAAGAGGGCATTCATTATTTTTTATCAAATATTATCAAATGCATATGAGAGGGACTACCCTCCGCTTAAGAGGAGAGGGCATTCAGTCCTCTTGCTTTTGTAGCTATTGGATCTGATTTTAGATAATCCAGATATGTTCTCTTCTGTATGCTTTTAAAGGGTTAATTACTTTGGTTTGGAGTCAATTATTTTTGTAATCCTTCTGAACATTACACAATGATATATGGATTCAATTTCTTGCACAATGGAGGAGAGTTGGAAAAGGAGAGAAGAGAAAAGAAGAAAAGGAGAAAAGGCAAGTCCCAAGGCTTTATAATATTCGGCAGAGATCATGAAATTAATATAAAGACGAAGAAGAAGGATAGGAGGCTTGTCATGATTTAGCTAGGCTCTCGTAAATGAGGGTGGTGGTCTCTCTCTCTCTCTCTCTCTCTCTCTCTCTCTGGTCAGGTCTAGGATTGGACAATGAGAGTCCCACATCAATGATCTGAGACATTGGATGTGTTCTATTACCTCTAGATTGCTTACATATCAAAAATCATATGGTTTTGTGATGGCTAGCCTATGACAAAAAATGGTCAATCTAAATAACAAAAAATTACATGTGTTTTTTTTAAATCACTCGATGCATAAGCTAGGATCTCCAAATCATATGATTTTTACTATGTAAACAGTCTAAAGGTAGTAGATCATATCCAACAGCTCAAATCATCGAATTGGAATCTCCATTGTCCAATATAGACCAAACTGGATCTGCTGCAACCACCATGATACAACCACTACTAGCTGATTTCCCAAGAATTGATTTGTGCATACATTTTTCTTTACTGATATTACAAATTAAACATGATGAAGGCTTTACAGTTGGAAAGTTCTGGTAAATATTTACAATACCAAGCATGAGGCAAATAAAACTAATGATGAAAAGCATGAGATTGAGAATGAATGGAAAAAGGAGTTCATAAAATGACTACCAAGTCAACAAAGCTTTATACAATCTCACTGCCAGCATATCAGTAAACAGGTAAAAACCTCTTATTTCCAAACTTAATGCTGATGAGTGATTGTCTCATCTAAATCCATCTCATATAATTTTTTGTTCGCTCAAGAAATTATACACTCTGCAGAAATAATGAGTTCTTCCAATGCTAATGATGGCTATAAAGCTTGAAATGGAGAAGGCATATGATAGGATAAGGTCACACTTTGTAGAGAAGGTTTTAAACCATTTCAGTTTCCAGTTTAAATGGATCTCTTGGGTTATGGCTGTCTTCGTAATCCAAGATTTTCTATACCTGTTACTCGGGCCCCTATTAATTTCTCACCTTTGGCTGGTCTTCGATAAGGCTGTCCGCTATCATCTTATTTGATAAACATTTGTCTAGTATGCTATCCAGATCCCCTTCCAGACCAAGGTGCCTTCATGTACATTATTTGGAGTTTGTCTAGCTCTTGAGCTCCACCAGTTTCTATACACCAATTATTGTCTCCTTTTCTCTAGAGCCGATATTGATCAGTGTGACAAACTTACGGAGTCTATTGATTATAACTTCAGATATGTGGACAAAAGATTAATCTTAACAAGTCATCTGCACATTCTCTCTGAGACTTCATAAGGAAGATTGCTAGGTGATTGGGGATTAACTTGTTTCCTTGTCCTTGAAAATACATTGGTATTCCTATAATGGGTACAAGGCCAAAGAAAAAGTGATTTCAATTTTCTAATTGATAAAGTGGGACAATGTCTTAGCTTTGGATATAGAAATGTTCTCTGAATTGATGGAGGTTTTCTCTTATAAAAGCTGCCCCTAATTCCGTTCCATTTTTCTTTATGGCTAATTCAGTTATCCTCATCTCAATCAAAATCCATTATGAGCACATTATGAGTATTTTTTTACAAGTTAATCTTGGTGACATTAATCATGGTCTTCATCTTATTCATTGGATGGAATTACTACTAACAAACCCCTTCTTAGCCTTGGTATCCACAGCCTAAGAAGAATGAAGATTGCACTTTTGGCTAATAATGCAGGAAAATTGTGCTTGGAGAGGGATAATATATAGGTCTCTTGAGTTTCTTCAAGGTATAATTTGTCTGGCTATTGGGATGCTTGCAAATGTCCCCGAAATTGTACTTGGGCAAGGTTAGCTATTTGTAAGAGTCTTTTTGGCCACCTTCCAATAGGTTATTGGCCCTAGCAAACAAATCTCTCTTCTAAGTCATTCATGGTTGTCCGGTATGACTATAGCAGAATGCCAATTAATTTTAACTCTTGTTTTCCTTTCCCCGGCTCACTTATGGTGGTTCATTTGATCACTGATGTTTGAAAAATCGAAAATCCAGTTTCTTTAGCATTGGTTTCCCCCTAAAAATGTGGACATCTTCACCTCCATTCCTTAACCTTTGCACAACTGGGAAGACAAACTTTGTGAAGACTCTTCATATATGTGGCAAGCAGGTCAGTGATCAAGATGCCTACCACTCCTTAATTTCAGGTGGGCATGGAAATCAAGCCTATGCCCTCAGGTACAAGCTACTCTTTTGGAAATTGGTGGGGGATCATTTGCTATCTACCACCATTCTTACCTCTAGAGGCCTTAATATTGCAATCAAACACAGTCATTGCATTGATGTAGCTGAGAAACACCAACATGTTATTATATCCACACTCATGAGGTTTGGCTCGAGCTTGGAAAGACATTAGACATCACTTTCTATTGGTACAGCAGGTCTGATTTTATCTCTACTCTCACATCTGGTCCTTCCCTTGAACAATCAGATATTGAAATTTTCTTTTGCTATACTTCTCATAGCATTTGGCATACATGTAATCATCAATTTTTTGAACATCAGCTAGGTATGCTCCTACCTCCACATCAGAACAGCTGTCAAGTTCAAGACCTTAACCAACTTCTCTTAGTCTTCTAGCTCCTTTGACTCACATGGGAACCCTTGGCTAGTAGTAACTTGTTTCCTTCTCTTACTGTTTGCTGGCATCCCTACCAGCAAGGAACCTGGAAGACAAACATTGATGAAGTTCAAAATAATAGTGCCGAAGCAGGTTTCACTATTTGAGGTGAGCATCATGTTCCACTTATGGCTGCAGGTTTTGATCTCACCGTCCAACTACCGATGGAAGAACTACACGGAGCTAGGGAAGGCATTACAATGGCTATCACCCAGTTCCAAGCCACTACTCTTTGGGTGGAAGGAGATTCTTCTACAGTAGCAACTTGGTTAAATTTTATCACTGTTGTTCATATTTATATAGAAGCCAATCACGTAGCAGACTAGCTTGTCCATGTGTGATGGCTGTGCAAAGCAATGTCACTCATTCGGAAATCTCATTATCCTCAAGGACTGCTGGATATTTTGTATAGCAACACCACAGTTCTACTTTACCTGAGAGGATCTGATCTCCAATCCCTACCCAGAAAGGGGAAAAAGAACTAAGACAACATGCACCATGGAACAAGAAATAGGCCATTACATGAATAATGGAAAACTATTGATAGTAGGAATGAAAAAGTACAAGAAAAAAACATATGTTAACAGAAGATCAATGTTATGACCAACACTCCTTTATGCCATAATCTCTTTCCCTAGTACAGAATATTTATACTGCAGTACTGCTACGAAAGCAAAAGCAACAGGTTGTGGCAAACACAATGTTGGGATCATGGTGTAAAGCTAATTCATGTAGCATCCATTGCATGTCATATAATTATTTTAAGAAGGTGACTAAACCAATTAACTTGAAGAGACCACCAGGCCTTTTCTAGTCCCAACAGAATCAATGGCACACAAGATGACATTTACAAGGGTGAAATCAGCATCTCCAGCTCAATTAAGTTAATGAAAAGGAAGAAGATGGCACTATTATTAGAGTGTGCAAGTAAAGCTTCAGCTAGGTTAGACAAATACACAATGACATTGTGCAATGTATTTGGTCATTCATGCCGACTGGACAACAACTAAAAAACTAGTATTAAGCAAAAAGCACATTGAGATGATTAATGAATTGCTCCACAAGGAAACATAGGATTCATGAATATCTGATACAAGTGCCACATGAACCTTGGTTATACAAGACTCAAGGTGCTTGCTTGTTGATTGCAAAACTCCTACTTATTCATAATGGTCTGGGCATACATTTCAATGCCATTAATTTCCTTTTCTATGTAAATTACAAACACAAAAACAAGGCTAATAAGTTAGAAAGTATGAATCACTTCATGGATACCCAAGGAAAAAGAAGGTATTGAAGGCAAGAACGGCTATCAACATAAAAGAATGAAAGAAGAATTGATGTCAAGTGGAGGAAAAGGAGTAGATGTGTTACCCTCTGTTTAATTCGTTGAACAGCAGCAGGATCCTTCTTATGGATAATTTCATATGAAACAAGAATAACATCCTTCAAAGGCCGAGGTGTTTCTTCAACCTTTCCCGCCAAAAACATGCACATGGTAGCAATGGTCTGCAAACCACATCACCATAAAGGTAAGCATCAGCACTGATCAAAAACCCACAACAATCACCACAATACCTTTTACAGGATTCGCTCCTGTTAGAAAATCAATCTCTTATCATCACCAGCACTTATTGGTTATGATCAAGTAACAAGTAGAGGACCAAGCAGAAGGCATAAATACAAATACATCATTATAAAACTAACAGCAGGGACTGGGAATGCAAACAAGCAAAAATAACTAAAAAGTGCTTGGCAAAATATAACTGCCACATGATTAAATCAAGTAAAAGTAAAATGTTTGCAGTCACTCTAATTGAAAGTATTGCCATAAACGATGAAGTTATAGTATCTCTTATTCAATGGATATCTCATAGCAAATCATACTTCAGCAAGAAGAGTAATACAATAAATGGGAAATATGGAAATAATTTTAGGACAGAGCCCAAGTGAAGAATTGAAGATTACTGAGATATGAGAGGATTTAGGTTGCAAAGACTCAATCAACACGCTTTATAAAAGAAGTGAATAAAAGTAGCATATAACACTGACAGTTTGTTCACACATCCATTTGCCTGTGTTTAAGGTTTTAGCATTAACCAGGCAAATAGGTCTTGGCTAGTATACATATGTCAAGTTCAGGAGTCAAACATAAGTAAACTGAAGTTGTCATTAGAAAATATATGCAACATATTGATACACATTAAATCTAGAAGCATTTAAAACATAACATGCTGTCCTAAGTTAGAGGTCGGTGGAATTTGAAAAGTTGTCTTACAACAAGCACAGCACTTCAGAAATTTCAGATCTGATATTTATTAATTACTCTGTATTGATATCAGTTTATCTATTTCAAAAAAAAAATGTGATGGCTAGGATCTACTCCAGTTCCTGAAATGTCCTGAATACTTTTGAGGGCTGCAAGGTTATTTGTCCAGTTGGTTTCACCCTCCATTATCATGTGCAATCTAGCTGAGAGATTTAAGGAGTCCACGCACGCGCACGCGCACACAGAGAGAGAAGACCTAGAACTATAGAGTTTTTAAAATACTAAACAAAAAATAATGTTTGTCATGTACCATATAGTTATCTATGACAACTTATGAATGCTGTGCTGGGATTTGCAATAGTGGTGTTTCTGTATATCCTGTATGATATGGTTATCTATGACAACTCAAATATTTACAGAATGCTTTGCTGGGATTTGCAAAATTGGTGTTTCTGTATAGTGTCATATCCATCTCATGTCCTGTCTCCATGTTTCATAGCAAGATGCTCTTCAATTCTTCATTTTTATTTACTAAATGGGCCCAAAAGGTACAGTTTTACACTCATTTGCAAAAAATTAATTGAATATCACTGCTAATTATAGGGAACCACACCTTTTACCTTGTGAAAATAGGGCCGATATATACATTTATACTGACATACACATGGCTATAGGGCTCTGTCTAATAAAAGAAGTTAACCCATGGAGTTACGGCAGAGAAGGTACCATACAATAGCTTTTCAGTACAGAAGATTATTTACCCAGGTAAACATTCTGAATTTGAGATTGTATGCTGCAGAACAAGTCAAATGCTCATGGATCAGATACACTAACAGATATTACTGCTTGCAAATTATTTTATTTTAAAACAGAATTCAAAGCAGTTATGATTTGGAGAGAAAAAGAAAAGGCATGACTTGTGCATCCAAATGTTGATAACAACAGAGGTTTTCAATAAAGCAACAAATGCTTACCCTCCTATCATTTTTTGCATGAGACTGGCGAAGGAAAAAGCGATGACAAAATACAATTGCAGTTGCTATCGTTACTTGAGGTCTGCATCAAAAATCATTCAGTGTAAAAATAGGATATCATCAATTTTGCCATGCCATGGACATAAAAAAATTGATAGCTAAAACTTAAATTTATTGACGATGCTTGACAGAATCAATCTACTGAAAAAGGTAGAGGACTCAGTGCAGTAAAAATACAGTATGATTATAACTTTAGCAGCTAATTAGAAATACTCAGAGCACAAATCTCAGATTGTCAATGAATTTATTGCAAGAGCAAACATCTTATCTATGATAGAAAAAGAACAAAGATCCAAACCTTATAAAGAATTGGAACGGTTAACTAGGAGAGCAAAAAAAAAAACAAAAAAAAAAGTGAGTGAACTTACACATGAAGTCTCATAGCTAAATCCTGAAAAAAAATGCACAATATGACTTTGAAAGGAAAAAAGGAAGTGAATGGAAGCTCACACTTTAAGTCTCATGCCTAAGTCCTGCAGAAATGTGCAGTATGACTTGCGAAGATATGTCTCCTTCTTCAGATCAATGCCATCTCTCTTAGATGGAGAGTTTTCTTCAATTTCCTTCCGGCTAAAATACCAAGTAGAACCAGTACGATGAACCTCCTCAAGCCTTCTATAGGGACTACTTTCCATCATTCCGTATTGTGAGGGATCACCTGGGATTATACCAGCCATACAGATTTTGTTCAACAATTATATTAGGCTGAAAGAGCTGAGCCACCTTGTTCTATAGTATGTTTGACAGTGTAAATCGGTCATGTTAATGAAAGCAAGAGCAGTTTCCTGCAAGAAATAGTACAGAGTCAGTGGAACAATTGTGTGAGTACTAGAAGTATTTGAATTAAAAGAAAGCAAAAGATTGTTGTGAATAGTTGTTTTATTGTTAAGCATATCTGTAGCATTCCACATCCATATCTAAGAACAACAAGTTATCGACAAGTTATTTTTCTCAATACAAGATGCAACACTACAACCAACAGATAAGCCTGTCATGATATTTTCTCTACTGCATTAGCTGATGGTAAACTTCACTCGGATGCAACTATCCTAAAACTTAATTTTTTACTTAAATTTGTTTCTAGCATCTAGTAGTTTCTAAAATCAATGCTAAGCTTGAGGCAGTCACATCGTTATCATCTATTGCATTAATGATACAGTATCTTCCTTGATCAGAATTTCCAAAAAGACTAGAGAACAGTTTTTTTTTTTTTTAATAATATTTCAGAACAGTGTTTATTTTGGCAAAACTTTTCAGCTATTTACTGAAATTCTGGCAATCGCAAATACAACTGAGGCAGAGAAGCTTAAAGTTGAAGGAGAACTAGTTTTTCTTAAAAAAAACAGTCCAACAGATAAAAAAAACTTCTACGCTTGATCTTATCCTCCTTAAAACCTTACATGACATACAAGTAAAATATTCCAAATGATATAGACTCACCTTCAAGATTAAAACAGATAAAAGAGATCTTAGAGAGAACCATTTTGAGAAGCAAAAGGAGATGGCCAGCTGGTTGAATGACCCAAGCCTGAAATTTTTCTTTGTTGTCCTTCCTTTATTATATTTTCTTATTTTCTTCTTTCGTGTCCTTTCTTCTCTTTTCCTTTCCTACCCTCCTTTCCCTCTTTCCAAGCACACACAGAGAAACGGATGCCTCATCTCTTCCATGAGACAAGACGGGCATCTTTATGTCCTCCATCTTATAAATGAGCAATCCCCTCTAATAAGTTGGCCAGCCCTATATTTGAACTAGAACAAGCAGGGCTTGCTTGCTAACAGAAGGACTAACATAAAAAGAAAAAATGACTAACATATACCACAGTGAACTGCAGTCTGTATTGTTGGATCCAAGAGAGTCTACAAGTATGAGTCCATTCCTTAAGCATGGTAAAAAGGCAAATAGATTCTGTGAATGTGGACCCCTCCTTTTCATCTAAGACCAAATATTTCACTTATCCAATTTGATAGTTATGCGGTGTCAAACGTTAGAGGTAATGTAGTTAACTTTTGCTGATAGAATTATTACCATAACTCAACTAGATTATGTATCAATGTTTGCCTGTTTGATCCTTAGCTTTATAACTTGTTCAGAGCATATGGAATGCCTTCCATCTTCCAGTGGCATCATTAAAGGCAGCCACATACCACTAATAGAGAGAAGTAAAATGTAGTTTGGAGACCTAGTAGCCTACATCATAACTAGTTTCCATAAGGTATGATGTAGCATAACAATTACCATCAATTAAAAGAAATCAAATAATGATGCAGAAGGCTCATCTGCAAATTACAGTGGTTCTGAAGTGCCAAAATTTTATTTGCTTGGTCCCACAACAAGTCCATTTTATATCATAAAGGAGATTTAATAAAGGATAACTGTTTATTTTAGGAAGTCAAATCTTGTGTTTTTTCCTCAAACCTGATGGTAAGGTAAATTATTCCTTAAATTAGAATAGGCTGTCTGAAAGTAAAGTTCCCAAGAACAAATTTACCATGGCAGTATGTCATTCAGCCAACATTTGGAAACCACAATATGCTGGGAATGAGGAACCATAAAACAAAATCAAATACTTGGGAAAAGACTAGATGATTATGGTTGGAAACCATGGTCCGTAAACCTCCTTAAGAACTAACATCTCTCCACCCCCTTAATCTCTATGCAACAAAAGAAGATCCAAGAAAAGCCGCCTAAAATTATTAAGCTGGCATGCCTCCAAAATGAACCTAGCAAACAGCCATCCTATGCAAATGTTATCTAATCCTGGTGAGAAAGGCAACATGGCAACAATGGAAAACAAGAGCTTAATAGACAGAGGTGGAGGGTTGTAACCTGAGTTTAACACTCTAAATTTAATATGCAAAATCAAGACAAAGATTCACAGGGACAATAGGAGGATTCAGTATATTTTTTCAACAGTTAATTTGGGCCGATAAAAGCATCGTGACTAAGTTATGACAGACAGGGCACGAAAAGCATTATGACTAGGTAAATGTGTTGTGACTGAGTAATTAACATATTTGTATAGCCAACCTTATTTATTGCCAAAGATATCTTAATGAACAGACCAAAAGAGATGCAAGCTAGATCCAAACAGCAAGAGACAGTTGCAACTGGCTGCATCATTTTCTTTTCTTGGTGAAATCACTACAGAAGAATGAGCAGCATTCATTTGAAGGTGGATTCACAAATTTCCTTTGGATGTTCACAAATTAGCAGTTGGATGAGATCCTGGAGAGGGCACAATATCACTTTCTTGCGTCCTAAAGAAAGCCTGATAAGTTCAACACAAGGCTCGCATATGATCCAAACTACCTGGAGGATTTACACGTCCAAAAGGATGAAAACAAATGAAGATACAGAGGCAAGGCAAGGAAAGAGAAGAAACAGATGCAAAAGCAAGAGAAAATGAGATTAGAAAAATACCACCACGCACATAATAAAATTAGAGAGTGTTTTTCCCACAACACGTGCTGTGACTGCGGAGGTCCAAGTATCACCCCTTCTTCCATCAATTTTTGGTTTGAATTATTAATTTAAAAAAAAAAAAAAAAAAAAGTTGCATCACAGTTACGGAATTTTTTCCCCACAATCTCCCACACTATATCTCACCTATAATGAAAAGATTACTGGGGAGAAAAAGAAAAGGGGAAAATACGCACAGGCACTATCCCCAAGAAACCCTAAGCTTCATGTTGATGGTAAGCCCAAGTTGCAAACTTTTGCTCAGCAACTACAATCAAATGCTCCAAATATTGTTAGAGACAGTATTTTATCCCTAATTTTTACTGACCTCTAGAAGTTATTATCAGATGTCAAAAGAATTCACATGAACAGAGAAAATTTTACCAATGCCTAACAAGTAAAACCCTAGCAATCAATTTAAGCGGACAGAATTAACAAGACGAAGGTTTCAGATGCTCGCGAATTAGATATTACAAAAAAAAAAAAAAAAGAAATGGCGAAGGTTTCAGATGCCGGCGGATTCGACAAAACCATGCTATGCATCCAAAGCCGATCGACGCTCGAAGAATAAGGGGGCAGGAAAAAGGAAAAAAATTACCTTGCTCAGAAGAAGATCGGGATCCCACGCTCTAGCCTATGGCTTCTGCCTTCCAATCGAAACCCTAGCGAAGAAATTTGGAGGACGGAATCGAATAGGGGCGGCGGAATGAAACCCTGAACCAATGGGATTGGGATCGAGGAGAGAGTATGAGGAGAGCTAATAGGGGTCTTGGCCGCACCCTTTCCTCTTGCGCGATGTTTTATCTAATAATCCAACGGCCAGTGTGGCGTGGGGGCACTGGCGCTGCACGTGCTTCAGGAGAGGACCGGGGGAGTAGCGGAACTACTCGAAGTCGGAGATGAGAGAGAAAAAGAACGCAGATGCGGTGGCAGGTCGGAGGAGACTAATTCAGGGTTTAGGGTCGGAGGAGACTAATTCAGGGTTTAGGGTTTGGAAAAGTCAAATACGATTTATGTAAGGCCGTTGGGAGCTTTATCGATGCATAACGAGTTATGAATGATGATGGCCTTAGTTTTAGTTTTAGACAGACGTAAATTAGAAAGATAAGGACAAATATGCTAGATAAGAAGGCACATAAATGGACATCAATTCACTCAAATAAATAAATATTGACTTCAATATTTTTATGTACATAAAGCAACAAGAATTCCAGGTATCAATTAGCTTAGTTGATAAATATGCTGTTGGCTTATTAATAGCCTAGGTTGAGTCCAAACTACATATAAATAGGGAATAACTAGGGTTGCAACTTGGGTAAGCTGGTCAGGCTGAAGGTAAACCCTAATGCAACCCAACCTAGTTTTGATTTTGGGATTTCTTTAACCCAACCCCAATTAAAGTAAAGTAAATAAATTCGAGTTCAGTCGGCCAAATGTATTGCATAGGGTTTGCTGGGTTGCACCATTTAATCAAATTAAATTAATTTTGATTGAAGGTCTAAAATAAAAGAAAGGTTTTCAATATTTATATTGGATTAAGCCTAGATAATTGATAATTTCTATAATACTTACTCATAATCTAATAAGATTAAAGGTATAATTATAAAAAATATATATTTTATATAAAATATGGATATTAATTAATTAATTAATTAATTTTATACTGCATCGGGTCAAATTAAGTTAAGTCAAGTTGGTTTAGGTTGGGCCCTAACTCAACACTACTTAAGAATAGGTTGGAATTTTTTAGCCTAAGCCCAAACCGAATTTATAAACCTTCAACCTAACCCAACTTGATTATTGGGTTGCATAGGTGGGATTGGGTTAATCCCAACCCCTCAAGTTACACCCACACCTATAAATAACATGCTCATTTTTCTCAAGAAAGAAAATAGGATAAAGTACAATAATTTATTTTAATGTCCTATTTTTTCTTATGGATTTTATGGAGAAAATATTATGAGAATGATTAACAGCCAAGAAATGGGATTTGCATGGCATTTTGCTACAATGAGTTAGACTATCAAACTACTTGTCAAAATTGCTAACCATGACTGACGGTTGTTTTCAAAAACTAAGTTATTCCAAACTTCCACTCATATGGTCCTTATGAGTGTGTAATATTTTGGAAGATTTTAGGTTCTTTTCAAAATTTACAATGTTTTATATCTTCAAAGCTATTATATATGCAAGGACTTATAAACTTACAATTGGATGATATTCAATTTTTTTTTTATTTAAATAGAATTTCAATGAGTGCTTTTTCCACTTCCATTCCTATTTTCTTTCTTCCTACTTTCTCCCATGGCATTAAAGATGAAACCACATTGGAGACAAATTGGATATTAATATATCCATATCCATATCCATATTTATTTTATTTAATAAATTAAATATAAATATAGATATTAGTTGAATATAAAAATTCATCTCTATATTTATTTTAAATGAATATGGATAAAAATTAGATATTTAAAGTATGGATATAAATATGGATATAAGTCAAATAACTAAACTTTATGATTACAGGATCAAAGATATTATTATATAGATGAAAAATCAAATTAATAGCATATTAATACAGTTATATATTTTTTTTAGAAGTTCATGAATACTATACAAAATTAAATATAGTTACAAATAGGATCAAATATTTAGATACAGATTAGATGGTTATCTCTCCATATCCATATCTATTTTTCTTTGATAGATATGGATACGGATATAGATATTAATTGGATACTCAAATTTATACATATATCCAAAAAGATTTGGATAAGAAAATAAATTCAAATGAATAATATCCAGTCTACTTTCATCCCTATATATGATGCAAGTTAAAGCCTGCATATACTCTTTCATTAGCAACAATCACAAATTTGTTGGTTAGTTAAGCCAACATACTCTTAATTCTCTAAAACTTTTAAATAAAATGCATTGAAATAAGACTTTAGAAAACCAATCTAGTCCCTTAGGAGTTCTCGGAGTAAGTAATTTTTAGTAAGTTAAGCTATCATAAAATGTAAGAGGGCAATGCCTACATTCCTACAAAGGGAAAAGAATAGGATACCATTTTATTTTTGACATGTTTGAGCAAGAAAATACATGTAACTGAAAGGATGTATATTTGTTTGTTCACTTAGAAACAACTTGTATGTTTTAGAAGATCTGATTTTTCTCTAGTGATCTCATGATTCATTCAAATGTAACAATTTTTCTTTTGACCGTTGTGTCAAAAAAATTATATGCATTTTCATGCTAAAGATATAATTATTTTTTGTTGATTTGTAACTACTTTTATGATTTTCATTAAATAAGAACACTTCTATTACAGTTATGTCTTATAGGTTTCAAAAATAAAGAAAATTGTCTATTTTAAAAGGTGAGCTCACAACTAGTAAAATTGTCATTGATCATCAGCATACCTATTTTTCTTATGAATCTTAACCACCTAACCCTAACTTTGACATAATTATCACATCACTAGATGCACATTTGGAATCATAGTTATATACTTTAGCAAATTTAATTACAATGGATGAGAGATATGGCGATTATAAATCATGTATGTCTCGTAATTACTTGTATATTAAATTTTTCTAATCTATTTAACATCCAACATAATTTTAAATTAGTAGTTAATCATGTGTTTTGACCATCAACTTAATCATTAGGACTATATTGGCTTTTAAAAAATATATATTCCAACTTTTTATATTTTTAGAAAACCCTCCAAACAACATTTCAAACTATTAATCCAACTAGTTTCAAATGAAATAATTTTTTTCTTTTTCCTAATTTCTTTGTCCCATACATTTTTCATATTTTTCTTATTAGAGAACTTAAAAATCTGGTACTTTATTTGATGAAATTTAAAAATTAATCCTTAAACTATCTCTACTTTCTATATTCGGCAACTACCTCTGCCTCTTATACCTTGCTTTAGACCTCATCTTTGAAGAAACTCTTTTGATCGATCGGATCGGATCGAACCAGATGTAGTGAAATTTTAAAATTTTTTCAAATCCAATCAGGCCTAAGGTTTACTAATTGCTAAATCTAGATCTAAAGGCATGCATAGAGTATTAGTAAAAATACCATCTGATGCGGATAAACGATCTTTCTGCTTCAATTATCTAAATTCAATGTCGAGGTTCGCTTTTAGCTGTGCACGTACCCGATCTCTATCGATATCTACTCAGGTCAGATCTGGACATCTTCTTGCTCAATCTGATTTCAGAAAATCAGATTTGGATCTCTTTCTTTTGCCTTTGATTAGATCGTCGGTAGTACTTCGATCGACACACGATCAAAAGATCTCCTTTCTTCTTCTTATTGCGTGGACAATACTTCGACTCTCGAATGCATAATCAGCCCAACACTTGGATGTAGAAGAGAGAGGGAGAGAGAGAGGATCTAGGAGAAGGAAGGAGGCATGAAGAGGATGGAGCAAGGCTTCGTAGTGGACAATTGGAATGGCCAAACCCTTTGACCTAGTCTCCTATTTATAAAAAAATGAGAGACTTAGAGTCCTAGGGCTTTAAGTATTTGATCAGTTTAAATTACTTCAAGCAGAAGGACTCTAAAAGTAGATGTGGCACCCCTCTTAATTTCTCCATGGCCTTTTGTTCGGTGTGCACCACCTCATCATGATAAGGTGGTTGGCGCAAGGATAAAAACTCTCATGAGTTTGATTTAGTTTAAACCCTTTGACTTATTCAAATGGAGTTTAAATTAAAACAAACTCTAACTCCCCTTATCCCTATCTCAAAAAGAACGCACGCAAGAAAGGAAGAGAGGGCATGCGCACCCCATCTCTCAAGTATCCAAGGGTGCACACCCCTAAAGAAATTCAGAGGGCATGCGCTCCTCATCCCATGTGCAAGAGGACTTGGTCAAAGGTGGGTGGGGGGGGTGCACCAACTCTTGTCACCCCCTCATCCTTATACTCTTTTGGAGATCAGGACAAGGTCCTGTCCAATTTGGATAAGGCCATTCAAAGCTTCTGGACAAGCCAAATTCAATTTGGCTGAGTCCAAACTAATCAGAAAAATTCAATACAGGAGAAAGTTAGGTTCAATCATGTGCTAGCACGATTTTTTTGAATCTAATTGGATCAAATCTAAATCAATCGAACTACGTGAGTCCAGTTGAAAATATTCAGATTTAAATTCTTGTTTGTGAGATCCCATAAGTTTAATTCTATATGATAATGAGATATATCGTGATCTCCATCATTGATATTATTAAAAAAAATTTCGATTAACCAAAAATCTTTCTAATTCATCTAATTAGCTAGAATTATCGATCATCAAGATAATTCTAATTGATCCCATAATTTATCAGTGATATCTAGGAGTATGTGGTGGCAACCTATCAGAACTGAATAAGAACCTCTCTGTGTGACTATCGTGTAATTCAATTCTTCTATTATGAATCTCGACAAAATCAAGATTAAAGTTAACTCGTCAAACCTCATACCTGTCATATGATTGAATCATTCGATTCGAGTCCGATGTGAAATTCTAATAGAAACTTCTTTCTATTATTTTACACTACCATGATCATGGATTTTAGGATTCAATCTCATGATCATCATAGGACTACTCTTTCTCTACCGAGGTTGATAGATTTTATCTTGGTATGATCCAATTTCTACAATGAACATACTATAACCAACATACACCTTAGAATTTCAGATGGCTAAGAGACCAAGTTATGATATAGTAAAACTATAACACCCTCAAGATAAACTATCGATGCACCTCAGGTCGAAAAATTAAACATACAACTACAGCATTAAGTGAGTCATCGATGAGAATGTAGACTTTCTTATGACTGTTTGAAGTTGGTCATGCTCAGTACTCTTATTCTCAATAAGCATCTGTATTTTTGCTCTGATATTTTCACACCATAAATTCAAGACTTATCTATCTTAAGAAAGCAGTCGTACTTCAATCTTTCAAATCAATCATCATTCTCATAATGATCCTATGATTAGAAGTAGTTTATGAGTTAATTATAATAACATATGTCTCAAATTCTGAACTCTTGATAATATGTGTTATCATATCCGTTAACTCAATAGATAAATTACAAATATAAAATATATAGACATGATTAAAAAAATAACTTAAATTTTATTAATAATAAGTCAAAATTATAAATTATATCCTTAGAATGTATTACAAGTATCGATCAATCTAGCTTTCAGGGCATATATCTAACAATCTTATGATAGGCCAATAACTTAGCATAAAGCATGATTGACCCTTTTACGTTAATACTTGATCTTTTTGATAGATTATATTCAACATCTATCCATAGTGATGGCTTTTTTAGAGATCGACTAATACCTTGAATAATCATTTGGTCTAATTCGATCAATACCCTTTAGGGGTTGTTCTTTTGCGGATAAAATATTTACCTAAAAATTTATATTTTTCTATATAAATATTTTTAGATAATATTTAGATAAAAAATAATTTACCTATGTTCTTTTATGCATGGCCAAGTTGCTTGAAAATCTGTTACCCATCTTCTTTTACATTACTACTTTTTTGGATAAGTTATTAAAATTTATTCATATTTTTCATAATATCCATTATACTTTTTAGATTTGAAGAAAGTAGATAGTTGAGTTATTAAGCATTAAATATTGGGGCTATTGAAAATGAGGATGGGATATTTTAGGTATAAAATTAAATGCCTACATTACTGGCTCATAGAAAAATGATTTAACCATCTCCTAGGTGAGTAAAACTTTTTTTCATTTCATGGGTAAATGCTACTCATGGAAAAATAACTTTTTTATCTTGAAAAATATAAGAACATAGGTAAGTAGGTCAATAAAAAAGTATATCAACTTTTCTATGACATTTATTCATAAAAAAATGAGCCCTTAGATATAACTTTGTTTGTCTTACCAGGTACCTCATGTTAGTCTGATAATCCTATTACCATTTGATTTCTAGATTTGACCTCATGCTGTCATTTTAGCTGATCCTCATGTTATTAAAATATGACATGCACAATCCCATCAAACACCTAAGTCTAGTTAGTAATTCCATATTTGTCTTGTTAAATCAATCCTGAACCCTCAACCATCTTTTCGTTATTGAGGCAGGGCTCTCATTATATCCAATTTCTACTATCATCATATCCAACCAGCATTTAGACTTTCAGTATAGATTAGAATGTGCTAAACATTTCCTATTAGGATAGCTCTATTTTTGCAACTGATTATATCTATTTAATAGACATGCGAAGGCCACTAATATAAAATTATGGAGAATGGATTCCAACAATCCCTTAACAATAAAATTGCACATATTTATTTTGTTTCATGGCCAAACCAAAACAGATCTACATCTTTTGGATTAGCCTACTACCCTCGAAAAAATGATTGTGAAAAAAAATAAATTTTAGCATGTTTGATTGATTTAAAAAATGACATCGAGAAAAGATTAGGATTTATAGTTAGAGATATTTTTGTATGAAAATATTGTCAAATTTTCAACAATATTCTTAAATAAATAATTTAGGTAACAACTTTTTCCAATCCATTTGTTGGCCATTTATAGCTTACTTATATAAATATAATATGTTTATATATATATATATATATATATATATATATATATATATATATATATATATATATATATATATATATAATTTTTTATTATAAAAAAATTTAGTATATTTTGGGATATATAAATCTATCATACTCTATTAGTATTCGAGATTCAACTGTGTCATGGGATGGATATCTAGAATGGAGGATGGTGCCGTCTTTCTTTTTTTTGAGAAAAGAAAGATCCATCTTCCAGATATTAACTGATGGGTGAGGTATATTATAAAAGAACACCTACATACTTGATTTCCTATTTATTCGAGAGCTTGCGAGATCCTTCCTATCAAGAATACTTAGATAGAATTTGGGAAACCAAGATGTTGCTCCATAACATCGAGGGTACATCTAGATTTATTCTCTTATAGTTGCAGGTTATAGATTATTGTAGGTGGATGCTCTTGGGCTTAAACAACAATAGCTAGAGGTGGTGCCACCTTTCTAGTTCTAACATAGTGCTTTTTATAATAAAAATTGAGTTAGAGTAGACCACAGGCACCCATTATTATGCAAGAATTTAATCAATCACACCTACCATCTCCATGATCTTCTAATTTAAAAAATCTAACCAAGTGTTGAAGGCAAATTACACATAAAAAAGGACTAAAAGAAATAAAAATTTGCTGAAGATATTAAATTCCCTCCTAGAATTAAGTAAAATGACTTATGAAGCATATCTATAACACCTGGCCTTGATAAAAATGATGATGATGAAGTAATTCAATTTATTGAATATATAAATCATGAAACGAAGATTCTTTCAACTAAATCACACCTTTCAGTGTTGGATTTTAGCCTTCTTTAGAAATATAAGTTGCAAATGTACAAAAAATTATATTGTCTATGTATCTTCCTTCTACTTAGTTTGTGAAAGAGATGATCACCTTCTTAAGAATCTCCACGATGATGACTGCTTCAAATCTCCTTTACTATGTGCGCAACCTCATGTTGATGCTCTTCCTCAACCATTTGGGGCATGCCAAGTTCGCTTGCTTTATGCTAGTTTTGCCAATATCGATCGCAGGTTCCTCTCTCACCTTCTGCTTAGCCACGAGCACGGAACACTATAATTAGGCATATGGAGAGCAAAATGGAGTCTTTTAAGCCTCATGCCCCATCGGACCATTGCATTCCTTATCCTAACTTCCATACCTATCTCCCTCCTTTGGCTGAATGCCAACCAAGTCCCATTGTAGACAAGACCCCATTTATACTAAACTTGCTAGGACCAATCTTCTTGGCGCTCTTTCCAACCTATCACTCATCCAGTTGCATCTTTCTCAACTTTAGCATCATCAATCCATGTGGATCTGAATTATTACTTAGTGATTGTTCTCGAAATGGGCATCAAAGGTGCAGCCATTACTATAGTACTAGCCAACTTCAAATTCATGCTACTCTTGGTAAGCTCCATTTTTTGAAGTAGAGTTTGCAGCAAAACATGGAGGAGAGCACCAATGGACTGTTTTAAAGAATTAGGATCCTTCGTCTCACTAACAATCCCAAGCTGCATTTTAGCGTGTTTAATTTGAGTGATGGTTGCAGTATGAATTCATCATCATGGCATGTGGGCTCCTAAATATTGTTGTAGTAAACAGCCTCAAATCAGCCGATTCTTGCTAATTGAGTGCGAACAGGCTTCTAATGTTAATAAAACCAGCAGCAATTGATCGACCAGGCAGAAAATATTTTGAGAAATTCTTGTATATTATAAAATGAGGATCTATATCATCATTGTGCGGGCATACGTGTTTTTTGCGATGACAAAGCTTTGCAACTTATTTTCAAAAAAATCTTCTTTTTTTTTTGTCACAGCAGCTAATTAGGTGGCTGCTTTTATCTTAGAGCATTCTAGGACATCATTTTGAACTGAGATGAGAGAGATCCAAAGCCTATTGAAAGATATTTTATTTTCTAATTTTTCTAGATGTATTCATACAAGAATTATATGGATAATCCATCATTTTTTTTTTTTGATATAAAATGAACAAGGTCATAGCATGAGGGTGCCAAAAGAAGATTATGTCACACGGCATGTGAAATTTCTGTAATTCATGGGATTGAGTTACTACGGACAACTAAAACTTTATTATTTAACACAAATAAAATTATTTTTAGCATATCCATGGATAAATAAGTTGATTATTTTCTTTTTTATTTCTTAAAATAATAATAATTGTTCAAAAAAATTTTGAACTTTAAATATGTTGGTGTTTTTTCCCCCTAGCATACTGATAGCTTTCTTAAAATTTCCAAGCTTCCAACATAATAAGAGGAGACATGAAGTTAACCGTCTTTGCTTTGACACTTTATTTTATTTGGATACAATATGGAAAAGAGAAAAGAAAATGATAGAAATAAAGAAAAATAAAAGAAACAAACATAAGAGAGAGGAATAAAAGAAAACAAGCAAAAATAAAGAAAAACACGCATGCAAATATTCTTCTTTTCTTATGCAGTCTCTCCACTGTTGCAAAGATGAGAGAAATAGACCCAAATGGAAATATCTTTTTTGCTACTCTTATTATTTAACGGTACAAACAAGAGATTATGACTCTTCCTCTCCAAAGTTTATAGATTAAGTTTGGGAAGGAAAAAAAAAAAAGAAAAACAAGCGAAAGAGATAATATGAAGTCAAAACCCATTATTATTTTGTCGAGAGAGGAGCGAAGAAAATATTTTGAGAAAGGATCAGAGTTCTGTCAAACCTCAGAGTTGGACTGAAGAGAGCCTATTTCCAACCACCGCCATTTGTGATTGTCACGACAGTCATGACTAAATGAGCGGACCAATGGCCCATCCCACATACTACAGCAGTTCTACCCAACCACAACTGCCGCGCCAATCATGGATGGCTGTGTTTGAAAGAAAGGCCCTCTCCAATTGAACTTGGGACTGGGAAGATCTGAATCCAAAGGGAAATTTCCTTGTTCTTTATTCGTCTTCTCTCCAACTTCGCTACCCTTCTCTCATCTTCCCTTTTAACTCTACACTAGCTGTTTGTTTCCTCCCATTGGACTAGTTGCAGGTCCAATTTTAGCTAAAGCTGCCCAAGTCTCTCCTCTCTCTTTTCCGTAAAGGCATAAAGGTCGGGTCACCGTATTGCATGCACCAGGTGCAGGTGCAATTGGACTGCATCAATTCTTGATTGCACGCGATCCACCATGCATATACTCCGGGATTTGCCCTGGTTTACTTGCACCTGGTGCGTGCAATAATTTCTCAAACCTCAGACGAAGCAAATTAGCCCTTACGAAAATAATACCCCTAACATCAGCTAAGGTTGGAAAAGAAACCTGCAAAGGAAAATTCCAAAGCCATCCATCAAGAGTTCCAGAAGAAGCAAGATTTGCAAGATGGTTAGCCCCTTTCTCCTCTTTGAAAAATCCACCCTCTTGAATTAGGCCTTGCTATTCCCTTATTAACAGATCAATCAGAAAATCGTTTTAACAGAAAAATATATTTTTAATCAAGTAGAAAAGATACTTCAACAAGAAAAGATTACAGCCATCCATACTTCGCTCAGGAATGACATCAAACAGCCACCCATTCCTTTCTGTCCCATGCATAACATCGACCCAAAATTAGTGCCTCATAATACTAGTAAGCATTCAGATTCAAGCCCAACTCATGCCAGAATAAGGATCAGAACAGTCCAGTGGTGCCAACTCAAGGCTGGTAAAAGCAATGATCAATTCAAACTTGATGGTTCATGCACTCAAGTTATTTAGCCCTGATGCCAAAGCAAGAAAGTTAAAGCTAATATTGGTGGTTATGATGTTGATCTGGCATGATTCAATACAAAGACATTTAACTCTGCCTTTTTGTTGAGGAAAAAAAAGGCATATAAATAAAGTCACAAATGCAAAATTGTATTGGTTGTGTACTTTATCCGTACGGTCATCAATGATAAAATTCTCTGTTCTGCTGGATACAGATACGATGTCGAATTGATGATTCCATTCTAAAAATTAGAATCTTCTTGCTTCACATGACTCAAATGATCAGCAGCAATAATGGGAAGTAGGCATTGTAATATTATCCATGGTCTTCAACATCAAAAAGGTCAACAGACTAAGAAAAAGGTGATTGTGTAATTATACTTCCATAAATACTAGTACCAGACGATCCAATCATATCATAAACATTTTTGTTACAGAATCAAAATTTAAACATGCATGTCTCAAATGCTTAGCAGATTATAGGAAAATTCGACAGCCTTTTTATTGCCAATTCCAGAGGAGCACTCACAATAATGAAAGCTCTCCAGCAGGTACAGACCTTTTAATTAATTTAGCCCATGACTCGTTTGTCTCCGTGATGACCTTCAGAGCATAATCCTATTCACCGACAAGGAGTAAAACATACAATGACTGGCAGTGTATTGCTTCCAATTTTCTTTAAAAAATTAGCATCCAGATTTAAAAGGAATGCATTAAATTCAAAATGCATAGTGCTGGCAAGTATGGGCACCAAGTCCGGGCACCAACGAGTAAGCATGTACCACTGATGAGACAACATGAATTCCAACTTGCTCAAGAATGTAATAAATAATAAAGATAACCATCTCCTTGTTCCTAGCAGATGCATCAAAAGAAACTTGTAGTTATTATAAGATGATAGGCGCCTAGTTGGGATATGACATGAACCTCCTAGTAATTTAATAAAAATATGCTTGTTCCTTTTAGTAATCAGCATTCTGTAGACTGGATGGTAATAATATTTTATGATTCCGTTGGCAGAAACAACCCTGAGCCCTCTCTATCTACTAAAGCTGCTGAGCCTAGGGGAATAATTCCCCCAAAGATTTTGCCATATCAAGTGACTTCCCCAGTGAGCTAGTTGATATGCTACCACATTGCCCTCACCATTATTTGAGTGATTTTTACAGGATCCTTAAATTCAGGCAGGATACAAATATCATCTGTACCAACAACCTTTGAAAAACAGGTCAAGTATATGAAAACATTAAAAAAATATCAAACTAACCGCAGCATCCAATCCTACCTACATCTTGGGAATACCATTAAATACTTCCCAATGACCCACTCTAATGCAAGATTTTCCCCAAAGGCTGCCACGCATCTGAAGACAATTTCCCCCTCCCCATTCCTGAAAACTACTAAAGACCTTTTGGCTCTACCTGATGATTCCTGAAGAATCCAGTTTGCAGTCCTCAACTACTTGGACTTCATTCTCCTGTGCCTTCAGACGGTACACCGAGGAATGCCCAAATACTCATGTGGTAATCTTGCACCAGAGCTAAACAAGCTCATATCAAGAATTTGTTAAACCAAGAATTCACTAGAAAGTGTACCTTTTAAGCCTCAAATATTGAAGCCTACTCAACCTTTTATATGATCTTAATACCGCCAGTTCCAATATACATAAGCAATTCCATGAGACATGATTCCAAGCAAGGTTTTAAATCCCATAGGATGGGAGTGTCCTAATTTCCATCCGAAACGGGATGCCCCACGTCCTGCCCCGCCTATTAAGGATCTGGTACCACTTGTTGTGGTAGAAAGAAATAAGAAATTAAAATAAAAGACAGAATCAAATACATAGACTAGACCAAGGTCTACTTCCACGAGGCATGCAAAGGCTTCACTATAAGAAAAGAAAAAAATTATAAGAGAAGATCACACCCTCAACCCTCGTACACCAACCCTCTCTATCTTTCAAGAAGCACTCCCTCACAAAGCTCTCTCTATCTAGAAGACCTCCTGAAGCGACCTATCTGACAGTCTGCCTGAAGCCTCCTGCTTCAGCACTCTGCTAGCACCTCTCCAGGGTCTGCGACTGCTGCTCAGACCTCTACCTTTGCCATCTGCTACTGTCTATGAACAAGCTACCACCATCATGTCCCAGGTTTGTCTGCCCATAGGGCCTTTTAAAGGCCTTAAACCAGTAACAATTTGAGTCCAAAAGAAAGATCAAACTTCAATTGAAACTCTAAATAGCCTCCTACCATTTGATCAAAGTCTCAGTCACTTTACAGGCCATCAGATCGCACCGCAAGAAGTCCTGGCCATCCAATCATGACAAAAACCTCATCACCGCCCACGTAGACCTCGTGAAATGGCCATAGACCGCTAAGTGGTCTATAGGAATGGCATGGACCATGTCAGCTAGCCGTGAACCACACTACCCGGCATGTAAACCACATGGGAGGGTGCATGGACTGCACCCCCGCTCTTGTGGACCGTCGGTCCACGATGGACCGCATTAGTCTAGGCTGGGCTGCACTTGCACGCAGGCCACATGCGCATCTACGCTGTGCTTGCACCCGCACGCGTGCGTTAGGCTGCTCGCCCGCCTGGGCCGTGCTCCTGGGCCCGCCACGCACTAGGCCGCGCCCAGTCTATGGGCCAACCCCTCTTGCGAGCCATTCCATGGCCTGCTACAAGTCGTGGATGCCTTCCTGGGCTTCTTCATGCGGTGGACTTCATTGTGAACTCCATGTGGGTCGAATTTGAGACATTTTTCTCAACACCATCCTGATAGCCATCCCGGTACACTCCTGGGACACCCTTTTATATATATAAATATTATTTTTTTGAATTTATGTTGAAGTTTTAATGATCTATTTATTGCTAAAATATATTTAAACTTCAAAAGTAATATATTTACAATATATCGGTTCTATTTAATGCTAACGCTATGATGCATTATGATCTTCTAGATTATTGAAGATCCTTTCTTGATTCCAAGTTATTTAATACTAACACTATAATGCATATATGTCAGTCTCTCATTTCAATGCATATGTTTGTAAGATTCTTCTTTCCATGTATGATATTTTTTCCAAAATTTTCTTTCCCATCATGGTATCAATCTCAAACTATCATCATATGGGAGTACTTTTAGATTGTCATCATACTTTTAGACTTTTAGACTGTCACCACGCCATGAAGACCAATCATTCTATCGCACAACACATTCAGCCAAGTCAAGCACACAGCAAATCATAGCCAAATCACATCCGTGTCCAAATCTGAATGCTTTGAGAGTCATGTGGGCGCGATCGAAAAATCATGCGCACAACCAACTTATGAGTCATGTGCATAGCCAACTCAAAAATCACATACATGGCAAAATCACAAAGGATCATAGAGGTCCTAATGCTTTGAGAGTTATGTGGACATGATCGAACGGAGGAGGCCGAGAGCCCAATTGCCCGAACCTGAGAGGTGAAAACAGCCTCTAGGGTTTCAACTTTCAACCATTCTTCCCCTCCACTCCTCTCTAATCTCTCTCGCTCCTCCCTTGTTTCCTCATTGGAGATCCGAATGCCTCACTGCTCCTTCCTCCTCTCACTCCTCCCTTCTCCTCCCCGAGCGGTCCTCTCTCTTGATCTTTATGGAATAATCGAGATCAAACTATGCATGCTCCTCCTGGCTCCTCCCTCTCGATAGTGCTCCTCCCTCTCAATGACGATACCGATGCCGACAGCGACACATCAGCGGAAAAAGATTAGTACATCAATTTCTCATTCTTTTTCCTCCTGATGATAAATCGAAGGAAAAAAATAAGGCAAGTCCCGACCGAGATGGCTATACCAGTGCATGATCCAGCCGGGAAGAAGGCGGGACGGCCGGGATGGAGGCTGAATGCTCGTTTTGGGGTCCTGCAACTGTCCCAGGTGCCAGCATCTCCGAGGAACAGGACGGGATGGTCGGGACGGCCCCCATCCTGCCGGGACTTAAATCATTGATTCCTCCCTGCCATCACGTCCCGCCGGAACTTAAATCACTGATTCCAAGTTCCATGTCATAAATTTACCAGGGAAGGTAAAACTCAAAGTAAAAAACTCTTGGAGAAGTGTAGTAGTGACTTACCAGGTGAAGGCTTACATTCACCTTTAACTAACCCACATGGAACCTTTCATCAAAGGATAAACTGCTGGTGCCACACAACAGGAAACCCTAATACAGCAATTGCTAGAAAGAAGAGACCATATATTGACATCAGATCACAGCGTATCCACCAAGTCATGTGAACAGGGTGAGAAATCTTCTTGTCCTCCTCAAAGCACAAATGGTAGATTTTTCTCATAGCAATTATTAGCCAACAAAGACGGTCAGGGATAAGCAGTGAGGACCTAATTGTGAATACATTAGAAAAATGCAATCTCCAATTTGCGAGTTTCACAATAAGTTCAAAACAGGCTTTCGAGGCTCCTAAACATAAATCAAAGTAAGGGTGCAATTTTTCACTTCATGACTTATGGGTTTCTCAAATAACCTGCAAATTCAGAAAGTTCCTCAAGCGAACTTTGTCATTGATTCATCTAAAGCATTTCAAAACGGAACTCTTAAAACTTATTGACACTTATCAATGATCAGTGATCTCAGAAAGACGACAAAGAGAGTTACACTCAGCCACATGCATGCAGGAGAATTTTGAGGGGGGCAAAAAAACAAAATTTAGTGCACACTCAACCATCATATTCACATCCCATTTCTCTCTGTAAAGTAATTAATGTAAATTGAGGATCAATATCTCTACCACAGGTTGGAAAGTCTCCCAGAACCTGAATCATATTTTATAAATGCACATAAAGAATCCTCTTCAGCAAAAGATGGTCTAGAAAATGCTGAATGTAAACTTTCATGCTGACAACTTGTGCTGCCACCTGCATCTCTAGAACCATCAAACTGTATAAATAAACAGAAAATCCCATAAAGGGCACACTTATCAAATAAACTGTCATCAGGTCTCATATTTCATGTAAGAGTTACATGGCTATGTCCTCTTACACGATAAACATAATTAACATCAAAGAACCTTGTTCTTCGTATGAATAAAGAAAAATTGTCCATCAAGGTCAGGAATTTGGAAGCCAAGCCGCCTGAGCAAGTGAGGCCCAATAGAAGGGATTATGCAAACTAGTAGGTCATCTCAGGTTTGACCGATCACTAGTCAAGTCCTACCCAATTAATTTGGAGTCCCTGTAGAGGTTCATACTATGCCGAATAGTCAACCGCCCATCCCCCTTTTCCTGGATCTCCTAAGCTAACTTATGCTTCTCTCCCGACAAGATGGAAATACCCCCGGTTTTCCATACCAGCCAGCTGATCACTTGATCTGGTAGACCAGAATGACTTCACAAATCTTGTATAAAGGAAAGACTTGAGTCACTCTTGTCCAAAACAACCCCAACATCCTTACCATCACTTAATAAACGTGAGATCCAAGAAAGGATACAAAATCTCAAAAGCAAATATGAAGTTCTTCACATAATAAACCATTTCCTGACCAATAAATAACAGAACTCACACTCCTAATTCATTGGACATGATCTTTAAAATGATTCTTCAAAATATTTTCATGAACCAAAGGTCACTAGAATAGTTTAATTCGTAACTGTAAGACTGGTTGAATATCTAGAAAAATATGCTTATTGATGGATTGGAAGTTTTGTGACATTTGGTAGTAAATGTTTTGTTCTTTCTTCTTTCTTTTCTTTTCTTTTCTTTTTTTCTGAAATTTTTATATGTTCATGCCTTTAAAACGAAATATGATCCCACTTCCAATTCCCAGCTAGATGCTAGATTGTCAGTGTGTCAAGTTCTTGCACAACCTAAACCTCTCATGCAAGATTCTCGCTTTTTTTCAAATTTTTCTCATAAGTTCCTGATCAAATATCAAAGCTTCAAAGGGTTCATAACCATCTTCGCAACACTAAACCTCACCATTTGCTGTCCAATCAAAATTTCTCACATATTCATTGCAATCAATATACCCTAGAATTTGTAATAATTAATAGAATAAAAATAATTGCATCAAACTAGAGAGCATGGCAAGCAATCAAAAATCATAGGCACAAAAGCTGAATTATGTGAAAGAGATTAACTACAAGGTGGATCGATTTGTGATGCAAGAAGAAGAAATGATGCCATGTATCCAAGTTAAATTCTTCATGGAAGACAGTGGGTTCAATGGTATGCAAAGACGTCAAGAAAAGGAAGATAGGTTTACCTTGTTGGCTGCTTTGTTTCCAAGTCCAAACTTATTAGCAGGCTTTCCATCTGGAATCTTGTAATCTCTAAACCAGTCCCTTATAGCCATAAGAGTGCCCTGAAGCAATGGCAAACATCCAAAAGTAAGCAAAATGTGATCAAATCACAAACTGCAATTCAAACTTTAGAATTCTTAGTGCCCTGAAGCAACAGAAAACATCCAAAAGTAAGCAAAGAGTCATCAAATCACAAACTATGATTCCAATTGAAGTATTCTTTGTTGGAAACATCCTTGTAAGGTTCCCATATTTTAAAAAGCAGGTAGTCCTTTTAATGGTGATGTTATACATGGCTGTCAGGCATTTCCTAGATAAAACAAGCAATCAGAGAAAGATCATGTAGTACACAAGATATAATCACTGACAATTATCAGTTGTCATCTCGAGCTGAAAGGTCATATATCCAGGATAGATTGTGCACGTCACATGAACTATTATTTTCTATTCACTAAAACAAGGAAAACAAGAAAAAATTGTGAAATCCATAAAGGTGCTTGTTGTATCAACATTTCTTACATTTATGACAATGACCTGGTGGCTCCTTATCTGGAATTTGTATGCTCAATAAAGCTTGAATATGTAACTCCATATATACATTTATAATTTTGGAAGAAAGTGCTCCTTTTAGTAATTATTTAAATATGGTTGCCAGCATGGGCAGGATATTGATCAAAGATGATTACTAGACCCGTTGTGGACCAATTTGGCCCACTGTTACCTAGACCTGTTGTGGACCAATTTGGCCCACTGTTACCTAGACACTGGACACGAGGATCAACTGTCCAAGTGCCATGAAGTGTCTGACATGGCCAGCTTAGAAAATTAAGATACAAAGACATGGCACCTATTACATACATGCACATATATGAATGTATATACACATATATGTATGTATATACATATATGCGCGCGCGTGTGTGTGTTGTGTGTGTATGTATAAATATACATGTATATAGAGACACATGCAAGATAGACATCTAGTGACACACACAAACTAAACATATACTAGCTCTATGCCTGAACTACCAACAGCAAACTTGAAGTATCTTCTAAAATAAAGCCCAATCCTCTTGCCCCTTTGATGGATCAGATCTATCAGTTACTCTTTAACCCACTTTCTAGAACATACATGGATTTAGAACTTTTCATTCTAAACCCTATGAACTGCTAGGGTTTCCACAGCATGCCTCCCATGGTGGTGGAAGTGATGGACATGCCTCTCTATACATCCACCAGGGTTGTCTTCTTGAGAGGAGGGAGATATTGTAGGAGACAAAAGAATGGGACTGCAGGAGGCTTGAGCGCTTGGTGGATATAAGGGAATAAGACTGTAGGAGACATTGCTAGAGGCATGACTTGATGAAGACAACTTGGAGACGAAGAAATAAAAGGTATGTCATGCCCTTGCTCTACTCTTTTCCACATTCCATTTTTTTATATCTTTTCTAAATTTTTCCTTCTTTCTCTGCAAGATACAAGACTGATTTGGAAATTGGGATAAGGCAATCTTTTTAATTTTGGTTGCTGGCAACCCATAACTTAAGGTGGATGTGGATACGGGGAGCCTCAAGCAAACAGTGAAGGAAGTTGTGTCCACCACATCTGATACATGCACCACGCATGTCGTATCAATCTATCATGTCCACATGGGACACGACAAAAAATCTGAAAATTGTCTTGTCCAGGTAACACTTATTTGGTCACTTTGAATAGGTCTAGACAGGGTTTGTGAGCAAGATCTGCCACATCCAAGGATGATTTGCCATCAAAACCTCCAAAGTCCAAAGGGCATAACTTCCCCATATTGTATCAGTCTACGGTATCTATTTGCTTAATTGGGTAATTTTTTGATATCTTAAAGGTGGTGACCCACCAGTAGGCCCATCAAGCTCCGAATGATCCCATTTCAAGGCCTTCAGGCCTATAGAATGCAATTGTCAAGCCATATATTATTGTTTTTGAAAACATTCGACCAAGTTATATCTTCTCATCCCGAAGGAATTAGACAATGAGACAGAAGGCAAAGTTTTGTTCAACACTTCAACTTTTCTATGATTATTCCTACCAGTGACTAATTATTTTTGGAAAATTCTAACCTCTTTTAGCTAGATAAGAATCCATCCTTCGGGACAAGGGATCTGAAAACCTACTTTCAAATTTCCATTATTTTCTTTGAGAGGTCCAGGTTGAGCGGATTGAAGGAATTGCTTCCTTCTCTCTCTAATGGGATTAGATACATTTGATACACAATGCAGAGTCACTTACCATCATTGATATGTATGTAATACTTACAAAACTAAAAAGATCATATATCCTATAACAGATTGCACGTTTTTCAGTAGCATTATCCATTCCTACCCATTATATTGAGAAGTTAAAGCCAGAGAACTTTAATTAACAAAAACTATGAATTATGAAGAGTCAAAAATATTTGTTATGCTTATTATTACTAAATCAGAAAAATTCTAAATCAAATTTATCATGCATCTTAACATATTTTACAATTTTCACTTCATGTGCGCAGTTTAGCATGTTTACCTCTTGGGAATCTTAGAATTTGGAAAGAAGAACAATGAACAATCCAGTGCAAAGCAACTAGCATTCTGCATGTCCAGCATTATGCCCAGAAGCCATTATCTACTAAGCTATCAGATGTAAAGGCAACTTAAATTCTGTGGAATGCATAAGAACTATATAGAGTGCATTCCAACAGTGTAAGGCAGCAAGTAGTTTGAAAAATGCAATTCAGATTATCCCTGTCAGCATAGGTGTTAAAACTCCAGTAGTTGCACTCTAAAACAACGTCCAAATGAGATCATTAATAAGCACAACAGCAAATCTTTGATTTTCACAATTTAACACAATTTTCCAAACTATAGTAAGAACTTATGTTTATTTGTAAATAATAGCAGAAGATGGAGTATCCAAATGAGATATTTAATAAGCTCAACAGCAAATCTTTGATTTTCACAATTTAACACAATTTTCGAATCTATAGTAAGAACTTATGTTTATTTGTATATAATAGCACAAGATGGAGTAGTAACTAGATTAAAATAAAATGAAAAGGAAATGCTTAAGAAAGGAGGCATGAGCTTTCACCGTATGAAAGCATATTATCATCACTAGATTCACTACATACAAGAAGCATCACAACGATCATGCAGGAAAAGATACCAAGTTGACACTATTGATCACTAAAAGATCTTTAAGTTGGTGAAGCAGAAGGTTCATGTAGAACTTATTGAAAAGTTACGACACAAGTGATTGGTAACACGAAACCCAAGTTTCCAAACATGAAGCCATGTAGGTTATAGCAACCTATATATTGACCAATATGTCTCAATCGACTAGAACAAAGTGATTGGTAGCTCTACATTAAAAAAAAGGTCAAGCATCTTTGAGCAACATTTTGATAACTCATTTATTACTTGTAGAATATAAAAGCATTACCAAGTAAAACTCATTTTGGATATATGTGGTACTTGCATATATAACCATAGCCATAACCAGCAAAGCACTTTACCCAACAATTTCATTGGAGTTTTTCTATCTTTCTTCACCCAGGGTTATTAGTTTCACAACCTCCCTTTGGCTAAGGCCTTTTCCTCTTCTTTCATGACCCTTCAACGCTATCTCTCTCCTTAAGGGAGTTACATGAAATCGCTGCATATGAGACACGCTATCCAATTTTTTCCTCCACTAGTAGTACTAGCAAACATGTAGATAGAAATGTTTAATCCTTGTGCACATCTAAAACATTTGAAATAAAAGTGTACAATATGATCTGGGAAATTGGAATGTGGGCAAGCCAATGGGCTCACTTGTGGTTCAAGGTGTATGATGAACTCCCTATTTATCAGCAGAGGTTTTATGACCATAACCACCAATACAATGAATTTTATCCAACTTCATAATTCAAATTTTGGCAAGCAAAATATATCCAATGCAGAAAAGTAATGTCATAAGATCCAAATCCGACCTGGTTCCCATGGGATTTGAACCCACACATCCTTAAAAGGACAAGATGTCTCAACTATGGAATCAAACAGCTGAAGACAACATATGGTATAGAATAAGCCATAAAAGATCTTATTTACGAAGTGCAGCAAATTTATATATCTAGAAGAATCCAGAATTAACAACAATGATGTTTGAAAGAATTAGGCTTACTGGGAAGTGCTTTTCAACATCATTCACATCATTTACAAGAGAAGCTCTAGGATCATCCAATGAAATGGCAACTATTTTCCAGTCAAGCTCCCCTTCATCAATCATGGCCAAAGTTCCTAAGGGCTTTACTTTGAAAATGTCACCAATCTTAGCCCGTCTTTCACCTATCTCAACAACATCAACTAGACAAGGAAGAGTATTGGAATAAGAAGTTGAATGTTTTGCCACTACTTCAATTATACTTTAGTAATGATCAAGCAGTGCCAATTTCAAGAAAATAACAAGGGATGCTTAAAAAACCTGGATCATTATCGCCAAGGGCTCCTTCAACTTCTGAGTTGGCAAAAGTTGGGTCTTCCCATGTTTGTGGAAGCAATCCATAATTCCAATGAATGTTGTACCTAAGGTTGATGCATTAGAAATGCAACAATCAATTACTAAAAATCACAAACTTATTCAAATACATTTTATTGTGGTACTTCTGGTCCTTTCATAACATATCATGCATTTTTTAGTTACAAGTTCTCTAAACAACATAAACATATAACAAAGTACAAAATAACATACAACCATAACGATACCAAAACTTTTGGTTGCATTTGTTCTAGAGATGACTAGAATCAACGATGAAAGCATTTTCAAATTCCCTAACTTCCATGGCTATTTTATTAGGCAATCCTTTTTTTTACGCTACTTAACAAATTTTATCTCCCATATTTGTCAAATCTCCTTAGACCATCAGGGCACACGCTCACACCATCTCACTTGGTTTCAATTACTTCTCCTCTGTCAATTAAATCCCCAAGCTGAATCTATGCATTCATTTCTCAATCCAACCTCCCAGTTATTCACATCAGTATTCTCATCATAAACTAAATAGATCATAAAGCATATGAGCATCTGAAAAGTATAGGAAGCGAGAACGTACATAAAAAACAAAAATGCATGAGTATCATATCAGCTTTATCAGAATTTGATTTATGATATGATTATGTCATCTTATTAACGATGCTAGCAAGCATCAAGCATCCAAACTTTGAAGATGTTAATTGCATGACTATATTAGGCACCAAAATCCAATAAATCAATAATGCAGCTCCTTAAGCTTGTGTTTTTAAGGACATGATCTTAGTTAAACCTCTTTGCAACCTAGACTCTTATTTATGTTACATTCTTATAAATTTTTCTGGAATGGAATTCATAGAAACATCCTTTTGAAAAATAAAAATTGCCCATCATCAAATTTAAAGCCCAAATACGTGATTTTTTTCAGATTGTGCAGCCTGGGAGTCTTTTTTCTAAATTATTTCAAGCCCTAAGCCCCTATATTATTTATATGCCGACCTAAGTTCTCCAAGACAATTTTCTCAAGAGAACATTTAGAAGTTTATAACATTGATAGATCCTCAGAACACATACCTAGTCATAGCATGCAAATTAAATGTATCAACATCTAGTTGCATGAAACTCACATGTTTAGACCTTGCCCTAAATTGTTCTTGAAACAAGTTCCATGGGTGAATGAAACATTTGATTGTCACATTATATGTTTGGGGTTTGAAATCAACATCATTTCCACTTGTAAGAGTTAAAGTGATTCTATTTATATTGGACAAGAAGTGCATCGATTCACCAATTTGAAAGCATAACCTGTAAAAGAACAACTTCAGAGAAGAGATGTCTTCTTATGTCCTGTAATGAGTTCAACAAAACCTTCCACCGCTGTTTGCATCTAACTGGTCATCGTTTCAAACTTCTCTCTCACATCTCTCAATGGACAATCATCTCATATACTCTCCAAGTCTAAAGACTGGAATCGACTGCGCACAAGTAAAATCTTCAAGTGATCCAATCCTAACAAAAACTATGACCGCACTATGATATCAAGAAATCGCAACACAAAAAACATAAAGATATAATCTTTCCATTTAAAAATTAAATTTCTATAAATCCAAAGCAGATTTCCAGAAAGATTAGCCGTAAAAAGAAGGATGTTAGTCGAAAGAACAGTAGAAGAAAAGGAAGAAGATATCGAAGTGGGAGTAATCTTACGGATAGTATCGCAGCTTCCCCTTCTTGATATCCTGCTTTATTGGAGTGTAGGGCTCGTCGGTGGCCACCTCCATCTTGGCGCTGGTGTCCTTGGGGATCTCGACGATAAAATTGAACACACCATCGCCCAAGTGCAAGGGGACGTCGTGCCAAGGCGAGATCTTTTTCCCGTTGCCGTCGAGGAAGAAGACTCGGTAGTCAAGTGTCGCGGGCTGGCCTTCTTCCTCGATCTGGACGTCGGGCTTGTGGAGGGCAGCGGGGGCGAGGAAGCGCCGCCTGAACCGGAGGGAAGCGACGGACCCCGGCTTGGGAAAGAAGACGCGGTCCGTAAGAGGAGAGGTCCGCCACCGGAATCCATGGAGGGCGGCGGCGCCGGCGGTGAATCTGGTGGCCGATGCGGTAGCCGCCGTTGCCATTGAAGTCCGGAAGTCTCCGAGCTGGGGGGAGCAGAGGCGTTGGGGATTTAGATTGAGGCCGCGCCTATTCACGGCCTTTTTATGGCGCTCGGAGGAACAGGTAGGGGTTCAAGAGGTGGGGCGGGCACCAGAGGAGAATATGGCGAGATTCGTCCGTTTTCGTCACGTATTTTTTAAGTACCCACCGCTGAGAGATATTTCCAACATAATCAAATTAACTAATTAAATATTTTAAATTAATTAAAATATAAAATTAATTAAATAATTAATGTATATAACTTTCAAGTTACACAATGGACCTGAAAGGATGCGAGAAAGCTAACTTAATATCCTGTTCTTTCTTATATTTCTTTTTGCAAGTCCTAAATCTTTAACAATCATGGATAATTATCAATCCCATGTTCAACATTTCCAAGAAACATGTTATATAAGATAAACTCATGTCAAGCTTCTCTCCTAGTATAAAAACAAAAATTAAAAAAAAAGATTTTTTTTTATTTTCTTAGCTTTACTTCTCAATTATCTTAGTGTTTCATCTTCAAATTTGTAATCTCCCCTCCGCTGTAGTTATTAAAATTGAGAATCTTTTGGTCGTTCATTCGATCAATGTTAGATTGCCAAGCTTGTATCCCAAATTTATCTCAACAAAAGTGGCACGCCTAGTGGGACGAGTTGAAAAGTTATGGTTCTAAGAAGAAAGATTTGCGATGTAAAATTAATTTACATCGTAAATAATTGATTATTTATGATGAAAAAATTATGTCGTAAATAATTCAATCTTTTTATTTTTATCATATTTTATTTATAATAAATTATTTATGATGAAAAATTTTTATCGTAAATAATCAATTATTTACGATGTAAAATTAATTTTCATCGTAAATAACCGATTATTTGCGACGAAAATTTTTCGTTACAAATAATCCAATCTTTTTTTTTTAATATTTTATTTAGGATAAATTATTTGTAACAAAAAATTTTCTAGATTATTTACGATGAAAATTTTTCATCACAAATAATCCAGTCTTTTATTTTTTTTAATATTTTATTTATGATAGATTATTTGTGATGTAACTTTTTTGTCGCAAATAATAGATTATTTATGATGTAAAATTAATTTACATCGCAAATAATTGATTATTTGCAATGAAAAAATTATGTCATAAATAATTCGATCTTTTATTTTTTTTAATATTTTATTTATGATAGATTATTTATGATGAAAATTTTTTATCATGAATAATCGATTATTTATGATGCAAAATTAGTTTTCATTGTAAATAACCGATTATTTGCAATAAAAATTTTTCATCGCAAATAATCTAGCCTTTTTATTTTTTAATATTTTATTTATGATAGATTATTTTTGATAAAAAAATTTTATTATAAATAATCGATTATTTATGATGTAATATTATTTTGCATCATAAATAATTGATTATTTATGATGAAAATTTTTCATCATAAATAATCCAACCTTTTATTTTTTTAATATTTTATTTATGATAGATTATTTATGATGTAACTTTTTCATCCTAAATAATAGATTATTTGTGATGTAAAATTAATTTATGTCATAAATAATCGATTATTTATGATAAAAAAATTACATCATAAATAATCCAATCTTTTTATTTTTTTAATATTTTATTTATGATAGATTATTTATGATGAAAAATTTTTATCATAAATAATTGATTATTTATGATGAAAAATTAGTTTTCATCATAAATAAATAATTATTTATGATAAAAATATTCCATCACAAATAATCCGATCTTTTTATTTTTTTAATATTTTATTTATGATAGATTATTTATGATGAAAATATTTCATCATAAATAATTGATTATTTATGATGAAAATATTTCATCATAAATAATTGATTATTTATGATGCAATATTATTTTGCATCGTACATAATTTGAAGGAAAATCCTGATTTTCCGGTCCAGGTTCGTCCAGATCTGATTAGATCAAGAGATATATTTCAAAAATTTTCTTTTGATCTCAATCAGATCTTGATATATTTCAGATCTGATTCTTATTATTTTAATAAATAAAATAAAATAAGATAAATTAAATCAAATTTAATTTACCTGATTTGGGTAATCCTACTATCCTGTAGATGATCCTGATTGCAGCGGAAGGTTCTGGATCTTAGCCACGCAAGCACCTGGCCTCTACCGGTATCCACTCGAGTTGGATCTGGAGATCCTCTTCTTCTCTATCACACCTCCAAAAATCAGATCTGGATCTGATCTGGAGGATCTTCAAAACTCTTTTGAAGATCTGCAGTCGTCCTTTTGCAGCAGCGCAGCCTTCTTGCTTTTGATCGCCTTTTCTTGATCTGAATCGCACCAACCTAAGTCCAAAACTCTTTTGGACGTGGAGAGCAAGGGGAGAAGAGACTATGGCGTGGAGAAGGAGGGAAGAGGCAGCCTTGGGGCGTGGGGTTTCTCAATTGAATTTCATTCGCATTAGGGTTGGGCGCAGGGTCTTATTTATAGACCTCTTGTGATCCAACTCCTCTTCCTCTCAACCAATCATAATCCTTTGTGAAATCAGATCTAAATCTGATTGGTTGGAATAGAGACCCCTGGATTCCTCCTTAGAGGGTGCCTAAGACCAGTCAAATTGGATTCTTAGTAGAACTCTGATTGGAATCCAAAAGGGAGGTGGAGTCCTTGTCCAACAAGGACTCCTAGGCGCCTCCTACTTGGGCTCACGCCACCCTTGGCGTGCGCCCTTCTCCTTGCCAGGTTCTGGCAGGGGGACAGGCCCCCACCAGCTCTCCAATAGGTGCATGACATGTGGTCAAAAGTCAAAGGGTCAATGGTCAACGTTTGACCAGTCAAAGGTAGACTTTTGACCAAAGTCAAAGAACAAGAAATGGCAGGTGACCAAAAATGGCAGGTAATGTCTTACAAAATAAGACAACCTATTCTGACTTGGACAACCTCCAGTCAGACCATATGAAGGCCTCTGATTGAGCACAAACTCCTTTGGCTCAGTCAGGACAACTTATTTATGATAGTAAAAGAAGAACGTTAGGTTCAATCGAGTGCTAGCACGATTTTCCTTGAACCTAATTGAATCTCATTCAGATCAATTGAACTAGATCAGTTCAATTGATGATCACCAGATTCAAACCCTTGTTTGTGTGACCCAGTTAGGTTCAGTTCTGTATGGTAATGGGATATGTCATGATCTCTATCATAGACATCATCGAAACTCCTTTCGATGGATCAGAACTCTTCTGATTCGAACAGCTAGAATGATCGATCATCTAAATCATTCTAATTGCTCCCAAAATCCACCAGTGACACCTAGCAGTATATGGTGGCAACCCATCAGAGCTGAATGCGAACCTCTTGGTGCAGCTACCTGTGTGATTAAGTTCTTCTATCTTGAGCCCCGATCAGATTAGGGTTAAGGTAAACTCGTCAAACCCTAGTCTCTGTCATATGATGTAATCATTCGATTCGAGTCCAATGTGAAAATCTAAATAGAAACTCTTTCTATTATTTCACTCTGCCATGGCCATGGGCTTCTGGACTTGATTCTCATGATTCATCATAGGGCTGCTCCTCTACCACCGAGGTAGATAGATTCCCATCTTGATGCAATCCAGTTCCTACAATGAACATGCTATAGCCAACATACACCTCAGGGATTTCCATATGGCTAGGAGACCGAGTAATGGTGTAGTCAAACTATAACACCCTCAAGGTGAACTGCCGATGCATCTCAGGTCAAAGAACCAGACACACTACTGCAGCATCGAGTCAGTCATTGACGAGAAGGTAGACTCCCTAATGACTACTCGAGGTGGTCACGCTCAGTGCCCTCGTTCTCTAACGAGTACCTGTACTCTCGCTCCGGTGTCTCCACACCGTAGACTCAAGACTCATCTACTAAAGAGAAGCGATTCGTACACCAACCTTCCGGATCAATCACCATCCTCGTGATGATCCTATGGTCGGGAGCTGTTTATGAGTTAATAATGATTATTCATGTCTTAAATTTTCAACTCTTGAAAATATGAATTATCATTACCATTAACTCAAAGGATGTATCACAGACACTAAATACACATATGTGATAGAAAATAACCCATTTTATTAATTATAGTCAAAATTATAATTTTGCCCCTAGAAGTGTATTACAAGTGTCAGCCAATTCTGGCTTCTAGGGCACATATATCTAACAATCTTCCACTTGTCCTAAAGCCAATTGGCTACAAGTCTAAGTCCCATCTTCTCAAGGTGGGCTTCGATCTTTTGCTGGCCCAACGGCTTTGTAAGTGGGTCTGCCACATTATCTGCGGAGTTGACTCTCTTGACCTCAACGTAACCTTTCTCAAGGTAATCGTGGATGAGATGGTATCACCATTTGCTAGGAACTCTTCCAGCACAAACAGTCTGCCAGATGTCGACTTTCGATCATCTATATCGGACATGAAGTCCGAGTCTGTGTATCCCTTGAACTTGGAGTTCTCCATTACCAAAGACCAACATCATATCCTTAGTTCTTCTCAAGTACTTAAGGATACATTTCACAGAAGTCCAGTGTTCTTCACCTGGATTTGACTGATATCTGCTTGTGACACTCACAGCATGGGCTATATCAGGTCGTGTACATAGCATGGCATACATGAGGCTCCCTATTGCAGAAGCATAAGGGATCTTGCTCATGCGTTCTATTTCCTCAGGTGTGCTGGGGCACATCTTCTTGGAAAGATGAATACCATGTCTGAAGGGTATTAATCCCCTCTTAGAGTTTTCCATACTAAACCTCTTTAGTACTTCCTCTATGTACATCTTCTGTGAAAGTCCTAGCATCCTATTCGGTCTATCCCTATAGACCTTAATTCCTAGAATAAAGGATGCTTCACCTAGGTCTTTCATGGAGAATTCCTTGGACAACCACATCTTGACTGATGTCAACATGGGAATATCATTCCCAATAAGGAGGATGTCATCCACGTACAATACGAGGAAGACAACAGCGCTCCCACTGACCCTTTTGAAAACACATGGTTCCTCTTCGTTTTTGATGAAACCAAACTTTTTGATCACATCATTGAAACGAGTGTTCCAGCTCCGAGATGCTTGCTTAAGTCCATATATGGACCTTTGCAGCTTGCAAACCTTGTGATCAGTATCACTGGATGTGAAACCTAGCGGCTGTTCCATATAGATATCTTCCTCAAGATATCCATTTAGGAATGCCGTTTTCACGTCCATTTGCCATATTTCATAATCGAAATAGGCTGCAACAGCAAGCAATGTGCGGATGGATTTTAGCATAGCTACCGGGAAAAAGGTATCCTGATAGTCAATGCCTTCACGTTGACTATAACCTTTTGCCACCAGTCTAGCCTTGAATGTCTCCACATTCCCATCTGCACCAATCTTTCTCTTGAAGATCCATTTACACCCAATAGGTACTATACCTTCTGGTGGATCTACCAAGGTCCAGACTTGGTTTGAGTGCATCGAGTCGATCTCTGACTTCATTGCCTCAAGCCATTTCTCGGAGTCGATATCTGATATCGCCTCGTTGTAGGTTTTGGGATCATCACCATGAGCACCATTACCTATGAGGAACATTTTCTCTACGTCCTCTGAAATAATACCTAAGTATCTTTCAGGGGGACGGAAAACTCTTTCCGATCTACGAGGTGGAGGAGGTAGTGTTCTTATTGGCTCAACCTGATTTGGTTCCAATTGGTCCTTAGCTCTTTCCACTTGTGAGACTTTCTCATCAAGCTTAATCTGCTTTCCAATGCCACTATCTTGAATAAACTATTTTTCAAGAAATATGGCATGTCGACTCACAATCACATTGTGGTCTTCTGGAATGTAGAAATAGTATCCTAATGACTCTTTAGGATATCCTATGAATCGAGCTCTAAAGGACCTAAACTCTAACTTGTCCGCTTGTTGTCTTTTGACATGAGCCGGACAACCCCAAATTCTGAGATGACTCAGACTTGGTTTCTTACCGTGCCATATCTCATACGGTGTGGTAGGAACGGTTTTAGAGGGAACCCTATTCAGTAAATAGATTGAAGTTAATAATGAATGTCCCCAAAGAAAATCAGGGAGGTCTGTGAAGCTCATCATGGATCGAACCATATCCAATAGAGTCCGATTTCTCCGTTCTGAAACCCCGTTGAGTTGAGGTGTTCCTGGTGGAGTCCATTGAGAGACTATGCCATTTTTCTTAAGATAGTCTAGGAATTTCCGGCTAAGGTATTCACCTCCTCGATCTGATCGAAGAACCTTAATGGGTTTTCCAGTTTATTTTTCTACTTCATGTCTGAATTCTTTGAACTTTTCAAAGGCTTCAGACTTGTGTCTCATAAGATACACATACCCATACCTAGACAGATCATCGGTAAAGGTAATGAAGTAGACAAAATTGCCTCTAGCCGGCACATCAAATGGGCCGCACACATCAGTATGTACTAGGGCAAGGAGATCTGTGGCCCTCTCCCCATGTCCAACAAAAGGGAGTTTAGTCATTTTGCCTTGAAGACAAGATTCACAAGTTGGATATGACTCAAAAGTCAATGGACTCAATAGCCCATTTTTCTCCAATTTGTTAATCCTATCTTCTGCTATATGACCTAATCTCAGGTGCCATAGATATCTATCGTTTGGACTATCCCTAGGTCGTTTGGCATTCACGTTTTGCTCGATAGTTAGAATAGGTACATCAATATGTAGCTGATAAAGACCATTAATAAGGAAACCATTTGCAATTTTATTTCTTTCATAAAGAATGTTACAATGGTCCTTAAAGAAGGTGATCACATAACCTTCTTGTGCTAAGCATGAAACAGAAATCAAATTCCTGCTAGCTGCAGGCACATAATAACAGTCTTTTAAAACTAAGTCTAAACCAGATGGTAATCGAAGAGGGTATGTTCCCACGGCTACTGCAGCAACTCTTGCTCCATTACCGATGCGTAGGATCATGTCTCCATCCCTCAGCCTCCTGCTATCCTCAAGACCCTGCATGGAAGTGCACAGATGAGCACTAGAACCAGAGTCAAGCACCCAACTGGATGCAGAAGAAACCGTAAGGTTAGACTCAATAACGAGCATACCTCCAGAAGGACCTTCCTTCTTGTTCTTCAGGGTGGCCAGGTAAGTAGGGCAGTTCCGCTTCCAATGGCCGTCGCTGTTGCAATGGAAACACTTTCCTTTGCCATCGACCTTCTTCTTCGGTTCTGCCTTCTTCTTCTTTGATCCTTCCACCTTTTGCTTTTTCACAGACTTCTTTTTCTTTTCCATAAGACTTTCTTTTGGAAGAAGTCCGTTCCATAGCAAGAACTGAGCCTTTAGAACCTTTCATAGAAAGCTCAGCGGTAACCAGCATATTCATTCAACTCGGCCAAGGAATTTTGAAGTTTATGCATGTGGTAATTCATGATGAATTGCCCATATGCATCAGTCAAGGATTGCAGAATAATATCGTTCTGCAAGTCCAAGTCCAACTTCACACCGAGCTTCTCAAGCTCTTCCATGTCCTTGATCATTGTCAGACAGTGATCTTGGACTGACTGCCCATCACGCATCTTAGCCTTAAAAAGTCATTTCGTGACTTGATATTTGGCTGCGCGACTCTGTTCACCAAACATCTCCTGCAGGTGAGCCAACATTTGGCGAGCAGTCCCGATATCTTCATGTTGGCGCTGGAGCTCATCAGACATCGAGCCCAACATGTAAGTATCTGGCCTTATTATCTTCGTCAATCCATTTTTTCAGAGACGCTCTCTGTTCAATGGATGGACGGGCTGGTAAGGTGGGAGGGTCCTGGTCCAAAACATGGGTTAACTTCTCGGAACCCAAAATAATTTTGTAGTTCCTGAGCCAATCTTTATAATTGGGTCCAGTCAGTCTATGTGTGTCTAGGATACGTGCCAGTGGGTTGGACGCAGACATTTTTCTGTAGAGAGTCAAAGATTCTAGTTAGATATTGTAATTTTGACTTGACCAATTTTGTTTAGGGATTTTATTTTTAAACAAATTAGCTCCCACTATTTTCTCGGATCCCTACACTCCCTCTGTAGAGAGATGCGAAAATCTCCACGATTAATGATTTCTAGTGGGTGGTGCGGTCTCACCAACTGACTCATCACCTCACCTAACAGTTATTGGTGATGGGTTAGCCAATGAGTGAACAACTCTTGTTCAATGATTCTCTAATCATGGTGCACCCAAACTTGGTCTCTAATTCATGAATCTCACCGTATCCGGAAATATTGATCCACTCCTTAGTTAAGTCAGACCCACCATTTGCATAGACTGGGTTCCTAATTGGGTCTCTCACCGTATCCGAAATATTGAGCCCAACTCATCCTCCAGCCCATAGCATCCAATGCCTAATAGACATGGTTGCATCTTTTCCGGTGCAACTGAGCCACTGTATCCAGCCGAGAACAATCAACCCCGGGAAGGGCCCGCACATCTACAATGGTGGAAGACCTCGGACTTAATCTTTTCTTAGGGAGAATTGATTCAGGTCTCATTAAACTAGACTTGGCTTAGTCATAACAATTATGACTAACCTAGTGGCATGGGTTCAGCTCGGATTATTGACCACCTCAGATCAGAACTGTGTCAACAGATATGGCCAGGTAAGTGAGACCGGTGGAAGGAATATGCCGTTAACTCGCACAAGAACGCATTCAGGTCGAGTAGCTTCCAATTAAAAACCAGTCGGTCGTCTGTGCCAAACTTACCTTAGACACCAAATTGTTGAGTCAGAACCAATTGGGTTAGCCTACAATCCAGACTCTAACCTCTGAGCCTAATTAGGTCTTGCTTGATCGTGACTCGATCTTGACCCAGACTTAATCCTATTAGGCTGGTCAATTTAAGCATTGTTGATCCCATCTAACCAACTCTTGATTCGGTTTGATCAACCGCTTAGACCTAATTGAGCTACCCAAGCCCGAACCCAGTATTATGAATATGTCTTAGATCTGAAATTCTCAATTTTAGACCTAATTAATATTCCATAAACTTAATTCTTAATTAAGTTGGGTTCATAAACAAAATATGCACAATAAATCCTAGGGTTTCAGGATCTAGGGTTTTGCAGAAAGTAAGTTTTGGGATTTCTGATTAAGGACGAACACGCAGCACCCCTACACGTCATAAGAACACCCCATCGAATGGGAAGAGAGGGCCTTTAAACCCTTCTTCGTTCTTATGACCGGACGGCCAAGAGGAACGCCTTAATCAGGAACATGTAAATCTACAAAACAATTATAGATCTATATCATATATCTCATATACAAATTTAGATCTAATCAAGGCATATTTTGCATACATCTCATGTATCATAATCATGCATGTTTTCAGATCTAAATTATCTCATAATAATCTAAAAAATTAGATTTAAATTGATCTAATCAAAATAAATTCTAATCTAGACAATTATGTAGAACTATTCTACAACTAGTCTAGTCATGCATCTATCATATCTCATATGATATTTAAAATTAAATAATTTTTATTTGCTATTTATCAGATGTTATTATAACACTTATAATATCAAAAAATAGTAAATAAGAAGATCTAAAATATGATTTAATCAGATTAAATCAAAGACATGCAAAACTATTCTATAGAACTATTCTATTCTAGAACTAGTCATGCATATCTTCATGTTCTTAGATCCAAATCATTTAATTTTAATTTTTTCTGATTTCAGATCTGATCACATCTCATGTGACATCTGAAATCACTTTATTTTTTAATTAAAATAAAATTAAAATTCAGATCTAAATAATTTTAGAACCATGGCTCTGATACCAGTTGAAGGGAAATCCTGATTTTCCGGTCCAGGTTCGTTCAGATCTGATTAGATCAAGAGATATATTTCAAAAATTTTTTCTCTTGATCTCAATCAGATCTTGATATATTTTCAGATCTGATTCTTATTATTTTAATAAAATAAAATAAAATAAGATAAATTAAATCAAATTTAATTTACCTGATTTGGGTAATCCTATTACCCTGTTAGATGATCCTGATTGCAGCGGAAGGTTCTGGATCTTAGCCACGCAAGCGCCTGGCCTCTACCGGTATCCACTCGGGTTGGATCTGGAGATCCTCTTCTTCTCTATCACACCTCCAAAAATCAGATCTGGATCTGATCTGGAGGATCTTCAAAACTCTTTTGAAGATCTGCAGTCGTCCTTTTGCAGCAGCGCAGCCTTCTTGCTTTTGATCGCCTTTCCTTGATCTGAATCGCACCAACCTAAGTCCAAAACTCCTTTTGGACGTGGAGAGCAAGGGGAGAAGAGACTATGGCATGGAGAAGGAGGGGAGAGGCAGCCTTGGGGCGTGGGTTTCTCAATTGAATTTCATTCGAATTAGGGTTGGGCGCAGGGTCTTATTTATAGACCTCTTGTGATCCAACTCCTCTTCCTCCTCAACCAATCACAACCCTTTGTGAAATCAGATCTAAATCTGATTGGTTGGAATAGAGACCCCTGGATTCCTCCTTAGAGGGTGCCTAAGACCAGTCAAAACTGGATTCTTAGTAGAACTCTAATTGGAATCCAAAAGGGAGGTGGAGTCCTTGTCCAACAAGGACTCCTAGGCGCCTCCTACTTGGGCTCACGCCACCCTTGGCGTGCGCCCTTCTCCTTGCCAGGTTCTGGCAGGGGGACAGGCCCCCACCAGCTCTCCAATAGGTGCATGACATGTGGTCAAAAGTCAAAGGGTCAATGGTCAACGTTTGACCAGTCAAAGGTAGACTTTTGACCAAAGTCAAAGAACAAGAAATGGCAGGTGACCAAAAATGGCAGGTAATGTCTTACAAATAAGACAACCTATTCTGACTTGGACAACCTCCAGTCAGACCATATGAAGGCCTCTGATTGAGCACAAACTCCTTTGGCTCAGTCAGGACAACTTATTTATGATAGTAAAAGAAGAACGTTAGGTTCAATCGAGTGCTAGCACGATTTTCCTTGAACCTAATTGAATCTCATTCAGATCAATTGAACTAGATCAGTTCAATTGATGATCACCAGATTCAAACCCTTGTTTGTGTGACCCAGTTAGGTTCAGTTCTGTATGGTAATGGGATATGTCATGATCTCTATCATCGACATCATCGAAACTCCTTTCGATGGATCAGAACTCTTCTGATTCGAACAGCTAGAATGATCGATCATCTAAATCATTCTAATTGCTCCCAAAATCCACCAGTGACACCTAGCAGTATATGGTGGCAACCCATCAGAGCTGAATGCGAACCTCTTGGTGCAGCTACCTGTGTGATTAAGTTCTTCTATCTTGAGCCCCGATCAGATTAGGGTTAAGGTGAACTCGTCAAACCCTAGTCTCTGTCATATGATGTAATCATTCGATTCGAGTCCAATGTGAAAATCTAAATAGAAACTCTTTCTATTATTTCACTCTGCCATGGCCATGGGCTTCTGGACTTGATTCTCATGATCATCATAGGGCTGCTCCTCTACCACCGAGGTAGATAGATTCCCATCTTGATGCAATCCAGTTCCTACAATGAACATGCTATAGCCAACATACACCTCAGGGTTCCATATGGCTAGGAGACCGAGTAATGGTGTAGTCAAACTATAACACCCTCAAGGTGAACTGCCGATGCATCTCAGGTCAAAGAACCAGACACACACTACTGCAGCATCGAGTCAGTCATTGACGAGAAGGTAGACTTCCTAATGACTACTCGAGGTGGTCACGCTCAGTGCCCTCGTTCTCTAACGAGTACCTGTACTCTCGCTCCGGTGTCTCCACACCGTAGACTCAAGACTCATCTACTAAAGAGAAGCGATCGTACACCAACCTTCCGAATCAATCACCATCCTCGTGATGATCCTATGGTCGGGAGCTGTTTATGAGTTAATAATGATTATTCATGTCTTAAATTTTCAACTCTTGAAAATATGAATTATCATTACCATTAACTCAAAGGATGTATCACAGACACTAAATACATAGGTGTGATAGAAAATAACCCATTTTATTAATTATAGTCAAAATTATAATTTTGCCCCTAGAAGTGTATTACAAGTGTCAGCCAATTCTGGCTTTTAGGGCATATATATCTAACATAATCGATTATTTATGATAAAAAATTTTCATCATAAATAATTTAGCTTTTTTATTTTTTTAAAATTTTATTTATGATAGATTATTTATGATGAAAATTTTTTATCATAAATAATCAATTATTTATGATGTAATATTAGTTTTCATCATAAATAATCAATTTTATGATGAAAATATTTCATCATAAATAATCTAGCTTTTATTTTTTTTAATATTTTATTTATGATAGATTATTTATGATGAAAATTTTTCATCATAAATAATCGATTATTTATGATAAAAATAATTTTTCATCATAAATAATCGATTATTTATGATGAAACTAATTTTTCATCGTAAATAATCGATTATTTATGATGAAAATTTTTTTCGTCATAAATAACTTTATTTGCAATGAAATTTTTTTCGTCACAAATAATTCCATCGCAAAAGATGGAATTTCTTGTAGTGAAGCCAGCACTTCGAGTGGATCTTCGTTCGACGAACCTTCAATTTTGTTGCAGTCTCGTGTGGATCATCTGTAAAGACTGGATGCATGTGCAGCTCCAAAAATAACAACGAAAATCAACCATAGAGTTTTCAACTTGCATAAGATAAGAGATTTGATCTCTTCTCTCACCTAGATGTGATCTAGATTTCAGATCTAGAATCATTTTAGATCTAGGATATTGATTTGATCAATATCAAATTCTTTTATTTTTAGATTTAGAATGCATTATAACATGTTATAGATTTTAGATGTAGGATTTGGTAATTAGATTACATGCATTTATAGATTAAATGGTTTAATCTGCATGTTCCGCTGCATTATTTTTCAAAAATATTTTAAAATTCATACATGAAATTCTGCATATTTCTCAATAGAATAATTATTGATCAATTGCAAGTCAGTCCAACCAAATTTGGAATTGGGAGTGCAGGTTAACCAAGGTGTAGGTGCTTAGCCAAATCACGGCTTGGGGGCAGAAGGTAATCAATGTGTAGATGTTCAGCCAAATCATAGCTTGGGGGCACAAGGTAATCAATGTGTTGGGGCTCAACCAGATCATGATTTGAGGGCACAAGCAAATGTATGTTTAGGTGTTCAACCTAACTTAGGTCAAGGGGTCCGACCAAATCAACATTATGGTGCACAACCAAATGTTGGATTAGGAGTTCAACAAAACATAAGTTGGGGGCAAGCTGATGTTTTTGAAAATAACCAAGCTTGGGATTATTTCAATCACATTGGTGAGCAAGCTAATGTCTAATCAAGCTAGGGGGCAGCGAGGCATACCTCAAGTTAATAATCATGTTCAACTTAACCAAGGTTGGGGCAACCTCCAATAGCTAATCCTTATTATCCTTTAGGTCATCAAGGTTATGCGCTAGAATTTGGACAACAAAATTTAGATCCAAGGTTGAGAGAACAAGTTCACAATTTGCTCCAAGAACAATTTGGTCATGGTTTGAGGCCTATGTTAAGGCCAACATATCGAAAGCCTTATCCCGATTGGATTGACACATATTATCCTTTGCCTAGAGGTTATAAGATACCTGAACTTGCAACCTTTTCAGTTGAAGATAACCAATCAACCTTAGAGCATGTGGAGACGTAAATGACTATATCAAACTTAGGCTATTTGGCAATTCATTGACTGGTGTAGCCTTTAATTGGTATATAAGTTTGCCACCAAATTCAATTCAAAGTTCGAATCAATTTGAAACTATGTTCCATGCTCAGTTCTATAGGACTGAACCTGAGATAACTATAGTAGACTTAGCCAAAATTAGACAATAGCCTGGTGAGAGGGCTGTAGATTTTATTGCTAGGTTTAGAAATGCTAAGGCAAAGATGTTTGTCCAGTTGCCTGAAAGAGAATATGTGAGCATGGATTGAAGCAGCTTGAACTTTGAACTTAGAAAAAAATCGAAGATAGAGAGTTTACAGATCTTTTCCAGTTTGCTACTTGTGTTTCTAAGTACGAGTTTTTACTTAAGGAAGAGGAACAAAGGAAAGGAGTTTCTAAAGCTTCTTACTTTATGACTAGTGAAGTAAATGTAAGGGAGTTGGATTATGAGAGTGATGAAGAGTGTGAAATAAGCTTAGCAGAATTAGTTATTAACAATCCTTGTACATGTCAAGCCTTGAATAAGCCTAATCCCAATAGGATTGTAAAAAAGTTTATTGGAAAGAAAAACAATCAAAAGCCAATCAATAGATAGGTTACTTTTGATTTAACTAAAGCTGAGCATATCTCTTGATCACTTATTGAAATATAAAAAATTTAAATTACCTGAAGAGCATACTCTTTCTTCTGCTGACGAAATTAAAGGCAAAAGTTATTGTAAATGGCATAATAATTGGTCACACTACTAATAGTTGCCTTATTTTTCGATATGCTATACAGGATGCTATTGATGGAGGCAAGCTGAAATTTTCAGAAAAAGAGAAGAAAACAATGCTCATAGATCAGAACCCTTTTCCTCCTAGAGTTTCAATCAACATGGTGTCTCCAGATCTTTCTAAGTTAGTTGGAAAGAGATTTAGAATAGTATTGGATGATGAAGAAGCCGATGTTGCGGCTAAACAAATAATTAAAGTTACAAAAAAAAAGATTGCCGAAATAGTTAACAAGTGTTTAGCTGATTGTATGAGCGAGCAAGCAACTCCAATCAAGACTCAGATGGCACCTTCAAACAAGATAGAGAGTGGGCCTCCTTTTGCATCAATTATGAATCAATAGAAAGAACAAAGTAAGCAGAAAAAGATGGTGATGGATGTTCCTAAGATGTCTCGAGGCAATCAGGATACAGGAACATTAAATCAAGCAAAAGAAAAAGAAGTCATGTCATCTTCTTCCTTGGGATTGGAACAACTTAGGATTTGTTCATCACTTGAGTTCGCTGCCAGGAATCAAGGTGGTTATAAGCAGCCAGTCAAGTTATTTGGAAAATCACAGACTCAATCCGACGAAGAAAAAACTTGCATGGGGTGATGAAGAAGAAGATTGGTAAGATGATCCATGCCAATTCTTTGTTCAAACCAGACTAGTTTAAGGAGGTTTTTATAGTCGTGGCTGAGGAATGAGAGGTAGAGCTAGACGTGGTGGATATGTTCATCATGAATATATAGTTTGGAGAGATAACCCAATGTTTCAACCTTATGAATGTGAGGTTATCTTTCATCCAAGGTTTCCATTCCAAGGAAAGGAAGGAATTCTATATAATCAAGATCGAAAAGAGTTTGCAAGTGCTAAGATTGAGATTAGTCCATGAGGTGCACCAAGTTTACATCCAAGGCATAAGGTTTACATGGTTGATTTGGCAAGAACATAAAAAATGCAACCAATGTTAATGTCTAACGCTTGGGTAAGAAGTGAAAATCAACCTAAAAAAAAATCCAGAACTTTCAAAGTTCCAAAAACACCTGTGGATGAGTGGTTCAGTAAGGTCTACCAACCTCCTGAGAGTTTTGGCCTTCCTCCTTATCAGGATATGATTAGGAGTCAGAAAAGATGATGGCAAAGATTTAATCAGCAAGCTAAACAAAAGCATATAGAGATGGCCAAGGAATGGGGGTTAATAGGAAGGATATTTTTAACCAAGGTTCTATATGATATTGAATCTGAATCAAGTTCAGCTACACTTGAAACAAAACCTAAAGAAAAAGATAAGAATATTAATGAAGATAAGAAAACCAAGCTTCCTGATAGGTTTGAAAGAAGAAAGAAAGATTCAAATGAAGATTATGTTAATCAAGACAAATTTACAGACTTACGTTGTAACATATCAGTAAACTATGTTTTGCTAATAACCTTTAAAGCTGGTAGTGAGCAAGATGTGTTTGAGAGCAAAGAGCAAGAAGTAAGTGAGGAAGTAAATGAAGAAGAACAAGATGAAATAAGGAATGAAAATGTAGCAGAGCTTATTATACAGGTTGATGAGATGAGTCAAGAAATAGATGATTTAGCTGACGAGTTTGATGGAATAACTTTAGAACAAACAGAGAAGTCAAAAACAATTAATACAACAAAGACCTTGGCTATTAGATCAAGGAGAGTTATTTTTCTTAGGCCACCAGTAGAGTTAACTCAACACATCTAAGGCCCTTATATATTCATGCTATGTTAAATGGAAGAGAGATGAGAAGGATTCTTGTAGACAATGGAGCTGCTGTCAATGTACTTCCAATAAAGACCATGAGAAGAATAAATGCAGAAGGTAGAGATTTACTTCCATTTGATATTGTAATCTTGGGCTTTGATGGTGGAGCAACTCAGACTATGGGAGTTTTGCCTATTGACCTAGAGGTTGGAAGCATGAACATGGTTGCAGCTTCCTTTGTGATTAATTTAATCACTTCCTATAATGCTCTTTTAGGAAGAGATTGAATTCATTCAAATGGAGTGATTTCATCATCATTACATCAATTCTTATTACTTTGGAAAGATAATGGAGAAGTGGAGGTTATCATGGCTGATAATAGGCCATTCTCAGTTAATGCTGGAAATTTAGATGCTCAATTTTATGATCATAGATTTGGCCCTTTTAAGGGTTGAGAAGAATGTAGAAGGATTAGAGATAAGCATGTCAACTTTGATTAGAAGGCCATCAGCAATCCAGCAAATAATGGATGTCATCTTGAAATCAGTAAGGCCATCAACCTTGGCTATTGAGGAATTAAATTATGAAATTAATAAATAATAAGATTGAGAAGAAGAAAGAATAGTTGGCCATAATTTTGGCTTTGTTTAGAAGGTTATATAACCATTCAATAGAAAAAAACTCATATTTCTTAGCCATTTTGACTATAGATTGTATTTTGAAAGAAGATGAAAAAGTTAAGAATTTGGAGGATATTAAATTTTTAGGAACAAATAGAAAAGAAGATGAAAAGATGGAGGCTCAAGATCCTTTAACTGAGATAAATTTGGGAGAATTAAGGAGAAACTAGACCTACATTTCTAAATTCTTTGTTACTTGAAGATCAGCAAAAGGAGTTGGTTTCTTTGCTAAGAGAATTTAAAGATTGCTTTGCTTGGGAATATGATGAAATGCCAAGGTTGGATAAGCATTTAGTGGAACATAGGCTTCCAACTAAATCGGGGATAAAGCCTCACAAGCAAGCAGCAAGGAGGATAGCTCCAAACATATATCCAAAAATCAAAGCTGAGGTAGAGAGGCTCCTTGAAGCAAATTTCATTCGACCAGTGAGGTGTGTGGAATGGCTATCTAATATAGTTTCAGTACTTAAAAAGAATGGAAAACTTAGAATTTGCATAGATTTTAGGAATTTAAATAGTGCAACCCCAAAAGATAAGTATCCAACGCCTATCGTTGACATGTTAGTTGAAGCAATGAAATTCTATCTTTTATGGATGGATACTTAGGTTATAATCAAATTTATATAGCTCAAGATGACATCCATAAAACAATATTTCATTGCCCAGGTGCTATAGGAACATTTGAATGAGTAGTTATGCTTTTTGGACTTAGAAATGCTAGAGCAACATATCAAAGAGCAATGAATGCAATCTTTCATGATATTATAGAAAATTCTATGGAAGTTTATATTGATGATATAGCTATTAAATCGGATAGCTTTAAAGAGCATTTGTTTCAATTAAGAAAATCTTTTCAGAGAATGAGATTTCATAAACTTAAATTAAACCCTTTGAAGGTGCTTTTGGTGTTTATACCGGATATTTCTTAGGATTTTTAGTTCATAAGAAAGGAATTAAAATAGACAAGAACAAAACAAAAGCTATATTAGAAGCTAAACCTTCTCAAACTAAGAAAGAACTTCAAAGATTTCTTGGTCAAGTTAATTATTTATAATGTTTTATCTCTAATTATGCAGGCAAAGTTTTGGCATTTATGCCGATGCTTAGGTTAACAAATGAAGAAGATCACTTTATTTGGGGAGATCCTTAGCAAGAAGCCTTTGAAGAAATTAAGAAATATTTGGCCAACCCACCAATCTTGGTAGCTCCAACTAAAGGAAAGAATTTCAAGCTATATATTTTGGCTATGGAGACGTCACTTGGGAGCTTATTAGCACAGGATGATGAGAAAGAAAAAGAATAAGCAATTTACTATCTTAGTAGGACTTTGAATGATGTAGAGAAGATATATTCTTCAGTTGAAAAGCTTTATCTTGCGATGTATTTTGCTTGTACAAAACTTATGTATTATGTTATTACTAAATCAATTTATTTGATATGTAAAACTAATGTAATTAAATATATGTTGAACAAGCCCATGTTGAGAAATAAGATTGGTAGATGGGTTATAGCTTTGTCTGAATTTTCTTTATATTATGTACCTCAGAAAGCTGTTAAAGGACAAGCCTTAGTTAATTTTCTAGCTGATTATCCATGTGTAGATGTGCCTGAGGATATAAGTAAAATTCCAAATGTAAACATTCTTCCTTGGACTTTAATGTTTGATGGGTCTAAGACTGAATATGGTGCAGGTGTTAGAGTAATTCTAATCTTACCATTAAATTGTAAGGTAGAATTTGCATTTAAGTTAGAATTCTCTAGCTCAAATAATCAAGCAGAATATGAAGCATTGATTGTTGGTTTAGAAATTTTAGTAGGAATGAAGGTTACTTTGATCAAGGTAGTAGGAGATTCATAATTGGTGATTAACCAATTAATAAGAGAGTATAAGTGTTTGAGCGATTCTTGGGTAAGATATTTTGAGTTGGCTTCTAAACTTCTAAGTCAATTTATGCATGGATGTTGAGTTCCAATATGTACCAAGGTTTTGCAACCAAGAAGCTAATGATATGGCTCAATGGGCATCTAGTTTTCAGCATTTAGCAATAAAGAATTCAATTAAGGTACAAGCTCTAGAATTAGCTTTGAAAAGACAATCCTTAGTTGAAGTTCAACTTCTAATATGGAAGAAAATTGGAGATTACCAATTATTAAATATTTGAAGGAGCCTGAAGGAAAGATAGACCAGAGGGTTAAATTAAGATCCTTGAATTATTGCTTGATTGGAGATGATTTGTATACAAGAAGTCCTGACGGAGTTCTTTTGAAATGCCTTCATGGTTTGAAAGTTTTATGAGTCATGGGAAAAGTCCACGAAGGAATATGTGGAGTTCATGAGGTAGGTAACAAGATAAAATGGTTGATAAGAAGATATGGATATTATTGGCCAAAGATGATAGAGCAATGTATGGCTTATGCTAAAGGGTGTGAAGCTTGTCAAAAACATGGATCAATTCAAAGAATTCCAGCTAGTGAGATGCATGGAGTTATCAAACCTTAGCCATTTAGAGGATGGGCAATGGACATAATTGGAAAGATTTATCCTCTATCTTCAAGTCAACATACTTTCATTCTAATAACAATAGACTACTTTACAAAAAGGGCTAAAGCAATTTCTTTGAAGTCTGTAAATCATCAAATAGTAATCAAAGTAATTAAAGAGAACATCATTCAGAGGTTTGGTATTCCGAAGATAATTACTACTGACCAAGGATCAATTTTTGACAATGATGAAGTTAAGGATTTTGCAAAAGCCCTTGGGTTTAAAATAATCCATTCAACTCCATACTACACTCAGGCTAATGGACAAGCCGAATCTACAAATAAAACTTTGAAGCCAATTATTTAGAAAATGGTAGAGAAAAATTCAAGAGTGTGGCATGAGTTGTTGTCGGATGCTTTGTGGGCTCATAGAAACTCAAAGAAGACAGCCACTAGAGTTACTCCATATGCTTTAGTTTATGATCATGATGCTGTCTTGCCTGTAGAAATAAATATTCGATCCTTATGGGTAGCATTACAACATGATTTGTTGTCTGAAAAATATAGAGAAATGATGATGGTTGAATAAGAAAACCTGAATGAAGTAAGAATTAAGGCTTTAGAAAGTATGATTACACATAAGAGGCAAGTTATTAATGCCTATAACAAGAAAATTCGACCAAAAGCATTTGAGGAAAGTGAGTTAGTGTGGAAAACTATTCTACCATTAGGGCCTAAAAATCAGTCTTGAAAAATGGTCTCTAAATTGGGAGAAGGTCCGTGATTGACAAGGTTTTACCTAAGAATGTATATCATTTAAAAGATTTGGATGGCAAGAATCACCCAAGAAATATAAATGGTATATATCTCAAACCTTATAAACCAAGTATTTGGAGTTAGTCTATTTATTTAAGGTTTTTGGAGTTAGTCCATAATTTGTCCTTTACTAACAATTTTTTTTAAAAAATGAAGATTGAATTTCTTAATTAAGAATGAATTCTTCATTCCTTCTTGGTTGAAAATAACATTTCTAAGTGAAACATGTCATTGATTTTCAATTAAAGACATGTTTGGGGGCAAATTGTTGAGAGATATTTTCAACATGGTCAAATTAGCCAATTAAATATCTTAATTAGTTAAGATATAAAATTAATTGAGTAATTAATATGTATAACTTTCAAATTGTGCAATGAATCATGTCCCTGAAAGAATGTTAGAAAGCTAACTTAATATCCTATTCTTTCTTATGTTTATCTTTTGCAGGTCCTAAATCCTCAAAAATCATGGGTAGTTACCAATCCCAAGTTCAACATTTTCAGGAAGGTAGAAGAGTGTGCTCAACCGTTTGTTACATGTGATAAACTCATGTCAAGCTTCTCTCCTAATATAAATGCAAGAATTAAAGAAGAAAAAGGATAGAAATATCATAAATCAAGCATTTATTTTTTTTTATTTTCTTAGCCTTAGTTCTCAGATATCTTAGTATTTGATCTTCAAATTTGTAATTCCACATCTCTGCTATAGTTATCAGAGATGAGAACCCTTTAGGTCATTTGATCAAGGTTAGATTGCCAAGCTTGTATCCTAAATTTGTCTCAACACCTGCCAAAGAAGCTCAAAATTCAAAATTTTTTTGGAGTCATCAATCACATGATAAAAAAATTTAAAAAAATTGCATGCAGCATGCTTATTTTTTTATTCTAAAATAATCTTTTTATCGACACACACACACACATACATCTAAATAAATTAATAAATAATTTTTAGAGCATGGTGTATATGGCCAAGTAATATATATTTAGCTTATTAGTCATCTATTAACTTAGTTCACACTTCCAAGCAAATTATACACAATTTTCAGGACATCATATTCATCAGTATATATTACATGATTGGTAATACATGCTCATCAACTTTTTAATACATACCACAAATTTTTTTAACACACATTCAATAATGATAAAAAATATACCTCCTGATAAATTAATATATGATTTCTAAAATATACTTTATAGCTGGAGATATATATTAAATTACTGCTAGGTGTGTATCAAAGAAGTTTATGGTATATTTCAGAAAGTCAACGAGCATATATCATGTACTAGTGAATATAAAGTTTTAGAAACTGTGACCAATTTGCTTGAATATGTATATTAAACTTTTCGATAACTAATTTACTAAGTATGTATCACCTATCATGCATCGGTGAACACCATATTCTAAAAACTATATATCGATTTATCTAAATATATAAATTAGTTATGCATCTGTAAAAGGTATACTTTGAAAATGAGAAAGAGAGAGAATATGATGCTTTTTTTAATCATGGACCAATGACTCCATTAGTAGAAGAAATTTTTGATTTTTGAGCTTCTATTTTAAGATGGGTACTAAAGAAAACGTGGAAAAAAAAAAACCTTGCCCATATTTTCTTCTGTGGTGCCTATCCCATATGATTTTTGTTTGTTCAAGAGGGTCTAGATGTTATGGACCCTGGTAACAATCTAATTGATTCAAACCCAATTCAACCTTGACATCCATAGTTCAGGGATACAAATTTGCGAACTCTCTCGATCTAAGATACAAATTCACAGACACTCCCTTGCTAGTTGGTGGGATAATATGAATTATCACTAAGATGGCATTTGGTAAGAAGTGATGATCTAGTGAAAATAACGAGATCATTGTATTTGGTTGCACCTTCAATGATGCAATAATTCCAAATCACCCTCACTTCCAAAATCACCACCCAAGTGATTTTAAACCCATCCTTGAGAATAGATTTCTAGGATCATCTCAGGACAATGGTCTTGGGCTAAAATTCAAGGATAAAAAATACCCTTAGTCTAGCGAGAAAGATTATTGCCAAAAATGCTAATCCTTGGAAAAAAAGTTCTAGCTAGGAAATGTTGGAGATCCTATAAAAAAATTCTAGTTGAAAAGATTTGATAATCCCCTAGAGTTAATTTAATAGGTATTTATTAATTTTTAGTCTTGTTAAATTAGTCTGAAATGGCAAGTTTGATAATTTGATTAATTTTCATGTGTTTTCTATGATTTTTTTCAAGAAATATGTTTAATATTATAAAATATATAGGACATATTATGGGTAGTTTTGAAGCTGGATTTCGTTGATATATGAAATAGGTTAATCATGGATACTTAAGAATCTTTAATCATCAAAACATAGCATACCAAATGTAGTAATTTTAGATTATTAGGGATCAAATTACCCCAAGATAAGAACCGCCATCAATCTAAGATCACTGTAGTGATCCCATTTTGTTCACCAAAACCACCTAAGTGGTTTGGTTCTAAGCTAATCCTAACCCAATCCAAATATTCCAATAAGTTGAGAGATTGCATAACAAAATCCAAAACAATCCAAGTCAGATGTCTTGATTCCAACATCTTTCCTGATTTTACTCTTTTGGAGCATAACTATTATTGCTACAAGTCTTTAATTCTCGCTGTGGCTGATCTCGATCTCATACTTAAATGGAGATTGGTTGCCTATTGATGTGGAGAAGGCTTTCATTGGAGGTGTGATACTCCTTCAAAAAAACCTATGAAAAAGTTCATTCACCAGAGATTTTTCGATAGGAGACCCTCCAATGCTTAAATTAGCCGAAGCTTTAGCAAATAGTAGAGTAGAGAGTAGAGAAAATAATAGAGTCTGAGCTCTACTTTTGTAGAGTATAAGTAATTACGTACCTAAGGGTTCCCTTCGCCCCCTTTTACATAAAGCAGGAGTAGCTATCCATTACCATCGAGCTTGATAATGGCTTCAAAAAATCTATGCATGTTAAAGATAGTGGGCCATCTGTTACACATGTCAAATATGGGCTTGAGTTATCCATGTTATCCATGAGGATTACATGTAGTTGTTAAGCCCACTAGCATTTGATTGGGGAAAACAGCCTCGAGGTCTTTGGATAAGCAATCAATTTTAATTGTTCACCAAATAGATTAGTCATCATCACTTACTAAGGCTAGTTAGTTGTATACTATTGATTGAGATAGCTCTTTAATGCGGTATCATACTTGATCCAAATAAATTTGGATCTTCATGTCGAGGAGGTGAGAGGCTCCTAATAATGTCATCAATGCTTATGGAGGCCTTAATAGGATTTCAACTTGAGATTCATCCTCTACAATCCATCCTTGAGGATCTGAGCTTCATCATCGAGAAGATGGGGGGTGTTGGTATCTAGTTTATACAATATCAACGTGGGACCTTGGCTAAATCCAAAATCAGTCTATCTCTTCGATCCATTGATCCGGTGGTCTGTGTGTTTGAGCTCTAGATCAGTTGCTATTCGAGTTCATATTTCTATGTAAGTTGAGGTTATTCTGGAGTTTTTTGTCCTCCATGCTCTTCATTGGATTAGTTAGTGAAAGTGATGAGTTACCTCCTTATCCAAAGATCGAGCCATATTAGTAGAAAAAATGGGTTACCCCCTAACATTTGCCTCTCCACTCCCAAGCCTGAGGTAGCTTATTAACTTTGATCGATAAGAGTAGTTAGTCAAAGAAGCCATTTTTCAATATTGGATCTTTTTGAGGCATGATATCTTCGGGTTGAGACCATGCTTCCGTACCTCCACAATGGAGGATTCTAGATTTGAAATTTATGATAGCTCTTCAATTGAGACACCATGATTATGAGGATGTAGGAATCAAGGTAGCATGTCAAAATTATTTAAAATAGTTTGATCCGAGGATCCCTCGGATATTGCTATAGCTTATGACAAATTGAAACATGGTGAGGTACAAGTCTCTATAATTATTGTGGATTACTATGTCAGTTCCATGGCTAACACATGTCAAAATCTCATATCGATGTATCAAACTGTCACTCCAATTTGTGCTATTGGTGATAGTATAAATAGTGGTTCTTCTCCTTCTTTTCTTCTAATTTTTAGTGATTGCCCATTCAATCACTATTGGAGAGGAATCCTGTCATCCATTCTCTCCACCATCAATGCTTCGATGATCCTTTTCGAGCCCTTATTGAAGTATTCGGTTGGTGCACCTTTTCTCTTTTCTTAGTTCTCTATGTCTTCTTCTAGTTTTTAGGATTTTTTCCTCTTGGTCTCACTGAGAGTCTCCCTTATCCTCTTTTTCTGCCATTAGTTCCATTTTCTTTGTATTTTCTAATAATTTTTTGTCCTTCTTTCAATCTACATGGCCTCTAATGGTAGTGAAACTCAAGGCAAAAGTCTTTGGGCCGATCGAGGTCCTCGATCGGCCCCTTCTCTAGTGGGATCGAAGTGGCACTTTGAGTCACTACCGCTTCGAGCCCCCCAACTCAGTCCAAATCACCTAGATCTGACTAGTTAGGTAGTCCCGAGCATAGGCCAACCAATGAGTGGTGCATCCTCATTGAGTCTAACCTAGAAAGGATCTAGGCTCAATATTGTATCTCGGATCGATTTTGGTTGGAACTTCTTGATCAGAATGACCAAGTTATAAATGCTCCTGAGGGCTGCCTTGGAGTTTATGATGAGTCCCTCTAAGCCAAACTTCATTTTCCTCTTTATCCCTTCTTTACCAACCTATTTAACTTCTATCACATAGTTCTAGCTCAAATTAGTCCTAACGGTGTTCGGATGATTGTTGTTTTCATTTTGCTATGCAATCTCCTCTAGATTCTATCAAGGTATGTACTCATTTTTTCGAGCCCTCTTTATCCTAAAGAGGCACCACCATGATAAGGGTTGGTGGTACTTCTCTGCTTAAGGACGTTGCCAATTCGTTGAGAGATTGCCTTCTTCAATTCATGGCTGAAAAAAGCCATTTCCTTTTCATTTCCTCCGACCTATCATGGGACTTCAACTATAACTAGAGTCATCCTCGGCTTTTCATGAATAAAAGAGCCAAGCCACTCTCTGAGGATAAGAAGCACTTTCATATATTGTGCAATATTGAAGTGCCACCGTTGAAGAAGCTAATGACTTAAAGCTCTATATAATGCCAAGATAAGCTCGGTGTGTCCTCAGGATATGGCAATCTTCTTGACTTGTATATTTATATTTTTATGTTTGAGTTTTGAAGCAAACTAACTTCTTATGCTCAATGTTGTAGCGGTTAGGCCAACTTTGGAGTCCTTGAGGTCCACTCTAAAAAAGAGATTGGATTCATCAAGTGGAGAGGCTTCTTCATTGAAAAAGAAGCAAAAGGTGGTGGCTCCATTGCCCTGCACCAACATCGACTTTAGGAACCTCTAGCACCAAAGTTGAAGCCGATGACAAGCCGTAGGCCATCATTGCTATGTCTTTGAGTTTAGCTCCGCCGATTTTAGCTTTGTCAACCTCTTCAGATCTTGGCTGGGCTTAAAGTCCGATAGCATGCCAAGGCCGCTCTCCTCTGTCGGTGGTAATTCCCTCGATGAGGACCATGCCAGAGCTCATTACTTTGATGAAGACTGTCTAGAGATCTAACTTCAGATTCCATGATGATTAGCTCGCTCGAAAGCTGATGCATATGGTTCTTCTACCAATCGATTGGTCAGCAAGTAAAGCTCTCCATGCAAACAAGGTGGTGAGCTGAGATTATACTAGACTCCTTTCGGTAAGTTCTCTTCTTTTATAGTATTTATAATTTATTCCAATGTTCTTACTTATCATTTTTGTCTTCTCTTTAATTTTTTGCAGCTTATTCACAACTTTGCCATGCTTATTGAAGGAGTCCTCAGCTTTTGCAAGTTAAGGCAAGAGCTAGAGAGTGAGACCCATGGTGCTGAGGCTCCAGCGAAGGCTACTAAGGAGAAAGCAAAGAAGGTAGCCAATGAAGCATCTCAGGCTTGATCCAATCTCCAACAAGCCCTCAACAAAATGGGAGTATTCGAAGGGAATGTCGCTTTAGAGAGGATCATAGCTAACATCCAATGCAAGAGAGTTACCAAGTTAGAGAAGGAGCTAGCTGCTAGCGACATAGCTTAGGAGGCCGAGGAGAGGGTCAAAAGGTAAGACTCATTGTCTAGAACTTAATGGCTATTTATGATGCCAAGCTTCAGGCCATGGAGGAATACAAGGCCTTTGAATCCTTTGAAGTGAAGATCGCTAAAGGCTCAGCCTCAGCCTTCACCATGGACTTTGACTTCTACAAGATGTAGGTAGCCCGACTCTTCTCTAGAGTTGATGTAAGTTGCCTAAACCCCCAGGAGAGTGAGGATGAGGTTGAGAAAGATGGAGCAAATGTTGGCTCTACTTTCAAGACTGAGGAAAATGGTGCAAATGTTGGCACTGCTTCTGCAGCTGCACCCAAGGTGCCCTCCGCCAAGCTCGAGCCTGTTGTTGATATTGTTGTCAAAGTTATTTCCAAGCCTACCTTTGAAGCTGAAGTAGAAGTCATCCCTGGGCCCACCTCCAAAGCCAAAATTGTTCTTAGGCCTACCTCCAATGCTAAAATCGAAGTCAACGTTGTCTTTTGCCAAGAAGGCCATTTAGGGTTTTGTAACTTTTTGCTTTCTTTTTATAATCGGACTTCTTTCTTTTGTAACTAAAATAGTTTCTAATCAAATTAAGTCCCAGACTAAATGAAACAAATTTCATTTTCTCTTCATCCATTTGTGTGTTTTGTTTCTTTTGTTTTAAGGTCACAATATACTTTCAAGCTTGACTCACATCGTAACCAAAACAAATTTAGCCTTGGATCAAAGTTGATATCTATCTTGACTTAGGAGCTTTTTGTTAAGTTGAAGTTGCTCTCATCGCAATCTACCTGAATATAGGTTTTCTAGCTAGGACTAGGACCTTTTCATAGTTGTAAGTCATTTCATAGTCAATGCTAATAATCTAAAGTCAATTTTCAATTGGAGCTGAAGTCTTTCAAGGTTGGGACATTCCGATCTCAATTTTCAAAGGTCCCAACTTGGGTCATGATGTCTCCTGGTGGTAAGTCTTAGCCAAGTATATATTTGAAGGTCTTAACCGGAGTCATAATATCCTTAAGAGGTTGGTTTGCTGACCAAGTCGAGGGGATCCAGGTTAGAGCTCGGGTATCTCCATATGGTAGATAGGCTTCCATGCATTTGTTTAGAGGTTCCAGTCAGAGTTGGGGTATCTCTAAGAGGTCGGTTGAATCCCGATCTTAGTCATTTTTCTTTATTTAAAGATCCTAGTTGGAACCAAGGAATCTCTTATGAGGCTAGTTTGATCTCGACCTACATTACTTGGCAACTTTTTCATAAGAATCCTGAAAGAGACTAAAACGAACAATATATTTTATGGATATTTTCAACTATACAAGCTTGGAAGCTTACTGATAATACACCTTTTGATTCTCAGTATTCCAAATTTGGGGATAGTCATGCCATCGAGTTCTTCATGCCTATTGGTTTCTAAATAGACAACCTCCAATATTTGATACAAGTCCTCCTAATTTGGGGATAACTTGCCCTGTTAGGTTGGCTTGGATACTTTTGCTCATCATAGTATGAGGTCGCTAGATTGGAACACTTTTGGTTTGACTCAAGAGTTATACTATCGAGCCATCTGTTGCTAGTACAAGGCCATTCTAATCCAAGCTCGTTCCCTTATCTCATCAAGTAGGTCAAGATTTGCTTGAAGTTGATCTATATTGGCTCTTTCATCATAGTTCTCCCCTTGGATCATCGAAAGATCGATCTCAATCAAAATTTATGGCTTTAGTCCCAAAGGCAAGGTTGAAGGGCATCTCTTTGGTCGGAACCCGAGGAGTCATTTGGTAGGCTCAAAGAATGCTATATAGCTCCTCAGCCTAGAGTCTTTTAGCTCAGCTTAATCTCATATTCAGACCCTACAAAATAGTCTAATTAGTCATCTTGGCTTTGTAGAAAAAATCTAGAATTTTTAGCATATATTTTAAAATTTTTTTAAAATTCTTAACAACAGAAGCAGAAGATTAATCATATTAATTGTTAACGCAGAATCTGGTCATCGCCAGAATCAGCTGGAGCGGAGGTGGACGAGATCACCGTTGGGGATCTGCAAAATAAAATTTCGTCTGGAGTTGGTGGGGGTGGCTCCGATAGAACCCTCCGACGATCAAGTCAGCTCTGGCCAACAGGAATGGAGTGCTCGGAAATGAGTTCTACAGAGCTTAGAGAAGAAGAGGAGAGCTTAGAGCCTCGGATTAGCATATTTGGAGGGTTCTTTTTATAGGCGAAACTTGATGGTGATAGCTATAGCCGCATGCTGACGGGTCGCTCGAGATCTGATGGAGTCAGTCCTAGGGAAAGGCACCGTCTGCAGCGCTGCCTGCAATGGGTTGATGGTGACAGCCATCACCGCCTAGTAGCGGATTGCTGTCGCTTATGGTAGATTGATGGTGATGGCTGCAGCTGTCTTGATACTGAGCCACTCAAAATCGAATGAAGGGTTGAAGGGCTTTGACGTGTATCCATTTCGGAGGAGTTTGGACTCCTGAAGAGAAAACTCGGAAGGAGTTTGGCTTCCGTAGGCGTCTGATTGAAGGTGTGCGGATAAGGCTAGATTGTCGAAAAGTTCGATAGGAGCTCGACTGCTAAATAGTTTGGTCAATTGTAGGAATTTGACCAAGATCCATCTGTTGAAGCTCTTCTGTGGCTACCGACCACATCAGACTGAGCACTGAACTGGACTTCGGCAGGAGCAGAGTTTACCCCCAACAATAGTCCCCAGAGATCATATCTCTGGCTCGGTCGCTCGGCCCTTCCTCTAGCATCATGCTGAGGAGTTCGATTGAAGCTCGATTGCTGAAAGTCTGAAGGAGCTCGACCGCTAAGCAGTTCGTCCAGCTGTAGGAGTTCGGCCAAGACCCATCCGCTGAAACTCTTCCATGGCTACCGACCGCATCTGACTGAGCACCGAACTGGACTTCGACAAGAGCGGGATTTATCCCTAACATTAATCTATGAAAATATATATCTAAACCCTAGATCTAGGATCTAATGATATAATTCATGCATGCATATAAATCTAAAAATTAAATAAAATATAAAAGACAAGATGTTGATCATATCAACATCAATCAAAATCTAGATCTAATCTAGACTATAATTAAGATCGAATCTCAATATTTTTTTCATAAATTGAAATCTTCACTTATTGATTTGAGACTGAGATTATCACTTCGAGCCACACATGTATTCAGCTTCTATGAGAAGTTCACATGAAGCTCCAATCTTGATCCGAAGTCTAACAATCTAGAAACTAGCACGATATGCTAGCACTATGTTGATCCTTCTTTAATAGTTAATGCCGAATCTCCTTTTTCGAATAACTTGGACTCTCCAAGAGCCAAAGGAGGAGAAGGAAGGATCTGAAAGAGGTCTTCTTTCTCATGTTTTTCTGTTAAAAGTGGTAGAAGAAGATGCAAAATACAAACCCTAAAGAAGACTCTTCTTCTCTATCTTTTTTCTCTCACCTAGACACAACAATTTATGCCTTTACAAAGTCTCACATCCAGATCTCTCTTGCGCTCAAGGCTCCCATGCCAAAGTTCCCTCTCTTAGGTGTAAATGCTATAGAAAATTCATGGCCTAACTCTCTTTAAATTAAAAGATGTGAGAGAGTCCTTGTCAAGGTTAAACACCTATATAGTAGAGTCCAAATGAGATAAGGATTGGGGCATGCCTCCTCCTTATTATTTGATGTGGACTCCCTGAGAATGGCGCACAATAAATCCATCTTTTCCACTAAAAATATCAAAAAAAATCTAGTATAATTGGTGCCATAATGGATAGAGTTTTGGTTTCTCCAAACTCTATCAAATAGAGTTTAGAATCAAAACTACTTACTAGTTTTGACTTGTTCCAAAACCACAAACCATCCAAAGAGATAAGGAGAGAAGGGATTGGCATGGAGCCTCTCTAGGAGTGAGATATCTCACACCAAAGCCAAGGGTGAGGCATGGAAAGTCTTAGATGGTGCAAGGGACAAGTTCTAGTCAAACTAGGACTTCATGCTTTGACTAGTCAAAATTAAATCTTTAGCCCAAATAAAACTTGTGCAATCCAATTAAAGGTGATCTTAGTCCAACTAAAAATCTAATTAAATTAGATTAAATTAAATTTAAATTTAATTTAATTTTTAATCAAATTAAAAATTAGGTGTACATAAGTCCTAATTAAACAAGGATTTTTTCTTTCTTGCAATTGACTTATTCCATAAACCAATTAGACTTGATCCAATCAAGTCCAAACCAAATCTAATTAAATTTTATTCAATTAGACTCAATCTTAATCCTTTAGCTCAATCAAATTCAGTCAATTAGTAATCCAATTGCTAACCAATCCTCCTGCAATATCTGCACTAGGTCAAACATCAATCGTATTGATTGTTTGATCCTAAAATGATTCTTAATCATTGATCAACCATCTGATCAGAATGAAATCTTTAATATGTGTGATCCTATAGATTCAAACCAAGCTAGCATAGAAATAAATTTTTGTACCAATCAAAGTGACCATTTAGTAATAGTATCCGACAATCGAATAGGTCGAATGTATAAAGCAATACTCTTAGAATCCATATGGATATTGAAGAAAAATCAGCATTTTCCGTTGTAGGATCGTTCAGATCTAAAGTAAATTTTTCTTAAAAGTTCTATTTGATTCGATCAGATCTAAGAGTTCTCATATCTGATCCTAATTATTTGATATTAAAAATTTAAATTTAAAATAAAATAAGAACATCAGATGTTATCTTTTCAGGGTAGACTATTATCCTGACAATGATCTGAACAAGTCTGAGATCCTAGATCAAGCCACGCATATGCCTGGTCTCTATCGAAGTCCAGTCGAACTAGATTTGGAGGTACTCCCCTTCTGGATCTGATCACCAAAAATTAGATCAAGAATCTTTTGATTGATCCTTCAAATCTATCTCTAAAGATCACACGTTTGTCTCATGAACAAATAATTTATTTTCTTCCTGATCCTTGCGCCAAATGAGATTGATCTTCCTTCTAAACTCGTGCCCAACCCTTGGCATGGAGAAGAAAGAGGAGATCAGAGGAAGAGAGGCATGGAGAGGGGTGAGGATGATAGCACTTGGGCATGGAGCAGCAAAAACAAAAACCCCAGGGCGTAGGGTCTCTTAAATAGAGCCCTGCGCCACCTAAGAATTTTGATTTGATCAAGCAATCAAGTTGCTTGATTAAATCAGACTCTTGGCTGATTTCCCATGCATAAACACCAGGTTTTGTCACCTACTTTAAACCCCATAAATGCCATACACATTGGATAGGGAGAGAAAGAAAAATAGTGCGCGATGGACTCTTCCTTCTCTCTTAGAATTTGATCTCAATCAAACCTCTTTGACTTGGTCAAATCTAAATTTGACCTGGTCAAAACCTATCCATTAAGGGGTGCATGCCTAGGGGGATGTGTGCCCTCTTCATGTCACACAAAACATCTGAGGGTGCATGCCCCTAGAAATTCTTCAGGGGGTGCATGCCCTCTGTCCCTTCTTTCTTACAATAGGATCAACCTTTGATCCATATCTAGAATAGAAAATGGCAGGTGATAGAAATTGGCAGGTGTTATCTTAAATTCATCTAATGAATTAAGACAATCCTTTTCTGATCTGGACAGGCTCCAGTCAAGGTTTCAAATAAGTTAAACTCATCTAAGACGAACTAGAAAGACTACAAAAGGAGAATGTTAGGCTCAATCATATGCTTGCATGATTTTCTTAAATCTAATCGAATCTAATTCAAATCAATCAAACTGGTTTAGCCTAATTGATCACATCCAGATTTAAACTCTTATTTATATGATCCAATTAGGTTCAGTTTCGTATAATAATGAGATACGTCACGATCTCTATCATTGATATCATCGAAACTCTTTCGATGGATTAGAACTTTTTCGATTCATATAATTAGAATGATCGATCATCAAGATCAATCTAATTGCTTTCAAATCTATCAGTGATATCTAACAGTATATGATGGCAATCCATCAGAGTCGAAAGTGAATCTCTCGGTGTAGCTACTTGTATGATTAGGTTTTTGTTGACGCAGAATCTGGCCATCGTCGGAGTCCGCTGGAGTGGAGGCCGATGAGGTCGCCGTCGGGGACCTGCAAAATAAATTCCAATCCAGAGCCGATAGAGGATAGCTCTGGTAGGACCCTCCGACGATCAAGTCAGTGCCAACAGGAATGGAGTGCTTAGTGTGGGGTTCAATAGAGTTTTGAGGAGAAGAAAAGAGTTTTCAGAATCTGACGTAAACGTATCTGAAGGATCCTTTTTATAGAGGGAGCTTGTTATAACTGTCTTGATTAATGATTATCGTAACTGTCCTGATCAATGCCGATCATTATTGACTTGATAAATGCTGATCGTTATTGACTTGATAAATGCCGATCGTTATTATCGTGTAATCATTTAGTAGTGGGATCGCCTGCAGGAGTCCGTCATAAGAAGTTTGGCTTTCATAGGAGTTCGGCCATTGAGAAGTTCGACTGCTGGAGGAGTCCGCAGGGAGTTCGACTTCCATAGAAGTTTGACCGTTGGAGGAGTCCACAAGGAATCCAGCTTTCGTAGAAGCCCAACCGCTGGAGGAAGCTTGAAGGGAGTTCGGCTCCTGCAAGCACCTGGCTGTAACGACGTGGAGAGAGTTTGGCTCTTGCGAAAGTCTAATTGGAGCTCGGTGATTGGGGAGTTAGAAGGAGTTCGACCGCTAAGTAGTTCGGCCAGTCGAAAGGGTTCAAAGAAGCTCGATGGTTGAGGAGTCCGAAGGAGCTCAACAGCTAAGTAGTTCGACTGGCTAAAGGGGGTGTCTGGGAGGAGTACGGCTCCTGAAGAAGTTCGATCGAGGAGTAAGCTGAGAAGTTCGATCGAGGGACTACTGCTGCGGAGTTCGGCCAGTTGAAGGGACGGTCGCTTGAGGAGTTCGACCACTGGGCAATTCGGTCAGCTGTAATAGTTCGGCCAAGACCCATCCGCTGAAGTTCTTTCATGGCAACTGACCGCATCAGGCTAGGCACCGAACTTGACTTCGATAAGAGCGGAGTTTATCCCCAACACCAGTCCCCCACTCCTAAGTTCGAAACTCGAAGGAAGTGCAGAAAAGGCGACTGCTGAAGTCTTCCTCTGAGCCCCGTGCTGGTCCAGGTTGAAGCTCGGAGGAGATCTCATCTCCTTTTGCCGAGGTTGATGCGGACGCTCGTGTTAGGACGAGGTTCTCCTCCTATTCCTAACTTCGACTTTGCTCGTGTGAGGACGAGGTTCTCCTCCTGTTCCTAACAGGCTATGGGGGCACATTCAGACCGTCATCCATCTCTCTCCATCTCATCTAAGGTGAACGAGACCTTCGACTTTGCTCATGTTAAGATGAGGTCCTCCTCTTGTTCCTAACGGACTATGGGGGCACATATGGACCGTCGTCCGCATCTCTCTCCCCATCTCGTTCTTTGTAAATGAGGCCTTCGACTTTGCTCGCATTAAGATAAGGTCCTTCTCCTGCTCCTAACGGGCTATGGGGGCACATACGGACCATCGTCGACGCCTCTCCCTCCATCTCATCCTTTGTGAACGAGACCTTCGACTTTGCTCGCATTAGGATGAGGTCCTTCTTCTCTTTCTAATGGACTGTGGGGGCACATACGGACCATCATCTGCGCCTCTCCCCCCATCTCGTTCTTTGTGAATGAGGCCTTCGACTTTGCTCGCGTTAGGATGAGGTCCTCCTCCTGTTTCTAATGGGCTATGGGGGCACATACGGACCGTTGTCCGCGCCTCTCCCTCTGTCTCGTTCTTTGTGAATGAGGCCTTCAATTTTGGAAAGGTCTTATTTCCTGCGGCCGATGTTAACCTGGGGGAGACCTTGTCTCCTGCAGCCGAGGTTTAGAGGTCTTTGACCTGCTCTCATTAGGACGAGGTTCTCCTCCTGTTCCTAACGGGCTACTTTGGCTCATTTCTTTCCTGCCATCACGTAATCCTCATGCCAGAAATCAATAATGCAGTGCAAAAAAGTTTTTAAAGGATGTCTACTGATAATACATCCTCAAATTTTCTGAGTTCCATGGTCGGAAAAGCACCACCCCTTTGAGTTCCTTCAGGCGATAAGTTTCGAATCGGATGACCTCCGTCACCTCATACGGACCTTTCCAGTTTGGGGCGAGCTTTTCTTGACTCTGAGGCTGAGCGATAGCGATTCGTCGGAGCACTAAGTCCCCCTCTCTGAATGTCTTATTTTTAACCCTGGAGTTATAGTACCGAGCCACCTTCTGTTTGTAGGCTGCCATCCGGATGCGGTCTTCCTTCCTTTTTTCTTCTAAAAGATCGAGGTTGACTCTGAGGTCCTGGGGATTGTGTCGCTCGTTAAAATCTATGACTCATGCAGACGGAAGCTTAAGCTTGATTGGGATAACTGCCTCAGTACCGAAGGCTAAGGCGAAGGATGTTTCTCCGATCGGCACCCTCTGAGTAGTTCGATATGCCCAGAGGATATGGTAGAGTTCGTCCACCCAGGCCCCTTTTGTCCTATCGAGTCTCGCTTTGATTCCTTGCAGTAGGATCCGGTTGGTTATCTCAGCTTCCCTATTGGCCTGCGGGTGAGCCATCGATGTGAAGCGGTGGAAGATGTTTAGTCCTTCGTAGAACTCGACGAACCTTGCCCTGGTGAACTGTCATCCATTATCGGTTATGAGGGTTCGGAGCAAATCGAACCGATAGACTAGTGACTTCCAAACGAAGTTTTGCACCTTTGCCTGCCTCGATAATCTTCACGAGTGGTTTGGCTTTGACCTACTTGGTGAAGTAATCGATTGCGATCAGGAGGAACTTTCGTTGCCTAGATGCCGTTGGAAAGGGACCGAGTATATCCATTCCCCACTGCATAGACAGCCAGGGTGAGCTGAGCGGAGTGAGTTCGGATGCCGGCTGCCTCTGTATACTGGCGTTCTTCTGACAGTGGTCGTACCTCTTTACATATTTCACGGAATCATGAAATAAAATCGGCCAGTAGTATCCCTATCGGAGTAGTTTTTGCGATAGGAACCTGGCTCCTACGTGACTTCCGCAGAGTTCTTCGTGCACATCCCATAGCGCGAGGTCGACCTCTGAAGATCGAAGATATCTTAGCAATAGGAGGGAGTACGACCTCTTATACAATCTGCTTTCGTATAAGACGTAGCGGGAGGCCTGATTCCTAAGCTTCCGAGCTTCCTTTCGGTCGTGGGGAAGGACTCCTTCTTGATGGTAGGCGATCAATGGGTCGATCCAGCTGGACTCGAATTTCATCTGCAGGATAGCCTGAGATTCCTCTATGGTCGGACACTTCAAAATTTTCAAAAATACTTCTTTGGGCAGTTCGGCCGGCGTTGAAGCAGCCAACTTGGAGAGAAGATCGGCTATTGCATTTTTCACCCTCGGGATGTGCTGAATGCCGAAATTGTCGAAGATCGGGATCAAATTCTTCACTTTTTTGAGGTATCTCACCATGTTTTCCTCCCGTGCCTCGTAGTCGCCGCCAACTTGACCAACCACCAGCTGGGAATCACTATAGACTTGAAGCTGATCTATTTTTAATTCTCTTGCTATCTTTAATCCGACGATCAGCGCTTCATACTCGGCCTCATTGTTGGTCGCGGGGAACTCGAGACGCAGCGCATACTCGACGATGACTCCTTTGGGGCTGACCAAGATCAGCCCCGCACCAGCTTCAGTGGAGTTGGACGAACCATCCACATGCAGGAGCCTCAGGAACCTTCAGAGAGGTCGGATGCTTCTCCTTCGGGAGAGGATCCGACCGTGGATAGCTCGGCTTCGTCGAAGTTCGACCTCGCTCTGGTGCCGGTTCCACTTGATTCAAGGCTCGGCTTCAACTGGAAATGGTGCATTCCTAGCACAAAATCCGCCAATATTCTGGGACTTTGATTGATGGCCTGGGCCAGTAGTTGATGTCGAACTTTATGAGCTCAATTGCCCATTTTGTGATTCTTTCGGAGGCGTCTGCTCGATGGAGAACTGCTTTTATTGGTTGCTCCATGAGGACCATTATGGTGTACTCCTGAAAGTAAGATCGGAGCCTCCTGACAGCAATTAAGAGATAGTAAGTCAGTTTTTCTAACCTAGAGTATCTGGTCTCCACGTCTCTCAAAACTCCACTCACATAGTAGATCGATCGCTGCATCTTTGCTTCTTCCCTGACCAGGACTGCCGCTAGGGCCACCGGGAAGACAGCTAGATACAGGAACAACTCTTCCCCGGGTTTGGACTTTGCCAGCAGTGGGGGCGTGTCGAGGTAGTTTTTGAGCTCCTCGAATGCCTGTTGGCACTCCACCATCCAGCAAAAGTCCTTCGATCATTTGAGAACCTCGAAGAAGGGCATGTATCATTCGATCGACCTTGAGACGAAGCGATTTAGGGATGCCACCTTCCCGGCCAGGCGCTGAACTTCCTTGATCGTCTTTGAAATGGTCATTTTTTGAATGGCTCAGATTTTCTGGGGGTTTGCCTCGATTCCACGTCTCGACACCATGAACCCGAAAAATTTTTCGAAGGTTACACCAAAGGCGCATTTGATTGGGTTCAGCTTCATCTTGTGCTTCCTGAGTGCATCGAAGATCTCTTCAAGGTTGGCCAGGTGTTCTGTTGAAGCTTGGCTTTTGACGAGCATATCATCTACGTACACCTCCATGTTGCGGCCTATCTGCTCCTTAAAGACTTTATTAACCAAACACTGGTATGTTGCCCCTGCGTTCTTGAGTCCAAAAGGCATGACCCTGTAGCAATAAAGATCTCGATCAGTAATGAAGGCGGTCTTCTCTTCATCCTCGGGCGCCATGCGAATCTGGTTGTAACCAAAAAAGGCATCCATGAAGGTGAGAAGCTCATGGCCCGAGGTTGCATCCACCAGCTGGTCGATCCTGGGTAGGGGGTAGCTATCCTTCAGGCAAGCCTTGTTTAGCTTCTTGAAGTCGATGCACATCCTCCACTTGTTATTCGCTTTCTTGACAAGAATCACGTTCGAGACCCAGGTCGGATAATTAACCTTCCGAATGAGTCCAACTTTGAGGAGCTTGTCTACTTCTTCGGCGATCGCTTTCTGCCTCTCCAGGGTGTGGTGGCACAGCTTTTCTCTTATCAGTCGATGTCTCGGATCGACGCTCAGCCGATGTTCCATGACCTCGGCATCGATCCCCGGCATATCCATTGGGGTCCAGGTGAAGACGTCCGCGTTTCTTCTGAGAAAAGCGACGACCTGCTTCCGAACCTTGGCCGCCAAGTTGGAGCCGATCTGCATCACGTGCTCCAAGTTTCCATCATTCAAGGGCACAGAGACGAGGTCCTCCGTAGGTTCGCCTCGCTCCTCAGTGAGGTCGTCGCGAATGTCCAGTCCATCATCAAGATAAGGGTCGGGCTGATCTCCCTTATACGGGGCGATCGAGTAGCAATACCTCGCCAAAGCCTGGTCTCCTCTGACTTCTCCGACCCCATGATTCATCGAAAACTTCATCTTCAAATAATAGGTTGATACTACCATTCGGAGTGCATTTAGATCAGGTCGGCCAAGGATCGCGTTATAGGCGAACGGGATCCTTACGACTAAGAAGTCGACCCAAGCTTTGGCCAGCTTCGGGCGCTGCCTTACTGCTACGGTCAATGTTATTATGCCTTCAATTGGTACGGCATTGCCAGCAAATCCTACCAGTAGGAAATTCATCGGCCCCAAGCGGTCATCGGGCAGGGATCTTTTTGAGAAGGTATTGTAAAACAACACATCGGCCGAGCTTCCATTAGCTACCAGAATGCGGCATACATCGTAGTCAGCAATATTCAAAGAAATTACAACCGCATCATTGTGTGGAAATTGGATTCCCTGACCATCCTCCTCGGTGAAGGCCACGGGCTCCACGATCCTCCGCCTCTTCACCAATCCTCCAGATCCGCTGGTCTTCCCTTGCTGAGGTCTCCCTAAGATAGTATTGATGACACCAAGGGGTAGCCAATCTTCTTGCTGGTTTTTTTCACTTGGCGGTAACGCTCTTGGCCGATCTTCCTTTTTTTTAGGCCATCTTCGTAGAAATTGGCTAAGTCTACCTCGCCTGATGAGCTCTTCGATCTCATCCTGGAGTTTGATGCACTCCTCAATGTCATGACCGTGGTCACGATAGTAAAGGCAGAACTTGTTGGGATTGCACTTGCTAGGATGGAAATGCATTCTCTTTGGTCTTGAAAGTCGCTTCCGAATCTCCATCAATACTTGAGTCTTCGGGATGTTAAGGCGGCGTAGTTGTGAAATCATCATCGTCAGAGAGAACTTCAGTGCTGGAGGGAACCTCGGCATGCCCTTCCATCAGGGCTTCCCCACCTCCGAGCTTGAGGGGGAGTCCGGGCTCGTTCGCGATCAAGGGGAGTCCGAAAATGTGGTCGAACTTCAGTCTTCTTTCTTTCTTCGACGGACCTACCTAGCCCACCGATTTGCTGCTTGCCATCGGCTTTGTCGTCCTTAGCCTCAAAGGCCTCCTCTGCTCGGGCATAACTTTCGGCCCGAGCCAGCATGTCGGCAAAGTTTTTGGGATACTTCTTTTCTAGGGAGAACAGTAAGTCGTTCTTCTGAAGGCCGCCTTTGAGAGCCGCCTTTGAGAGCGGCCATGGTGACTGACTGATCCAAGTCCCAGACCTCTAGTGCAGCAGTATTAAACCGGATGACGTAAGCCCGGATGGGTTCTCCCTCCTTCTGCCTGATGGCCATTAAGAAATCCGAACCTCGATGCGGATGCCGACTACTGATAAAGTGGGCCATAAACTATTGACTCATCTGATCAAACGATAAGATGGTATTCGGCTTGAGCACCGAGTACCAGTTTCTGGAGGCCCCTTTAAGGGTAGAGGAAAAAGCCCGGCATAGGATAGCGTCTGACGCGCCATGGAGCAGCATCGTTGTCCGAAAGACTTTCAGGTGGTCGATCGGGTCGGTGGTTCCATCGTAGCTCTCGAACTGCGGAAGCTTAAAGTTCGGCGATACCAGTTCCTACATGATTTTCTACGAAAAAGGAGGGTCAGTGCAGATGTCATTACCGCATGAGGAGGGAGTGTGACAGAGTTTTTCAATTCGTCGGCTCATTTCTAAGAGCCTTTGATCCAGAAGGTCTTCACGGTCTTTGATCTTCAAGGTCTTCTTACCGAACGGGTGCAAAGCTTTACCCTGGGTCGAGCCACGGTCCGAGTAGGGGCTCTCCCTTTGTTGCCTTCCTCTTTCGGGGATTGAAGGTCGGGTAGTCCATGTCGGTTGCCCCTGGACTGGGCCACACGACTTTAGAGAATCCTGCGTCGGTTGAGTTGGTACTGGGGCCTACTGGTGCATGGTCTGCACCGTCTGCACTACCTCCGTGAGACCACGAACCTGCTGGATGAGCAGGTTGAATTGCTCCGCATCCATCATGGCTACAGAGTGAACCTGGGTCGTCGGAGCTAGAGCAGGAGCGGACGGATTCGAACGGGATCGGACCGCGGAGGCCGTCGATCGTCGGGTCGAGGCTCTCCTGGGGGGCATTTTTTTTTTGGAAAGAAATTCAAAAAAGGAAGAAGACAGATCTCTGGAGTGGGAAGAAAGAAATTATCGTCGAGCACTCCTTTAAGAACAAGAGAACCTCGGCTTCCTTTAAGAGAGAAAACTTCATCGTGCCCTCCTTCTAGCGCCAATCTATTGACGCAGAATCTGATCATCGTCGGAGTCCGCTGGAGTGAAGGTCGATGAGATCACCGTCGGGGACCTACAAAATAAAGTCCAGTCCGAAGTCGGTGGGGGGTAGCTCCGATAGGACCCTTCGATGATCAAGTCAGCGCCAATAGGAATGGAGTGCTCAGTGTGGGGTTCAATAGAGTTTTGAGGAGAAGAGAAGGATTTTCAGAATCTGGCGTAAATGTATTTGGAGGATCCTTTTTATAGAGGGAGCTTGTTGTAACTGTCTTGATTAATGATTATCGTAACTATCCTGATCAATGCCGATCATTATTGACTTGATAAATGATGATCGTTATTGACTTGATAAATGCTGATCGTTATTATCGTGTAACCGTTTAGTAGTGGGATCGTTTGCAGGAGTCCATCATAAGAAGTTCGGCTTTCATAGGAGTTCGGCCATTAAGAAGTTCGACTGCTGGAGGAGTTCGCAGGGAGTCCAGCTTCAGTAGAAGTCCGTCTGCTGAAGGAGTCTGTAGGGAGTCCAACTTTCGTAGAAGCCCGACCGCTTGAGGAGTCCACAAAGAATCTGGCTTTCATAGAAGCCCGACCGCTGGAGGAAGCTTGGAGGGAGTTCGGCTCCCACAAGCACCTAGTTGTAACGATGTGGAGAGAGTTCGGCTCTTGCGGAAGTCTGATTGGAGCTCGGCGATTGGGAAGTCAGAAGGAGTTCGGCCGCTAAGTAGTTCGGCCAGCCGAAAGGATTCGAAGAAGCTCGGTGGCTGAGAAGTCCGAAGGAGCTCAGCAGCTAAGTAGTTCGGCTGGCTAAAGGGGGTGTCTGGAAGGAGTCCGACTTTCGAAGAAGTCTGACCAAGGAGTAAGCTGAGAAGTTCGATCGAGGGACTACTGCTGTGGAGTTCGATCGGCTGAAGGGACGGCTGCTTAAGGAGTTCGACCGCTGGACAGTTCGGTCGGCTGTAATAGTTCGACCAAGACCATCTGCCGAAGTTCTTTCGTGGCTACTGGCCGCATCAGACTGGGCACCGAACTTGACTTCGGCAGGAGCGGAGTTTATCCCCAACAGTTTTTTTATCTTGAGCCCTGATAGAACTAGGATTAAGGTAAACTCATCAAACCCAACATCCATCATATGAATAAATTATTCAATTCGAGTTCGATGTAAAATTTTAATAGAAACTCTTTCTATCATCTTCATACTGCCATGGTCATGGGCTTAAGAACTCGATCTTAAGATCATCATAGGACTACTTTTCATCTATCGAGATAGATAGATTTTCTATTAGTGCAATCCAATTCCTACAATGAACATGCTATAGCCAACATATACCTTAGAATTTTGAATGGCTAGGAGATCGAGTTATAGTATAGTCAAACTATAACATCCTCAAGGTGAACTATCGATGCATCTTAGGTCAAAGAATCAGACACACCACTACAGCATCGAGCCAGTCATCAACGAGAAGGTAGACTCCCTTATGACTGCTCGAGATGGTCATGCTCAGTGCTCTTGTTCTCTAACGAGTATCTGTACTCTTGCTTCAATCTTTTCACACTGTAGACTCAAGATTCATCTATCCTAAGAAAATGATCGTACACCAATCTTTCGAATTGATCACCATCCTCATGATGATCCTATGGTCGGAAGTAGTTTATGAGTTAATTATATATGAAAATTCATGTCTTAAAATTTTAACTATCAAAAATATGAATTATCATTACTATTAACTCAAAGGATGTATCATAGATACTATGTACACAATATGATAGAATAAAATAATTTTTTATTATTTTTTAAGTCAAAATTATAAAATTATCCTTAGAAGTGTATTACAAGTGTCAATCAATATGGCTTATAAGGCATACATCTAACAAACTCTCACTTAATTTAAAGCTAATTGGATACAAATCTAAGTTTCATCTTCTTAAGATGGGCTTCGATCTTCTGCTGGCTTAACAACTTCGTCAGTGGATCAGCCATATTTTCTATAGAGTCGACTCTCTTAATCTCGATGTATCCCTTCTTGAGGTAATCATGGATGAGGTAGAATCCCTGCTCGATGTGCTTGGATTTCTGATGAGATCTGGACTTCTTAGCTAGTGCTATGGTGCTATTGTTGTCACAGTACAGAGAGATGGCATTCGATGGCATCGCTCCAAGCTCTGCGGCAAACTTTTTATACCAAAATGCCTCCTTCACAGCTTTCGATACAGCGATGTACTCAGCTTCCATAATGGAGTCTGCGATCACGATTTGCTTGGAACTCTTCTAGCTAACTGTACCATCATTACATACAAATAGACTTTCAAATGTCGACTTTCAATCATCTATGTTGGACATAATTTTGAGTCTGTATACCCTGGACCTAGAGTTCTTCATTACTAAAAACTAGAAATATATCCTTAGTCCTTCTTAAGTACTTAAGAATACACTTCACAGAAGTCTAGTGCTTTTTGCCTGGATTTGATTGATGCCTGCTCGTGACACTCATAGCATAGGTAATATCAGATCATGTACATAGCATAGCATATATGAGGCTTTCTATTGTCGAAGCATAAGGGATCTTGCTTATGCATTTAATCTTCTTAGGTGTGCTAGGGCACATCTTCTTGGAGAGATGAATGCCATGTCTAAAGGATACTAGACTCCTTTTGAAGTTTTTCATACTAAATCTTTTTAGCACCTTTTCTATATACATCTTCTGTGAAAGTCCTAGTATCATATTTGGTGTATCTCTATAGACCTTAATTTTCAATATAAAGGATGCTTCTCCTAGATCTTTCATAGAGAACTTCTTTGATAACCATATTTTAATCATGGTCAATATGAGAATATCATTTTCAATTATGAGGATGTCATCCACGTACAGTATGAGAAAAATAATAGTGCTTTCACTGATCTTTTTAAATACACACAGCTCCTCATTTTTGATGAAATCAAATGATTTGATTATATCATTAAAATGAGTATTCCAGCTTCGAGATGCTTGCTTAAGTCCATATATGGACCTTTGCAGCTTGCAGACCTTGTGATCACTATCATTGGATGTAAAACCAAATGGCTGTTCCATATTGATATCTTTCTCAAGATATCCATTTAGGAACGTCGTCTTTACGTCTATCTGCCATATTTCATAATCAAAATAGGCTGCAATAGCAAGCAATGTACGAATGAATTTTAGCATGACTATCGATGAAAAGGTATCCTGATAGTCAATGCCTTCGCGCTGACTATACCCTTTCGCTATGAGCCTAGCTTTGAACATCTCTACATTCCCATCTGTACCTATTTTTCTCTTGTAGATCCATTTACACCTAATAAGTACTATACCTTCAGGTGGATCTACCATGGTCCAGACTTAGTTTGAGTGCATTGAATTAATTTCTGACTTCATTATCTCTAACCATTTTTCAAAGTTGATATCTGGTATCGCCTCATCATAGGTCTTGGGATCATCACCATGAACCTCATTTTTCATGAGAAATATTTTTTCAACATCCTCTGAAATAGTACCTAAGTATCTTTCAGGAGGACGAAAAATCCTAATTAATTTTTGAGGTGGAGGAGGTAGCATATGGATTGGCTCTAATTGATTGGGTTCCATAAATTTCTTAGCTCATTGCTCTTCAGAGACCTTTTCAAGCCTAATCTACCTTTCGATGCCACCATCTTGAATAAACTATTTTTTAAGAAAAATAGCGTGTCGACTTACAATCACATTATGATCTTCTAGAAGGTAAAAATAATATCCTAATGACTCTTTAGGATATCCTATGAACCGAGATTTAAAGGACCTATACTTTAATTTATCCACCTGCTGTCTTTTGACATGAGCCAAACAATCTCAAATTTTGAGGTGACTTAGACTTAATTTCTTACCATGCCATATCTCATACGGTATGGTAGAAATGATTTTAGAGGAAGCCCTATTCAATAAGTAAATTGCTGTCATTAGACTATATCCTCAAAGAAATTTAGGAAGATCCATGAAGCTCATCATGGATCGAACCATATCTAATAGGATCCAATTTCTTCATTCTAAAATTTTGTTGAGTTGAGATATTCCAGGTGAAGTTCATTGAGAGATCATACCATTGTCCTTAAGATAGTCTAAAAATTTTCGACTAAGGTATTCACCTTCTCGATCTAATCGAAGAACCTTAATGAGCTTTTCAGTTTATTTTTCTAGAGTCTGAATTTCTTGAACTTTTCAAAAGCTTCAAACTTGTATCTCATTAAGTACACATATCCATACCGTGATCGATGATGAAGTAGACATAATTGTCTCTGATCGGTACATCAAATAGGCTGCACACATCTATATGTACCAAGGCAAGTAGGTCCATGGCCCTTTCCCCATATCCTATAAAAGAAAGCTTGGTCATTCTACCATGAAGGCATGATTCACAAATCGGATATGACTCGAAAGTCAATGGATCCATTAGTCTGAAATTTTTAATTTGTTAATCCTATCTTTTGCTATATGACCTAGCCTAAGGTGCTATAGCTATCTATCATTTAGACTATTCCTAAATCATTTTAGTCCTATGGCATTCACGTTTTGCTCAAAATTTAATACAAATACATTAATATGCAACTGATAAAGATCATTAATTAAGAAACCACTTGTAATTTTATTTCTTTCAAAAAGAATAGTACAGTAGTCCTTAAGAAAACTAATTACATAGCCTTTTCATGTTAAATAAGAAAGAGAAATCAAATTCTTGCTTGCTGCAGGCACATAATAACAATATCTAAGAACTAAATCTAATCCTGATGGTAGTCGAAAAGAATAGATTTTCATGGCCACAGCAGCAACTCTTGCTTCATTTCTGATGCGTAGGATCATCTCACCATCCCTCAGTCTTTTGCTCTTTTTAAGATCCTACATAGAAGTGCACAAGTGAGTACTAGAATCAGAGTCAAGTACCCAACTGGATGTAGAAAAAATTATAAGATTAGATTTTATTACGAGCATACCTCTAGAAGAACCTACCTCCTTGTTCTTCAGGCTGGCCAAGTATAAAGAGCAGTTCTGCTTCCAATGACCATCGGTATTGCAATAAAAATATTTTTCTTTATCTGCGGTCTTCTTCTTTGGTTCTTCCTTCTTCTTCTTTCCACCATCTATCTTCTGCTTTTTTGTAAATTTCTTCTTCTTTTTAAAAGATTTTCTCTTGGAAGAAGTTCGCTCCATAGAAAGAACCGAGCCTTTAAAACCTTTCATAGAAAGTTCAGCAGTAACCAGCATATTTATCAATTAGGCCAAGGTATATTGCATTTTATGCATATGAAAGTTTATGATGAACTGACTATATGCATCAGTTAAGGATTGTAGGATCACATCAATCTATAAATCCCTATCCATCTTAATACTAAGCTTTTCAAGCTCCTCAAGATCCTTGATCATTGTCAAATAATGATTTTGGACAGACTACCCATCATGCATCTAAGTTTTAAAAAATCTATGGAAGACTTAATACCTAGCTGTGCGACTCTGCTCACCAAACAACTCTTGCAAGTGAGCCAATATCTATCGAATAGTCATGATATTTTTATGTTAGCGTTGTAGCTCATCAGACATAGCACCAAGCATCTAGTACCTTGCCTTATTATCGTCATCCATCCACTTCTCTAGAGATGCTCTTTGATAAGTGGTTGGATGGGCTAATAAAGTGGATGGATCCTGATCCAATACATAAGATAGCTTCTTGAAACTCAAAATAATTTTATAGTTTCTAAGCCGTCCTTAAAATTGGGTCCAATCAATCTATGGGTATCTAGGATTTGGACTAGTGGGTTGGATGCAGATAATTTTTTATAGAAAGTCAAAGTTTCTACTTAGATTTTATAATTGGACTTGATCAATTTATTTAGAAATTTTATTTTTAAATAAATTAGGTTCCCACTATTTACTCAAATTTTTATACTTTTTCGACAGAGATGCAAAAATCTTCATGATCATAGATTTCTAGTAGGTGGTGCGGTTCCATCAATTGACTCACCATCTCACCTAACAGTTATTGGTGATGGATCAACCGATGAGTGGATAACTCTTGTCCAATGATTTTCTAATCATGGTCCACCCTAATCAAGTCTCTAATTAATGAAGCTCATCGTGCCCGAAATATTGCTCCACTCCTTAGTTAAGTCAGACCCACCATTAGATTCCTGATTGGGTCCCTCACCGTATCCAAAATATTAAGCTCAATCCATCCTCCAACCTGTAGCATCCAATATCTAATAGACATGATTGTGTCTTTTCGATGCAACCGAACCACTATAACCAGTCGAGAATAATTAACCTCGGAAAGAGCCCGTACATCTACAATGATGGAAAACTTATAACTTAATATTTCCTTAGAAAGATTCGATTTAGATCTCTTTAACTTGATTTGACTTAGTCATAATAATTATGACTAATCTAATGGCATAGGTTAGCTCGAATCGTTAGCCACCTCAAATTAGAACTGGGTCGATCCAAATGGTCAGCTAAGCAAGATCGATGGAAGGGATATGTCATTAACTCGATAAGAATGCATTCATATCGAGTAGCTTCCAATTAAAAATTAGTTGGTTATATCTATCAAGCTTACCTTAGACACCAAATTATCGAATTAGAATCAATTGGATTAGCCTACAATCCAGGCTTGAATTATGGAGCCAAATTAGATCTTGACTTGGTTGACCACATATGGCTGTGAGTCAACCTTGACCCAAATTTAATCCTATTGGGCTGATCAATTCTAAGCACTCTTAATCCCATCTAACCAACTCTTGATTTGGTTTGATCAATCGCTAGATCTAATTGAGCTATCTAAGTTCGAACCCAAATTTATGAAAATGCCTTAGATATGAAAATTCATAATTTTTAGAATTAATTAATTTTATAATCTTAATTATTAATTAATTTTGGATTTGCAAATAAAATATGTATCAAAATCCTAGGATTTTAGGATCTAGAGTTTTGTAAATAAGTAAATTCTGATTTTTAATTAAGGATGAATGTGCAGCATCCCTACACACCATAAGAGCATCCTCTCAAATAGGAGGAGAGGGCCTTTAAATCCTATTTTACTATAATGATCAGACGGCCAAGGAGAATGTCTTAATCAGAAATTTAATTTCTACTATAAAACTAGTTAGATTTAAATCATATATCGCATATATAATTAATGATCTAACCTATATATGTTTTGCATACATCTCATGTATCAATAATTAAATTAAATATATATATATATATATATATATATATATATATATATATATATATATATATATATATATATAGATATGATATATCTCATATAATATCTAAAAAATAAAAATTTAATGATCTTATCAAATAAATTCCATTTTAGATAATACATAGAATAATTCTATAACTAGTCTAGATATGCATCTATCATATCTAATATGATAAATTTAAATCTTAATTTTTTATTTTTTAGATCCAATTTTAACTTTTATAACATCAAAAAATTAAAAATAAAAATTAATTATATTAAAAGAAAGAATATACTAGACTATATATAGAATAATTCTATAATCTAGTCTAGTCATGCATCTCATATATCATTGATCTATAAAATAATTTTTTTAATTTTTTGATTTTAGATTTGATCACATCTGATATGATATTTAAAATTATTAAAATTAGATTATAAAATAAAATAAAAATTAAATTTAAGATAGATTTGAAGAACTACTAATGCAGCTCTGATACCAGTTGAAGAAAAATTAGCATTTTCCACCATAGGATCGTTCAAATCTGACTAGATCTAAAGTGAATTTTTTTCAAAAGTTCTATTTAATCTAATCAGATATAAGAGTTCTCAGATCTGATCCTAATGATCTAATATTGAAAATTAAAAAATAAAATAAAATTGGAACATCAGATGTTACCTTTTTAGGATAGATTATTATCCTGACGATGATTTGAACAAGTCTGATGTCTTGGATCAAGCCACGCATGTGTCTAACCTCTATTAGAGTCTACTTAGATTGGATCTAGAGGTTCTCTCCATCTGGATCTGATCATCAAAAATTAGATCAAGGATCTTCTGGTTGATCCTTCAAATCTATCTCTGAAGGTCATGCATTCGTCTCATGAACAGCTTGTCCTCTTCCTGATCTTTATGCCAAATGAGATTGATCTTTCTTCTAAACTCATGCCCAACCCTTAGCATGGAGAAGAGAGAGGAGATTAGAGGAAGGGAGGCATGGAGAGGGGTGAGGATGGCAGCACTTGGGCATGGAGCAGCAAAAACAAAATCCTTAGGGTGTAGGGTCTCTTAAATAGAGCCTTGCACCATCTAAGAGTTCTGATTTGATCAAGCAATCAAGTTGCCTAATTAAATCAGACTCTTGGCTGATTTCCCATGCATAACCACTAGGTTTTGTCGCCCACTTTAAACCCCATAAATGTCGTACACATTGGATAGGGAGAGAGAGAAAAATAGTGCACGATGGACTCTTCCTTCTCTCTTAGAATTTGATCTCAATCACACCTCTTTGACTTGGTCAGATCTAAATTTGACCTAATCAAAATCTATCCATTAAGGGGTGCATGCCTAGGGGGATGCGTGCCCTCTCCATGTCACACAAAACATCTGGGGGTGCGTGCCCCTAGAAATTTCCCAAGAGGTGCACGCCCCCTGTCTCTTTTTTCTTACAACATGATCAACCTTTGATGCTTATCTGAAATAAAAAATGGTAGGTGATAGAAATTAGCAGGTGTTGTCTTAAATTTATTTGATAAATTAAGATAATTCTTTTCTAATCTGGATGGGCTCAAGTCAGAATTTTGGATGAGTCAAACTCATCCGAGATGAATTAAAAAGACTATAGAAGGAGAATGTTAGGCTCAATCATGTGCTAGCATGATTTTTTTGAACATAATTGGATCTAATCTAAATCAATTGAACTAGCTTAGCCTAATTGATCACATTCAGATTCAAGTCCTTATTTGTGTGATCTAATTAGGTTCAGTTCCGTATGGTAATGAGATATATCGTGATCTTTATCATCGACATCATTGAAATATCTTTCGATGGATCAAAACTTTTTTGATTTACATAATTATAATGGTCGATCATCAAGATTATTCTAATTACTTTTAAAATCTATCAGTGATACCTAGCAGTATATGGTGGCAACTCATTAGAACTGAAAGCCAACCTCTCGGTGTAGCTACCTGTGTAATTAGGTTCTTCTATCTTGAATCCCGATAGGATAAGAATTAAGGTAAACTCGTTAAACCCAACATCTGTCATATGAATAAATCATTCGATTCGAGTTTGATGTGAAATCCTAATAGAAACTCTTTCTATCATTTTCATACTGCCATGGCTATGGGCTTAAGGACTCAATCTTATGATCAGGACTACTCTTCATCTACTAAGATAGATAGATCCTCTATTGGTGTAATTCAATTTCTACAATGAATATGCTATAGCCAACATA